>JAPYKE020000320.1:0-526770 GCA_028554795.2 Sinohyriopsis cumingii | reverse complement strand
AGAATTCAGTAAGTCGAACTCGAATACCGAGGTCAATTGTGACCTTGAATCGAGGGACGATATCGGTTTACTCAGCGTGAGGGGCCAAAGGTTTATGGACCAACGGGTCAGAGGGATAGCGAAGTTCTTGAGGGGTCCTTCGGCAGGCGGGGAGACTCTACCACAAAAGTCGTTGCTTAATCATTTTTCCGGAGCTGTAGTATCAGAAATATATGGTGTTTATTGCCTGAATGCCACAAGATAAATAATAGGTTTAAAACTTTAAAAAATCTATGTCACTGTATGCATGACAGTCAATCTAATACAGTATTATACTTGTTGATGAACCATACATTGATCATACTTAGTAATAATTCCACACAACAATATATATTGATAGATTCATGTATTGTTCATAATTACATTGATCATATATGATGATAAATTTCATACATTGATCAGATATATTAAAAGATCCATATCTCAATCATATCGGATGATAAATCTACATATCAGTCATATCTGTTGATAAAATCCATGCAATGATCATATCCTTCGAGAAACGATAAACACTGTGACCATTTTGTTGAAAGTCCATTGTTTGATCGTATCCATTGAGGAACTATGCCACTTTGTTAGTTCCGTTGTTGAACTTTGCGCTCATGAGTAGTGTGCTAGATTAATTCGCCATTCATTTGCACTATACATAACATCTCCTTCACGTGACCCTGTTAAGTGTTTTCGCTGATTCCCAGTCCAACTCGGTTTATCCCTGTTACAGTGGCAAAAACCTGGCTTCCATTTTACCAAGAATCTCATGCAGTAACACTGGACACATTCCAATGCAAACAGGTTGTCTGTTTTTGCGCGCGGGTGTGTGTGTGTGTGATGTTATTCAATCCCTATAATGATGGACAAAGCTTTTTCCTTATATCGACAATAATCACAGTAACTGAAAGGAGATTTTCGAGTTTGTCGTAACACTTTCATTAAATTTGGTCTAGATGTTGTAGCCCCGATAATCTAAAGGTATATGCTATATTTAGTACACGTCACCGTTGGACGGTTGAGGTACAACTTCCGTATTATCGATGGTATAGCAACTTCAGTTCTGTCATATTTCAACCAAGTTCGACTAGGGTGTGTGTGTGTGTGTGTGAGAGAGAGAGAGAGAGAGAGAGAGAGAGCGAGAGAGGGAGAGAGAGATTTTCTTTTCAATAAAGGAGTTCAAACTTCTGGCAGAACAATATTTTGTGTTTGTGGTCAGTTTTGCACAACAATTTACATATTGTATACATGACATATCCCAGTAGTCTGGGATTTCATGATAAATGCTTAATTAATAATTCCACAATGTCAATCAACCTTTTTGAGAACAGCATTGTGTCTTTGACTATGACCCTCGTGAGTGCCACAAACTGTTGTCGTACGAGTGATTGCACAGTACTGCATAACACGTGTAATTTGTGGTGGTAAAATTTTACAAGGTTCCACAAAGTATACTATACAAACGTTGTATAGGTCTTTAACTGAATATTGCAGTTTTGGGCCCGAGTTCATCTGGTGCAGAATGCCAAGCTTGTGAGCGCATTCTATGTCATATGAACAATATTAAATTAATATTCACCGACTACCGTGTACCTTACACGGGAAAGACTCTTTGCATGGCTGCCGTGTACCTCAATCGGAACGACTATTTGCCATGTACCTTATCTGCCAAATTTACTCAGTTTTGCAACTGACTGCCTTTCATTTCATACTTGCAAGACATTGCTATTTAAACTTTACGATGCTACACTCCTTCACCTCCGTCAAAAATTGACATTTTAAAAGAAATATTTAGTGGATCTTGTGGGTGAAAAACTCCAGTACAGGAATCATATAATAGCTATCAATGTCATGACCATGTTTAATTTGTCCGGGAGATCTGTTAAATTCTTGACCTTTTGACAGATATTCTAGCGAAATTCACCCAAAAGTATAAAGTGAGCCATCATGTGTGTCTATGCTAGTTTCAGAATGTAGATACATGTATACATGTAGCTAGTAAAGTCCAGACTCGAGAGCAAAGTTCTCAAGATAATACACAACTCGTGCAATCACTGATTAGGAATTTAACCGGCATACATTATGAACCTTTTGACATAATTCTCGCTATTTAAGTCGTTATGAGAGTGTCTCTAAAGCCTTCACGCGACAAGACGTAATTGTTTTACAATCTGAAAAGAGGGTAATGAGGCTACTGTTAGAGACGAGATATGGCCCATTATACACTGGAGTGAAGAAGCTATAGTTGTGGCATGGCAAAGCGTATCAAGGGAGGTAACCACTATGACCAATCATTTCCTCAGGATTAGAATTTGAGTTATATCCCTCAACATTATTGCATGGTTGTATAGGAATTGGACCACTAATTAATTTACCACAGAACTTAATATTAACTTATTAAAAATTTGGTATTGCACAGGAATACAAACCATACATGCTTCCATTCATTAGAGTTGAATGTTTTTTGTTAGGCTTGAACAACAACTTTGCACCAAGAGTTCATATATGCTATCTTATGAGTAGGAAATTAAATACAGGATATCAAAATCAAAGTAAATATTAAATATTATCTACTATAAAACACAGATTGAAATTTATGAAATTAATAAATGCAAACAAAAAATAAATTCATTTACTAGCAAATGGGTGCATCTCAAAACATTTAGAGCTCTATTTTTTATTTTCCCATCAGTCGTGTTCTGGCTAACATAATTATTTGTCCAATGCAAATTGCAAAAAGAGCTACATTTAGAAAGTGACTTATTATTAGAAATACAAACTATTCTTAGTAACAGACAGTGGACAGCCTGTCACTGATTTTGAGGGATAAAATCCCTCCACAAGCAAATGAAATCATTTGTTGGGTTGATTAATCAAGCATCTTCCACAGTTTGCTTCTTTATTTGTTATATCCATTGCTGAACTTTGTGGGTAAGAGTAGTGTTAGATTAATTCATCATTCATTTGCATTGTAATAACATTTCATTCTAGTAACTGTGTCGAGTGTCTTCAATGGATCCCAATCCTACTCTTTCATCCTGTTGATGCTGTCAATATTCTATGCAAATATTTGTGAAATATATTTCTTGTTGTAGCTTGATAATAATCTCAAACCAAAGAAACACGGATTGTTGATGTTCATACAAGAAAATCTGTTTTGGTCTAATAAAACCATTTATATAAAAATAAGCTCATACAACAAACTGGTTTGAAACCCATTTACATATATGAACAATCGGATCACACTGTTGACTTAAGGATGTCAGTCATAATGAAAGTCAGCCAAGATCTATTTAGCCTTTATACCAAGTTTGATCAAAGTCTGCTCAGATATCCAACCTCCAGATTGGTACTAAGCTCATTCGGTCAGACACAAAATCATCTTGCTGATTTGAAATACTAATCAAGATGTTGATGATTTATTAAGTACAATTTTTCCTCTTGATTAGTCTCAATGTCAGCTGACCAAAGTTATATCTTTCGTACAATTTGTATTGACTGATAAGCACTTACTTCTTTTCAAACATTTGTTAGTATAAGCTCAAACACCAAGTTTAAGCAAATTTAGTTCAGAAAAAAATGACTAACTAGCTCATTTGTCTAAATTCTGAATAATCACTCATTGTTCCAATTTTACTTGTCAATTAACTTATCTTAACGCTGCTGTCCTTATTCCAAATTTATGCTAAAGCCTGTATAATTTTTTACAAGCAACTCTTGATGGACCCATGTGTTGTTCCAAACTCTTCATGATGGAGAACAGACAACATACATAATACTGATAAGTGCTCAAAGAAGAAGAAAGTCTATATTATTTACAATAGTTTATTAAGCAAGATCAACATATTAATTTTACAAGCGTGTGCAGCAGATTACCAAATAAATTAAATAACATCTAAAAAATCCAAACTTAAGGATAGAGAAATTCAAAATTTCTACTTAGTTAATGGGCATTAACAAACCCATCTTGCACTGAAAATTACACATTATAACAGGTGATGCACATAATGTGGCATCTTGCCTATATTTAATGTTATAATGTAGTTCCCCACTGTATCCAGCTTTAACAATCTTATGTTGATTCCTGAGGCCATAAAAAGTTTCCTATGTGTATATCATTCTATAATTAAGTAGGCAAAGAAATTCTACTGGTACCAAGCAAACACATTCTTCAGGATTAAACTTTCTGTACTATGAATCTCAGCAGGATGTGAAGTTACACCGTTTACATAATACCATCTAGTGTTCTTAACGGGCCCATTCTGCAACGTAGGTAACATATCCATCACACACTAATTCAGGGGTGTTCAACATGGTTCAGTGAGTGAAGAGCAAGGAACTTGGAAGCTCAGTCACCAAAAAACACAAGTAAGCATTGAAAACTGAAATAAACAAATCTTTACAAACAAAAGAGTATATTATATAATAAATTAAGAAAAAGGATCAAAGTGACAAACGTAAACATCAATACTGGGTACATTAAGTCATATGTACATAAAACATGTGATTATCTGAGAAATTTAGTGACATACTGTTTAACAAGTAGTAGTAAACTTGATGAAATGACTGTATTGTATGGCCAAGTTATAATAACAGTAATGGCACTGGCAATTAAAAGTTTACTACATATATACATACACAAACACACACACCAAAAAGTTTATTTTACTCTTTTTTTCTTGCTGACAATCTCACTGGATAGTCCATTAAACATTCTATGACATAATATTTGACTTGTAAGATAGAAAAATGTGGGGTGGGGCAAAAGCAATTGACCGTTTCACTTTTAGCAAATGACTGGAATGGTTCACTCACCATCCAAAATGGAAAAAAACTTTACAAAAATGGATCAATTGGTAAGCTTACAAATTTTATGTATGAATATATATCAAGGAAAAATAATATTAACATACAGCTATCTACATGTGTTGTTCATGCATGTATCAAAATCTTCTGAGTTCAAGAGACCATTCAAGTTTATATCGTTTGGAATTCTAATGATATTATTTGGAATTTACATATTTCTCACATCTGCAAAAAATACATTTACAAAGATATTGGAATTCATCACTGAAATCATTACATAATAAACATATTTCATTAACTCTCTCAGTGTTTAATTAATGATAGTGTTCAATATTTAATATGCGAATTTTATATCTACATGTACATATGTACATGACTAGGTGACTGTCCTATATAAAAATACTTATCTTTTTCTGAACATGCTAGAAGTAACTATCAGAACACTATCTAGTGCTGATTCAGGAGAGATAACTAACAAAAATCACTGATTGCAGAATGGGTACATTAACATATAGCTTATATTTTATTTATAGTATACCACACCAACAGAATATACTGACCTACATGTACATAGGTTATCATGAATTGATTGTAAATCTCCTGTATCGATGTTTGTAGCAGGCATGTAAAATGTTTATACACCACGGTGGATCCAGAATGGTGATTAGGAGGGGGAGGAAGGGTGTATTGGCTAAACCCCTGTTTTTAATAAAATAGTATACTTTTCAATGATAACTAAGAAAGTTGGTCTTTTTAAGCAAAACTGCCCATATTTTCTCAAAACTGAATTTCCAAAGACAAAGATCTGGGATTCACTCTTGACACAACAAGACATCACTAACTTAGGAAATCTGTTAAAATAGAACTAGTTATTAATTTGATGCATACAAACTTTTAAAGCAATAAAATCTGCAAGATGTATTTTCAATGCAAGTACAACAGAATCCACTATATATTTTGACATCTAATCAATATTTGAAGAAATAATTGGACAAAAAAAATTAAGGTGACAGAATACAGATTGAATATTCTGTTGTGCAGAATAAATAACACCATGACAAATAACAACAAAACAAAGCTATAATATATATCATTTCTCAAGTTGTTGCACTAATGGATGTGCAGATGAAGTCTCACCCCGTCATATTCCCATTGTTATACTAATGAAATGAGGACATAGTATCATCTATCAGTTCCAATATCTTATTTTCTTTTGTATGGATGCCAAATATCTCAAATGAAGTGACATTGGCTTGGTTGGTTTGGTTTTAATGGCACTTTAAACACATTACTGGCTATATCATGCCAGGGAAATGGGAGCTAAGTGCCTTTCCCATGGACAAAGCAAGGCTGGCAACCGGGGTTGTGACATATTCAAAATATATATTTAAAATTATGAGTTGAATTGTTCCATGTAAAAGATAGTTAAGCCAATTTAAATTAAAAATTATCACACTTAAAGTACTTTGTTTTCATCTCCATTGATAGATAAATGAAACCATTATTCCTATAAAACTCTAACTATGCATACTACAAAAATCATAATTTTACAACTAAATCTTCCATCAATTATTGATTGAGGAATTTAAAAAAAAAACAAAACAAATAAAATGCAATCAAAAAAATGTTAACTACTATGTAGGTGTTATAAGTAAACATACAATAGTGTGGGCTAAACTGAAATTGCAGGAATCACATGAATGAAAACTATGATCTATTATTTGCATGGATGCATATAATTGTTATATTACTTACTTCAATGTAATCTTTATAAATATTCAACAGAATCTAGCATGTCAACTACTTCAATGTGATCATTACAATTATTCAACTGCCAAGCATGTAAATTTTTTTCAATGTGAGCATTATAATCATTCAACAGTCAAGCATGTCAACTATCTCAAAGTGATCATTGTAATTATTCAACCAAGTTCAGCATATCCACTACTTCACTGTGATCATTATAATTATTTAAGAGTCAAGCATGTCAAATACTTATCATAATTATTCAACTGAGTCAAGCATATCAACTACTTCAATGTCATCATTATAATTATTCAACTGAGTCAAGCATATCAACTACTACATGTCATCATTATAATTATTAAACTGAGTCAAGCATATCAACTACTTCAATGTCATCATTATAATTATTCAACTGAGTCAAGCATATCAACTACTTCAATGTCATCATTATAATTATTCAACTGAGTCAAGCATATCAACTACTTCAATGTCATCATTATAATTATTCAACTGAGTCAAGCATATCAACTACTACAATGTCATCATTATAATTATTCAACTGAGTCAAGCATATCAACTACTACAATGTCATCATTATAATTATTCAACTGAGTCAAGCATATCAACTACTACATGTCATCATTATAATTATTCAACTGAGTCAAGCATATCAACTACTTCAATGTCATCATTATAATTATACTAATAAAGTTACCATTACCTTTAATTTCTCAAAATATAATCAGAATGCAAACATTTTACTCATACATGTATTAACAAACAAGGGGAAGGGATTACAAGTGTAATAAAAAGCATGAATATACATGTATAAAACTGTTTGTGTTCAATTTCAATCAATACTGTGCTAAACATACAGTCAATCCTGCCTGAGGCCAGACTTTTATTACACTTTGATCATCAATAAATGAATAGTTTAAAATGTCTACTTATTCAATTATCTCTGTCCCATCTCTTGAAACTTTAATTGTAATATATATAGTACAGTAAATGTGCCTTGAAAGACAAGATTCTCAATGTATGGATTTAGCATTATGACTTGTCTTGCGAGACCATGATTTTCTGGCAGAAGGGGTGTTTTTTCAAGACAGGCTCTGTTGTATATTTTCAGACCTAAATATTCCTGAATGAAATGTCTCTCAGAAATAAATGTCTTTTGCACTGAAACATAGGTGTAATGAATTACAGAAACTTAATTGAAATAATTATCAATTATGCAAGATGTACATAAAAAGGAAACAATCATGTACATAAAACATGGTGTAAATCAACAGATCATCACAAGATTATCAAAAATGCACCAAATTCCTGATGAAAAAGAAACTCAACACAATATTTTAACTAAAGTTGTATAATCACTCTAATTATAAATTTTCTGTTACTTTCAAAAATTATTAAGAAATGATACGTAAACTATGTATATTAAGAACTGATTGGTGAATTATTTTGAATGCATATCAAACTAATAGAAGATAAGGAAATTAAATTTGCAAGATCTGTTTAATGAGATTTAAATTACAGGATTTTAGAGGGAAAAATGTAGTTTATATAAAGTAAGAGAAGATCACAATTTTTACTTTACTTTTCCTAAATATAGTCTAGGCTTAAAATGTAAATGACATCTACCAGTATATGTTAATCGTAAAGTACATATAAAATTAAATGGAAATCAAGCATAATATAAACAAAATGTAGTTTTGGTTTGTATTTAACTGTTGTTTGTTAACAACATACAATCTAATTCAATATATAATATAAACAAAATTACTGTGTCAAATATCATATATCTATATCTTTTTTAAACAATCATTAACATCACCTTGGAAATTAGAGAAGAAAGTAAGGAAGTAAAAAAATGATGTCAAAATTTGAATATTCACGTTTTATTTCAATATTTTATTATTCAGATAGTACATGTGCTCCAAAATGAAACAGAAACTCAGCAAGTATCTATACCTGTCAACGTACTGCAAGTTAAAGTTAAATAAAACAGCTGCATTTGTATCTTTGAAATGTACATTACATTAATACCAAAACATATTGCCATGCATCTATATGTCCTTTCCCATCTTAAAACTGTTGTATAGTTTTACAGTACACATATCTAACTCAAAGATTAAAAGAACATACATTAGAAAAGAGAAAAAGTTCAAATGTTTAACATAAATTAATTTTGTCAAAATATCAATTAAGACTTACAACAACAAAAATACATGTATTTTTACATCAAAAGACAAGATCAATTATACAAAACAAAAATTAAAATTGACAAAAATTATATGTATGTATACATAAAAAAACATGTTCATACACATAATATTCAACCCATTTTTGCCCAAACAGACCGTCTAAAAAATTAATAAAAAATATTTCCATTAGGTCTTTGTATTGTTAAGTACCATGATGTTTAATAAAATATTGAAATATTCAAACTGTATGCTGTTATGTATTAGAAAAGTCAGAGTTCAAAAACTGTGATGGGTTGGAGTTATATTTACACACTTTACAAATGATCTATTAATCAATCTTTTTGGAAATATACTTCTGATTGTTTTATTAAAAATGTTATTTTTTTAATTATGTTGCAAAATGTGAATAAATTCATTTTGTAGTTTACTCCCACAACAACACTAAACAAATCGATGTACATGTATAGATCACTACTGCTCTGCATTTAAAGCTATGCAAATTAGATAGGAATGCATGGTCATTGTTTTTATCAGCAGGTAAGTGAAGAGTGATATCATTTATTTATACATATATACATATCACAAATTATAAATTAATCAAAATCTCTAGTTGCATAATCAGGAATGCATGCCATGATCATCATGATTTTGGTCAGTACTTAACTGATGTCATTATTCTTTATATAAATCCTACAGTATATACATGCCTCCTGTATATCTGAGACTGCTATTAGGAAATTATTATTTTCAATATGCTTTAAAGCAGTATGAGAAAATAGCACTGATGTTGATCTTCACAATCTTCAACAGGCAGGTTAATGTGGACAATAAATAAAAGAATGCAGATTCATAGTCACTATGGTCAATTTTGTGAGTGCTTTAATCAGAAAATCACATGCTGGCATCTATTTTTTTGAAATAACAGATACATAGAAACTGAAGTCAAAATTGTCAGTGTTTCATCTGAAAATTACATGGATGCATGTCAGTATCTTTGTCTCTTTTTCTCCTGTAGACACTGGTAAGTTAGTGTCCAGGTGGCCACACAGAATTTGGTCAAAACATCATCAGGAAAAGTGTCAAGCCCAACAACATGGAACTCTAACTCTTTCTCCGTCATCAGGGCATGCATATAGTCTTTGAACCTGAAAGGAATATAATGTGTCAAATGTTATTAATATTACTATTGTTGATGTTATCATCAATCTTTTAAACTGAAACTGATGCACTTGCTTTAACAAAGATGCCATTAATATTATTATTATTTGTCCATGACCTGCATGTAAACACCTACTTATTTGTTTAAACATTGAGAGTTTTTATTCTGCTAAAAAGACATCTTATATAAGACTTCATGAACTATCCAAAGGGTCAACCGAAGATGCTTATAAGTATAATGAAAGTCACCTGAAATATAGGTCTAAGTGACCTACTCTGACAGAATAGTGCTGAGCTCACTTAAGTGCATGCATGCAATTATTAGCACTACACTGTTACAAATAGCAGATCTGAAACTAAGATGAAGTAAAACCGGCATTAAATATCAACCTACATTTGGTGAAAAGGTTATATACATATGAACCAAGCACACTGACATAAGCAGTTTAAATTACTGTAACCATCAGTTCCCAAGAACATGACCAAAATGCAAAACTTCAACAAAGTCAAAAAAGCCTGATTTCAAGGTCAAACTGGATCATTTTGGGTGATCAGATATTCTACCTAACAAAATGGATCCACAATCTATAAGTTCATGACTTACTAATCTGAGGATAACAAAACCAAAGTTATGAAGGGTGCAATGCAATCAGTTTTGAAACTGAGCTAATTTTGTTAAATTGGTGTTGTACACATTCATATACTAAGTATGGGGCATAAACATTATAATGCATGAACATTAACTCTTTACCTTCTGCTAACACATATATGCGACCATAAAAATAGTCCTGTAACCCGAGTGACGCATATACAAGCTGCTAATAATACTCTTTCTGTACCGGCTGGCTCATACATGCGTTTCCGACCAAGGGTTGGGAAACCTCAGATAGGCATATACACGTCTCATACTAAAGCTTTGTATTGGATGAAATTACAAACATCCGTTCTCTTTTATAATATTTAGCCAATGAAAATAGTCCTTACATAAAATGATGAATGTATTCTATTAGTAGTTTTACAGCATATAAGCGGGAAATTCTATTGAAAACGAGGTCATTGGTGACAGTAAAACAAAATGTCAACATTCATGTATTCCGACGATGATTCTGAAAAAAATTTTGAAGGATCTGAAAGTGATGATATTGATTTTAACCAGATTCAAGATGAAGGATTGGACATTAGTATAAGTCCTGTTTCGACACCTGACATTTCAGATTTATATGAATCCAAGGATGAAACGCGAGACAATCAAATCTGGTTGGAACATGTGAGACCGGTAAATGTGGACGACTTTACAGCAGTTTTATGGACAGCATTTATTTTATAAGAAAATGCAAGGGAGATAGATTTCTTTTTACATGCTTCAGGCAGTATCATAAAAATTACCAAATCTGCAATAAAATAGTGGACACATTGGTGTGCAAAATAGTGATGAGAAAAGTAATCTAATATACATTTTAAACATAGATATATTGAGATATATTTTTTTATTATAAATATGTGAATATAAACATTGATTCCTGTGGATTATCTGTACTTGTTGGTGGAAATGAGTGGCACAAAACATTTATAAGTGTTTAAAATTTTATTTTTCATTAAATTACATAGTTTGCATGGGACAAAATTGATAAAGAAAATGTAAATAACTCGAGAAGCTCTCACTCAGGCAGCTATTATGATGCTCTGAGGTTCAGCCTACAAACAACTGCCAGAAGGCAGGCTGCTTATCAAGCTTAATAGCCAGGGCAGCAAGTACTTGCAGAAGGTAAAGAGTTAACATGACTCTTTGGGGCACCGCACATTAAAAAGTAACCATATTACTTAATTGTAAGCATACATGTGATTCTAATGGTGGTAGGACAGAAATAGTTTTGAAAACCATCTACAGCACATACCATTTTAAAGTTGAAATATACTATTTTTGAAAACTGAAAGATTTAAAAAAAAATTGACAAAAGAAAGAGAAATGGTATTTCCATGCTCTATCCACATATTACAGAAACCAGTTGAAGCCAGTCTACTAGGAACTGGAACTGTTGCAGCAGTGCAATGAAGCATGGCTGAAAAATCAAATTAAAAGGGCCAACAAGTATAAAACAAGATGTTAGTTGCTTATCTTATTGTTGGAATCAGGAGAGTTTCAGGCCTGAGGTGGAATGCTTTTTTAGGAGTTATAAGTAATAAAAGAATCAAATGTGGATAATTATAACTTTTGAGACTCTGAATACAAATCAACCAGTCTTTGGCAGAGCTAAGAAGAAAATGGAGAGACAAACTAAAATATGATTTTGGCAGAAAGTCTCAAGTATTCTGATTATATGTTTTGTTTAATTATTAAACACTTATTACATTTACTGATTATTTGTTTTGTTACATTGTTCAAGATGTTTTAAAAGGAATATCTCTTGGAAACTCTTGTACTGTCTTGTTAATTTGGTGCAAAAATACTGAAACACGTGCTTTTCCCCATCCACAGGAAAACTGATGCTTGAAATTTATTGCAGGTCGAATGTGCTTGTTTTGTCATTGCCACTTTCTATAAATGTGAAACTTGATAACCACAGTGCATGTCATCTTTGGTCATCAGTCAGTGATCTTGTGAGTGAAACAAAAATGCTTGAGGATTTTAAAAATAAACATTTGCAGTGAACTATGAGATATACAGCTCTTCTTTTTTCATTTAAATGTCAACATCCTGAATCATTTAATTATTGTTGTAATATTGCCATCAGAATCCAATTCATGTTCAAAATTTGATGTTTTATCATAGCATGAATACGATATATACATAACAATGCATCTGTTTTGTTTTTAATCCCCTTAAAACATGTAAAACAGATCTCAATAATAAATATACAGGTTTTCAAGCTGATCTACCTAATAAAACTTGGAAATCTAATGGTGTGATGCTCTGGTTACATTACATATATGTATAAGCATACTAAATTACTAACATCAAGTTAATCTTCAAGCTCAATTTACTATCACTGAAAAATGACAGAAATGAGAAGATGACAAGAAAGAGCACTACTGGAAGAACGATCTAGTGAGGTGAGGGTGAAAGTACCAGAAATTCTGGCAAAACGAATAAAAATGCCTGAAATTTGACCCCAAATGGACCTGATGTTGAGCACTTTTTCAACTGAGTATACAGATCATTGAAATTTAGGAAGAATCTGTAAATTTGTTATGCTGTGGACCAGTTGAAAAAAATCTTAGGTACATCCATATCATGAAGATTACTATTTGAAAGGGTTGTCCTACCATAACTTGGAAATTTCTTTCAAAAATTTGGACATAAAGTCTTTTGGAGGCATCACTTAGACCCTGGATGAATAAGTCAATGGACAATTAATCTTTCAAGACAAAAAAAGACTAGATCTGTGCCCCAGATATGCTTCAACTGCAGAGAAAAAGTGTAAATTTTGAAAGTTCAAAATGATTTAAATGACACAAAAGTTAAATCAGATAAAGTAAATATGCCTAACAAATTTAATATCAAGTGTTTTTTTTTCTAATTGTCATTCCATGGTTTATATCCAGAAAAGTCCAGATAAAATGTGTTTTAAAAGTTGAAAACATTCTACGATCAATCAAATAAAAATCTAATTAGATTATCTATATATGTATACAAATATGTCAACTGGATTTTACTTATGTCAATCAGTTTTGCCCAGTCATACTAACAAACTACTCTGGATGGATGGATGCATGTACGGCAAGGACAAAATCAAGATGCCATTGTTGCAATCAGTTAGAGACATGAAAATATCTCACTTTTTCTCCTTTGCATCAACATAATCCTCATCATCTGGGTTCTGAGGAAGAGAGATGACCAGGACAATACACTCAAACATTAACTCAAGAAGAAGTCCCAGTCTCTCCAAAGACAGTGGCTGAAGGAAAGTCATCACTTGTCCTGTAAGTTCAGCGCTCAGTTCTTGGTGAAATTGCTCTGGTAATCCATCAAATATCATCTGAAAGAGACAATTCATAACTACATGTACAATGTATTAAAAAAACTGAGAACAGCAACCTATTACAATGCTTAGCTTGATTATTCACTGCCCAATCCTGTCCCCAGGGTCTGACAGCCCATCTTATATCCCTTGTTGCAAAGGATGGATTATTTCTACATGATTTTCATTCCAAAACAGCATGATTAACATCACAAATTTAATTTTTACATGGTTCAATTTAGTATAATAACTGACATTTCAGATTAAAACTGTATTTTGGTTCTAAATAGTCAGGTTTCAATTACCCATTTAAAGGTTTAGTGAAACAGAAAGGATTTGTTTTTGAAAGTGAAACTTGTCTTCCCATCCCCACATCACTGCACAGTATTTGACAGAATGAATAAATAAATCCAGCCTGGTCAATAAAATGACATTTGATATAGAAGATAGAGTATATTTGCGTGTTTTTCTTGACTTTCATCAATATTTGCAAACTTCAAGGATTTTTCAAGGTTGGGAAAAAAATTATCATTTCTCCTGGCTTTTTTCCAACTTCCTGGTAGCGTGGGAACCCTGTGTTATGTACAGAACTGTCATATATTAAGAATAAACAAGAATACAATGAACAGACATTATGGGATTGGGAATAAATAAAATACCAGTCAGATACTGGTAGTGTTAATTTTACTACACGCCTATTTATATAAATTATATAAGAACTGAGATTAACATAATCCCATGCTCAAGAAAATTAATAATTGCTGTGTAAGATCATTATTTATGTTCTAGAAGCTATAGGTTTATGAAAGTTAAGTTAATATTTTTCTTTGCTGATATTTTGAACAGTGTCAGGAAAGAGACCACAAAAACCCATCAGACGCCCCGATGTGACCATGTTATGGGTGCAACATGTGCCAGGTAGCTGACAGAATTACAATATGAATTAAGCAATATATCTTTGGGATATGACGTACCAACTTTGCCATTAATGAGACAATATAGGTAAAAATGCCAGTGTTCATATTTAACTAAATGTTATGATTTTTCTGTCAAGAGTGCTAGAAAATAAATACAACCAATAATTTTGTCTCGTAGAAGTAAATATACGACACTGAACTCCATTTATGACATTCCACGTTATGAGAATATGATTGGAACAGTTCTCTTAAAATTCCTTTGGGCAGTCATCATCGTCTATAGAGAACAATTACATAATTAAAATTATACTTGCTTTATGTTCATGTGATATGCCATTATCTTGTGAAAGAAAGTCAGGCCAGAAAGAAAGAAAAAGGAAAGAAAGAAAGAAAGAAAATAAAGAAAAGAAAGAAAGAAAGGGGTGTTAAATATCTGTTTGATAAAATTTTACCTGATTATGGAGAGCAAGCTGTTTAGTCTTTTCCAAGGATAAAAGTAACCAGAGTGACTGCGCATGTTGATACTGACATATCTGTTTGGCCTGTGGAAAAACAATAAAATTCAACATATCACAGAAATACAACTTAATGTAATGCTGCTAGATATTGTAATTACTCCATTTTCTCTCCAGCAATTTTAGTACAATGCATATCACTGCTGCTATCATCTCTGAAGCAAATGCTTACAAAGATATACTGAAATGTTGATACTGACATATTCGTTTGGCCTGTGGAAGAAAAATAAAATCAAATATATTACAGAGATCATAATAAAAAGGTGCAAAAATTAGAATTATGCCAATAGTGTTTTATCCAGTAATGTTAGCACATACAAAAGTCCTGCAAATAGGAACTGAGAACACTCACCTAGCTTGTGTCTGCCTCAATGAGGATAGCTGTAGGAATTAGGAAGTCAAGGTAAAAGGGAAGTTTAAGTCTTATGTGAAATTTAAATAATGAGAGATTTACAGTCACATGTACATACAATGATTGCATTAAAATTATTCTAGTTCACTATATTCTATGTAATACTGAGGAAATTTTCAACATTTATCGCAGGGCTAAAACCACATGACCTAAAATAAAGATCTTATATGAACTTCCTAGCTAAATTTGACTAAAATGACCTACTTGTTCTGAAGAGCTTCTAGATTTCTCACATGTATTCAAATTTGGTTGAATGTTTATTTGTTGTGGGGATTTCTTAGAATTTTCCAAAAACGTTTGGATTGTCAGCAAGCTCTTTCTAACACCTGGTTAAATTGATATGGAAGTTATTCATTTCATGATGTCAAAAGCAGCAATTACTGATGAAAGGACAATTCATTTTTACTGATCCATCCCACATCAATAAATGCATATTTATGTTGAAAATATGCTTATCATTAGTACCTTGACCTAAATGATAGAGTGAAAGTTAAAGAAATTCACCTTGGGGCTATACAGGGACTGTTCCATTTTGAGCGTCTCCACCATGAACTTGTCAAGGTTGTTGTCTGGGCTGCCACCAATTGATTTCAGGAAGCTGATGGCAATGTCAAGGTTATCCAGGGCCTGACACAGGTCAGGTAAACTGCGGCACTCCTCGCTTATTTTGTGTTTGATTCCACTACTTAGGGATTCCTGAGGGGTAAAATATTGAAATAATATTTTACTTTTAGGAAATGACTTATTACCACTTGTCTCTCTGTATATGGATGGATTCCAAGGTACACAGTCTTCACAATGTACAAAAGAAGAAAAAAGACTGTAAATCTTCTAGAATGAAATGTCTTGAGGAACACTAGATTATGGAAAACATTGCATGCAAAATAGTGATTTATGCATTGCAAAGGGTTCCACTCACTACATATTGCTTATCAGGGCCTTAAACAGACTGTGTTGGGAAACAAAAATTAGGATACGGTAAGCATTCAGCGACATCACTCCCTTAACTGATGATACAAAACATTTTGAAAATTAAACTCATTCTAGATCTCATCAATACACAAGTTTCATTCACAGCTTGCCATGGCAAATACCAGGTTATTTATTGCTTACCCATTGCCTTTCCATACCCTGATCAAGGGGTTCTGCAATGTGTTATATATCTTATGTACCACATGTTATGACTCTATTTTAAGTTAGGGTTGGATTGTGGTATTTTATGGTAAATCAGCACTTTTTTGGTTATATTATGCAGAAGCAAGAAGATTAAAGTGCCCTGCTTAAGTTGATCTGATCCAATGGCGAGAACTGAACTTGCATCCTTCTAGTGATAAGTCCAATGTCTTAACCACTTAGATTCCTGTTTACATGTTTTTGCGTCTTTTTATTGTCACTGTAACTGCAATATTTAAATATCTTGAAATTTTGACTCCCCCCTCCACCTAGGGAGAAAAGTCAGCTCAGATATTACAGACAGACAGAGGGAGGGTAGCACAATATTTCCCTGCAAATGTTTGGAGTTAACAATTGTTCATGTTGGGTAATCAAGGTCCATCTTTACCATCTAAATGTAAGAATAAATAATGATTCGGCTATGAATGATTTAAGAAAATGTATCTTCTTACCTGTGGAATTTTCTCTTGCAGTTTTCTGAAAACTGTTGCATTAGTGTATTCAGCTCTATACACCATCAGCTCAATCTAAAAAGCATTAAAAAGTGAATAAGATTAGCCTAAAATAAAAAGATGCATTGGCGGTCCAATCACAGTGCCATCTATGTGAAGGGACAAAACTTGTTCCAGTACCTAGCTGTGTCATATACAAAATTTATCACCTCAACTTTACTGCACTGTCCTTTTATAAAACAAATTTCTAAAACTGTCTTTTCTTTCTTAAATTACATTTGAGCAATATGGTTTTGCCCGTACTGATAAAATTCAATTTGTTTGCTTTTTCTGAAATTCAGGGACTTTTCAAGGTAACCCTCTGAGTTACAGATCTTTTCAAGGCCATACAAACCCTGTACTAGTTTTCAGTAGATCTGTGCATCATCTAGAAATCTAAGGATGTACTATATACATCATGATACACAGTATATGAAATGATAAGTATCTAGAAATCAAAGGATGTACTATATACATCATGATACACAGTATATGAAATGATAAGTATCACAATATTTACTTGAGTGGAAACTTCAGCAAAAAGCACATTGAAATTTTATACTTTTCATGCAATACAATTATTGTATGGATATATTTAATAGTTATTACTACTCCAATTATAATTTTCTTCTGGTAAGAAGAAAGAAGAGTAATATTCAGTTCTTTTCAGCATTATTCTGTCTTAAATACCCTTCAGATTTCATAATTCATTCAGAAATTTTATGTACCACACATGAGCTTATGGTTTTCATAAAGGTACGACGGCATTTTCTTCTTGAAGAACAAAAACTAGTCAAACAATGTCTTTTTTTTCATTCATTACCCTATATGTAAAGAAAAGAAAAATGCATTTATTATTTAATAGGGAATACATAACAATGGGTGCTAATTTTACTGATGGGACTTTATTCCCTCCTGTTTGATTTGGATGTCAAATGAAATAATTTCTTATAATTTGGAACAGGAGTCTTTTGCCATCAGTAGATAAACTGAATAAATGACTATTCATTTTTAATGTGAACAAATGCACCTACCTATTGTATCACCCACCTATGTCCCTATGACCTTTCTAGGTCCAGATTTTTTGAAGAAGAAACTAACTACCACAATGATATTAACATATTTGTATAGGAAAGTACCTTAACTAACTACACCAGAAAAAGATTTACCTCTATGTCTATGAAACACTTTCCAAATAAGAATCTGTCAATTATTTGTCTTTCCAAGTTGGCAAAGTTGTACTCAATGGTTGTTCCCTTGCCCACCTCAAAAGAATAGTTACAGTTGGCCAGAACCAGGGGAAGAATATCCTGCTCTGGGTAGTAGCTGATCAGGTGAGCTGGAGTTATGTCCCTTACTTTCACAATAGGAATCTCGGCAACTCTGAAATGTGGAACAATAGAAAATATTCGACATTAAAGTTAATAAAATAATCTCATTCATACCTAAATATATGTGAAAGCACTTTCCATGCCATTTTTTATTGAAAAATAACATCAAATAAAATTTCATGTACAAACAAAAAATTTCAAGTTTCATAATATCCAGGCTCTGCACACTGCTCAATGTTTAATTTGAAACAGAAAGAAGTAAGTCTTTCTCCATTTACTAATGGCTAATATGACTGATGCTGATGCTAGCTTACTTGGGCCAAGATGACTCAAGATTCTTCCTTGATCACTGTATGTATGTATGTATGTATGTATGCATGTATGTATGTATGTGTATGATTGTATATATGTATGTGTGTATGTATGTCTGTTTGTATATATCAATGTATATATCTTTGTATGTTTGTGTGTGTATGTATGTGTGTGTGTGTGTGTGTGTGTGTGATTCAAACAATACATCATCACAGTACTGGCTATATAATTTAAACTTAAGATAAAATACTGAAGCAAAAAAATGTTAGGAAGATAAATCCTTCCAAGTAAACATAAACTTGGGTTACTATAAGATAAAGGTGAATATATACTGTCCTGGGTGGTGAGCTAGAGTTATTTCCCTCACTTTCATACTTGGGTATCTCTGCCAAAATGTTAAAATTTCTTTAAAAGGTATATAAATAACATATAAATGTAAAAATACAAACTCCTTAAAATAAAGTCTCAATATTTGTTATAGTGGTCATATTGTTTAAAAAGTCAAAAATTTCCTTTTTGTAAAGATTCCTAACATTCAAATCATTCAGCTTCATTTTCACCGTGTGGGTGTCAATACACTTGACAAGAACGTGTTCTACTGTCAGCATTCACTGGCAATGTATGCACACTGCACTGGATCCACCCTTTAGGAGGCATGCATGGGACAGGTACGTGTGTCCTAAAAGTGAGTTACATCATATGAACTCATCTCTGCGATTTGTTCTATATAATGGATGTCATTCTCCAATAATGGAACTGAATTTTGCTGGTGGAGTTTTTATTCTATATATTTTTCCAAGAATAAAGATAATGCAATTTATACAATATCTAAAGTTAGTACATCTCTCCCTTGATAACTTGTGAGCAACAAAACTCATGACCACTGACCACTGACTGTATCATAAAGGATACAAGATAGCAAGGGAAACAATTTTTGGTTGCCTCTGACAACTGGGGACTGGGGTGGGCAGTGCAAGCAAGTTCATTTATTTGTCATATATAAATATTTCAATAATGCATTGTAATATTAATGGATGTAAGAAGCCAAATAATGTTAATGAACTGATGACAAACGTTTAAAAAAAATCAAGTTGTCAAGCACTATTCACAAATTTTTGCATCAGTAAAGTCACCTCCCTCTTAGTATCGAACCACAAGTAATCATCAGAAGCAAACACAAATGAACCAAAGCTTCATAGTTAGAATTACTCATAAAACAATGGAGCCAAATGCAGCATAGGGCTGCTGCACTGTTGTGGAATATGATATCTGGATAGAAAACAACAGACAAAAAAGTATCAGAAAATGCTTAAAAAAGTATTAAAATATTTGAATTTCATAACAATGATTCAAAACACGTGTACTAACTACTATTTTCAACAATAACACAAGTGATATATCAAGTTTTCATTTACTAATTTTAATTCTGATTGCTAGAGTTAATCAAATAGCAACCTAGTTTTTGTTTTTCCTATATAAAAGAGAGACCCATACTAGACACTGTATTATAAGCAGGTTTGTGAGTTTTACAGGCAAAGATGCCAAAATGAAGGAGGTGTGTATATGGAATATTTATTTCAGAAATGTGCGATTCTATAGCATCTATGGTTGCTTTATTTGCCCCTTCATTACCCACATAACAATGTGGCTTGGCAGTCAACAATGCAGAATTCTTCTTCCACATTTTATGAGCAAATCATAATTCTGTAAGGTGTAGAATATTAAATCCTTCTCAAACTTAAGATTTTGAAAACTTTCATTGTAGTTCAACCTTTGAGTATGGCAGTAATTTCTGCAGTAAAACTAAAGGCCTGGTAAATGCCTCAGGATGGTGCCATGGAGTGTTGCACTGGCAGCTGCAACCATGTCTCCACCTTTCAAACTATCTGTATACTTGAATGTATGGCCAGGAGGATTTAATTCACTGCTTGGGCAGTGGGTGGTTAACTGGTCTACAGCTCTCACCGTTAAACATTTTTTACATCTCACCTCTGTCCACATGGGCTGGAGTCTTGGAGAATGTGAGAAAGCTTGCCAGTAACTTCCTGTGGACCACTGGTTCTTCCCAGGCTCTTCTTCCACCAAATATACTACCCATCATGTATGGCCTGTCATGGTGTTAAACCCCAAATATCACAGATCACAAATCACTGAATTTGCTCATGAAAAATGAGAAGTCTAGTCGAGGAGTTTCTGAATTATCAAATAATATTTAGAGTAATTTTATAACTAAAGTAGTAATTAGGAAAGATA
This sequence comes from Sinohyriopsis cumingii, assembly GCA_028554795.2. Classification (NCBI taxonomy): domain Eukaryota; kingdom Metazoa; phylum Mollusca; class Bivalvia; order Unionida; family Unionidae; genus Sinohyriopsis; species Sinohyriopsis cumingii. The sequence continues at coordinate 505,463 of JAPYKE020000320.1, read as the reverse complement.
GGATTTTACAGTGTTGGCATCACTGCTGTCTACTCCATCTTGATGGGGACAAATCCATAGCCAAAAGGTGGAATCCCTATTGGTCAAATATATCTTAATTTTAGGTTCATTCTGTCCCTTAATTTGAGATGAAAGAAAACATAAAGAACTATTAAAAAGTACTGCCAAACCTGCCTATAAAGCTATAAAGCAATCACCTGCCTTAAACATCCAGGACTTCAGAAATTTCATAAACTAAAATATTAAAGAAACAAACTTTTATTAAGCAACCACCTGTTCCCTGAGGTCAGTTATTTCTTTTCCAGTGGGTCAGTAACATTATATATTTTTACATTCTCATTTGACCATTGTAAAAACTGTATAGCTGAATAGCAAAAACTTGAATCAAATTTTGCCATCCCAAATAAAATGGATAACTATGGTATATAATTTCAGAGACCAGGCACACACAGAAGCACCAGTTACATTAGGTGCTGATCTTGTATCCCAATAGGTAAGCAAAAAGTATTTATCACTGAAATGTACATTCAAGAATAGGCAAAGGATATGGATACCAGTCAAATACCAAGGCTTCCATGAATTATTTAGCATATGATAGTGCAAGGATTGTACCATGAACCCTAGATATGCAATGCAAGTATTGCAACAATTTGCCAGCCAATAATCCTTTGTTCCTATCATATCAAGCATGTGAACAAACCCTAATGACATGATGCATAATGAGATGGGATAGGGGTTAGAGTGTACCAGGGTGATTCAGTTCGATAGCATAATGATGACACAAAGTACAGCTTGTTCAAAGTTGAATTAAAATTTCAAATGTTTGATTCTGTCATTCAAATATTGATATATTTGATTCTATCTAATATTGATAAACAAATGTTAAGAGAAATTTTTATACTAAATTTTATGTTGTTAATGCTCAATAAACTTGAAGTTCTTAATCTTTTATTAAAAGAGCCATGGCAGATTAGTGCGTAGATTGTCGGGCTTGTAATCCATGGGTAGAGGGATTAATACCCACCCAGGCAAGGCCAGGTCAGTGTGTCCTTGGGAAAGGTATTTAGCTCCAATTTCCTTAGCATGATATACCAACAATGTTAAAAGTGCTGATAAAACCAACAACAAAGAATCTTTTACTTTATAGTCCAAATGGCATAATTTTCTTAGCATTTTTGATCTTACAACAATATCTACAAGTCATTCTAGTACATTTCTTTTCAATTGTGCAAAAAATAAAAGAAAATAATACTGCTCAAAGTCTGACTTTCTTGAAGCAAAACACAGTGATTTAAAACTGTTTTCATTTTGAGTTTTTATTAAACTACATTGGGCCAATACAATTTTTGTATGAATTCTCAAAAAATTTTCAAGATATTTAATCAGATTTAATTTAACATTTGCCTCCATAAATGCATTCAAGCCATTGTTTTGAATGGACTCTACTGTCAGCCGTATCCCATGTGTACATTGGATAATGTCATTATGTAGTAGAGGTAATTAAAAGCCTAAGTACCTGTATGTGTAGCATGAAGTTCACCATGAATTCTGATATCTTACCTCCTTTTGGCCCTTTGGTAATAATTGTCCAGGAAATCATTCTGTTTGTGGAATAGGAACTCTAGTACTGAGTAGGCACACTGGCCAGCATCACTTGCTGTAGGCAGAAGTTGAGACACAGGTGTGGAGTCATCAATACGTCGTCTACGGTATTCCTTGGGTACAAATACTATAAGGATTGGAAGAGGAATAATTCAGCTGTTTGGCTATCCCACATAATCATGCATGTTTTATTTTATCCTACTCTACTTATGCAAACAAGAAGGCCAGGGCCTGCATGTTGACCCAAAAGTCAAAAGCATTCATGTAAAATGTGTGACCTTGACCCAAACGTCACAAGAGAGATTGAGCATATTGCAGAAAGAAATGTCTCAGCTTTATAATGATCCATCCAATGTATGAATAAAATCCATTAAGTTGTTATAAACAAATGAAAACTGTAATTAACACCCCAATGCAAAATTTATATTATTGTGACCTTGACCTCAAGATCAGTGGGGTGAAAACACATGTTGCTGATTGAATCATCTTAGTCTCTTAATGATTCATCCCAAGTATGAAGAAAATTCATAAAGGAATTAAGGATATGTAAGTAAATAAAACACTTGAACTGTTTTGATGCAAATTTTCTATGATTTATGACCTTAACCCCAAGATAAAAGAGGCAGGCATGCATGTCATCATATGAATTGAGCAAGCCAACCCAAGTATGAAGAAAATCCACCAAGTATTTTAGGAAATCTTAAAGCAAATATTCTATGACTGTGACCCTGACCATTAAGACTAAAAATCTGTATACATTTCACTCAATGAATTGATTGACTTAGCTTTATCATGATTCAACCAATTGTGAATATAATTTATCAAGAGTTTAGGAAATAATGCAAATTTTCTGTTATTGTTTTATAACTCCAGCTGTTCAATGACTGGAACAAGTTCAAATTCTGCTCAAGTATGTTCAAGTTTGCAAGGTACTTTAATATGGGCAAATTAAAAAATGTAGAGAGAGAAAGTTCATGTTCATTTAGTAATGCTTTATGTTTTTAAAGTTGTATACTTTGCAATCTTGTTACATTACATAAATCAGCACCTTTATTTTGCATTTATTTATATGTACCATAATTGTAATAATTAAATGGATACAACTATGTGTTCTCGTATCATTTGCAAAAGTTATCTTATCAAAGACTGTTTAGATGCATGTGGCTGATTTCAAGTTAAAACCTGGATGACATGGAAGCTGACTAAAGAAGACATGTGAGTGGACACAAAACTCCCTAGAAAAAAGACCATTCTGGAAGGGAATGAAGTAATGTTTACAGTACAGACCCATGTACAACATGGAAATAAAAACAAAACAAAGAACAGCATGGGATAATTGCAGGCACCTTACTTACAATATCTGACAGACTGAATTAGTGAACAGTCATTTGAGCTCATTTGTCAGTCAAGTCTAGGATATATTACTCATTTGTAAGTCAAGTCTAGGATATATTACTCATTTGTCAGTTAAGTCTGGGATATATCACTCATTTGTCAGTCGAGTCTGGGATATATCACAGTTTGGATCTCCATGTAAATGTCATGGGCAAATTCAAATCCGTCACTGATATGAATGCAAAGATATTTTCTCTAACCATAATGTTTCCACCAATAAGGGCCATGTCAGGGATTTATGAAAATGTACTGAGACAATTTTTGAGGGAAAAATAAGGTCATAACAAATTCTAAGCAACATAAACTGAATACTTTGATAATGATGACATCCAATAGTTAATCTAGTTATTAAAATCTGGTAAATGTTCTTGCAGAGAACAAACAGTTACTCCTTGCAGCTGTTTACATGATGCATCTATATCGACCATGAATAGTTCTGATGGTGTCTCAGTTATAAAAAAGTATTTGATGTTCAAACTGATAAAGAGAAATCTATGAACATAATTAAACACTTGTTTCTATCTTACTTAAATTTTCCCTGACAAGGTCCCAAACCTCTGCATACCCATCCAGTAATTTTGGAAGTTCATCTGTAAAAAATAAGAAGAAAAAATATACTTATCTCCGTACAAGATTGTACAAATGGTTGTCATTGGTCTATACAGACAAATGCAAGAGCAGCTGGCCATGAAATAGGAGTCAGTAAGATGTTTTATGTAAGAATTATTCCAATGCTGTTGCTTAAATATGTTAAGAAAACTATCATTTGAAAGTTTGTTGAATTTCTGTATCGTCATTCATATCTGACGGCACATCTTGATCATTGTGTCCAATATGGAAAAGCCCTTATATGCCAGGATGCTTTCTACCATAACTGGCAAAATTCTGTTTAGTGATAAAGCTGTCATAATCTTCTTCTATTTTTAGTAATTGTACTATATTTGTAGTTGAAATGGCATCACTTCCATAAAGCTTGAAAGACCTTTCTGCCCTTGTACGTCCGTCAAATTTACTCAAATGCGGCTGAGTGTTTTTAAGAATGAGTTTCAAGATTTTAGTTTTAGAATCAGTGGATACACTGTAGTTTCACTGATTTTCATGGGGCACCATTTTGTGTGGATTTCAGTTTTGCTCCAAACCACAAATTTAAAGACTCATATAAAAATTAGCTAGAGATGATAAAGTAACCCACTGCCCCATTTTCTTACTGCATTTCCTAAATGTATTTGTTAAATCAACATCATTTCTGTAATCTGCTAATAAAATATTAGCTTTTACATGTGTTTATTTGAACCCTTAAGAAAAAGAATCATGTTGTATTTTATATTGTTTCAATGCACATGTATCTATTTGGTATCTGGTAGTTGTAATACTGCTGTCACAATCTTCTTCTATTTTCATTAATAGTACTATATGCTTAATCCAATGAGACTTTAAAAATCCTAGTGCTATTACTTGAAGCACAAACACCAGGTGAATAAACTAATAACATGACTTCACTAATTTTCACGGAAATAAAACTGAACCAGCAACATGTTTAATCAAGTCTGCTGGTACAGTGGGACCCCGCTATAACGCGCTCCGTTATAACGCGAATTCGGATATAATGCGGTGGTGGCGTGGCTCCCAAAATTTCATATACATGTATTATTTTTTTTGTGCACAAAAAATTTTTTCTTAAAAAAAAAAAAAAAAAAGGACGAAAAAAAACGTTAAAAGTTGCTCATCATTTTGGGATAGAGATCGCATATGAATAAAAAATGCAAGACGATCGTGGCTTGGCTCCTGAAATTTTATATGTATTTTTCTCGTATATGAAAAAGTATTTTTCTCATTCACGAAAAAGTACTTTTTCGTTCTTCTTAAAAGTAAGAAGAAGAAAAAAACGCATAAAAAGTTTATTCTAGGATCGTGTCGGTCTTTGCCAATGTCGCAAACTTGGATTGTTTTTCCTTATTGGCTACAAAACAGACCATGTGGCTTTTTAATTTCTTGGCGACATTGTTGGCTGTTTAAACTTTTATATACAACCATTGGTTTGGAGTGCAGAAATTCAGAGGCCCCATGAAAGGAAGCCGCAAACTAGATATAAAATACACTGAAATTTATCTATTGTTACATAAACAAATTCTTTGTCTATACTGACAAAACATCTAAACGGTTCATTGTTATATCATAATCCGCTTATCCTGACATCTAGCATGAGTTCTGTATGTTATGAAATATCCGCTTTTTTGTTGTTGACATTTCTGGTAACGGAGATCAACTAGACGAGGCATTCTCTCGTAATCTGTCTTTCATCGGATTTTCGGCCGCTCTCTAGTAATTAATATATTTACAAAGACTGGCATTTGTGTGTGGATGGTAAGTAAAATTCCTCTTCTTTTCACTCAGAATTAAATCCTTCAGAACACTCATATTTTCTGTAATAATCCATGTCATCAGAAAACCTGCGTCTCTATATTACGTTGACCCTTTGTTAATTTTCAGACGCATGCATAGAAGGCAGCATCACGCTGCTACCAAATGTAAAAAAAAAAAAAAAAGTATAAAAAATTCTTATTGATTTATTCAGTAGGCATGGAGGGACAGTAACTAGAATAGTATAAACGACGGCCAATTCCTTTTAAAAATGTGTCCATATAAAACAGTTGCTGAAATTTCAAAGGAAACAGATTACCTTTGAAGCACCGACTGTTATGAAAACGTACTCAGCAAATGGAAAAAATTCCCGTCTCAATCATACAATACAATTATTTGATGTTGCCGCCACAATAAGAAATGGGCATTTGTTTGGTTCTCCAAAGCTGTTCTTTAGCGGCGACTTCAAAAGCGCATGCACCCTTCATCAAAGAAAGCCGACTACAATTTTCAGTAACAGCAAAGAAGTTTTCTTCAAAGGAAGTCAGTACCATACTTAAATAAAAGTGATGGAATCTGATGGATTTTTGCATTTTCCAACGTGACTGGAACGCTTTAACTGTGCTGTGCAAGTTTACTTGTTGTAGGGAAAAAGTTTATGCCAACGGCGGCTTAAAACGCAAACTAACTTTTACCGACTTCGAACTGTGCTTCGTCATTCGTTACGTGATTGTGCTATGTTTTTCCTCTGAATTCAGACCAATATGACCTGTTACAAAATTAACGAATATTTTCCATGGAATCACTTGTATTGTGGATTCAATGTATATGATGAGGTTCGCAGGTGAGTACACTGCGTTGATACTCTATTCATGCTATACATTAGACATTTATATATAAACAGCATTCACGTATATGTACAAATTCATGGTTCTCTAAATAAAGTAAACTATTATATGATGTATTCTCTCTTTTCACTACAGGTGTATTTCTCATTTAATATGCATTAATTCAAGATAGCAACTGTGCCAATGAAGTACGTATTTTTTTACTGCCCGCATTTATCTCCCACCCCCCATTTTTACGAGGGGGGGGGGGTACATTTTTTCCAGCTGACTTGGTTGCATATAACGCGGTTCGGTTCATAACACGGTCAGATTTTATGGCTCCCAACTACCGTGTTATAGCAGGGTCCCACTGTACAAACAAATATTTGTCACATAAATAATGCTGAAATTGTTGAATAAGCAAGTCCAGCATTCTCAAATATTAGGTCTGCTCTTTGACACAATGCAAAAGCCATAATTAGCCATTCAGCATGAATCAGCTTGATTTGATGAATTTGTTAAAGTCTAGTGGCTGAAGATGGTTTGCACTTGAGGCACATTCAAACAAAGGATTGCCATTGTTTTTCAATTCAGTCAGCAGCTTTGCACTTTGATGGGTACTGGACACATAAAAAGTTGATAGTGCTAGCTAACTGCCTTGAACAAGGGGCAGCTGGTCACATGTTTGGTTCACACATGGATGACACTATATGAACTGATGAGGAAGCAAGTTGAATTGTACCCCTTCTATGCCACTGTTAAAGCCATGGTCATCAGAAAGTAACTGATGGTACAACTTTATGCAAAGTGTTTTAAGGACAAGATCAATCACATGCACTTTAATAACCAATTAGATTAGTGTTGTTGGCTGTGGCGGCTCCCTTAGATGTCGACTGTAAGTGATTCATCTTGACAGGCATTTGATTTGTGATCATACAGGTGGTAATATTGTGATCATACAGGTGGTAATATTGTTTTAACCAATGAAGCAGCCACCATTTGTTATTGGCATGATTTTGTTCATTTTCATTCTGGGGTATGTGTACAGGTTAATCCATGAAATTAAACTACTACATAATATTAGAAAATTGTAAAATCCAAAACCATGAATTTAAGTACCCAAGAAAATGTATGTGTGTCTTTGTTTTTTTTAAAAAGTTATTTGTTAATTAAAACCAATAAAACTGTGACATGAAAATAAATGATAGACTGGCATAATCTGTATAAAACTGAAAGGTATTTATTGCAAGATGCTTACCGGCCAAATTTTCTTCAATTATGTTAAGTGGTTTTGAGACAACATTTAACAGTTTTTCTAATTTTAGTCATAGCATCACATTTGATCAGATCAGCATCATTTGTGTGACATGAAACCCCATTTGGCCAGTATACATTTTGTCAATTAGTTCAATTCTATTTAGTGGTTTTTAAAGTTTTTGTTTATAGGTTTATCTTGTTTTAGTAATCGTGGCAACAGTTGATGGTGGATTGGTATTATTTTGAGAAAATGGAAAACCATTAACGTAAAGAGTATTTTCTTTTAAATTCTGGTCAGATTCTGCAAGCACTTTTGAGAAGGTGTGTAAGTAAATGTGATCATGGATAAGTGTGTGTTTTGGATTGTTTAACGTAGTTTTGATAATTTTAGCCATATCGCTATGATGCCTGCAATGTGACAGTTTATAGTCATGTCTAGCACTAGGGAAACATACTGCAAACATGTAGCATCATGTCCCACCCAGTCCTAACATTAACCTCTTAATGCTGAACACCAAGTCAGACAACTGCTAGTACCATATTTATAAGTCTCTGGTATGACTTGACTGGGATTTGAACCTGTGACAGCCCGCATCCGAGGCAGACACTCTAATCACTAGGCCACCAGAGCAGTCATGGTGGATAAGCATCATTTGCATAAATCTTAAAGCCTTTATGTTAGGATGCCTTCTGTCATATTGGTCAAATTCTGTTCAGTGGTTGTTTCAAAAAAAGTTGTTTAAAGATTTTTCTGTTTATAATAACAACATCCATATGTGAAGGTGGATCAGCATCATTTGCATACATTTTCAAGCCCTTTCTGTCAAGATGCTTTCTGTTAAATTCACTCAAATTTTGTGGGTGGCTTTTCAGAAGTAATTTCACGGTTTCCCTTTTAAAGTACTGTGGACAACAAAACAGCATCATTTTGACCGTTTTGAGAATGAGCTGTTTAAAGATTTTGCTATTTTTAACAGTAGCCATATCTGAAGAAGGACTGGCATCAATTCAGCACATCTGAGGACCTTCATGTCAGCATGCTTTCTGTTAAATTTGGTCAATTTCTGTTTAGCAGTTTTTGAGAACAGTTTGCTTTAAGGTTTTTCAGTTCTTAGTAATGGCAGCCATTGGAAGATGGATTGCATCAATTAAACAAATTTGAAAGGTAGGGATGCTTCCTGTAAAATGATGTGCAACTTTATCAGGCAGTTTTTGAGAAGTTTTAAGTAGCCATTGTGAATGGATGACAGATGCCATACAATGGAATACTGACAAAGAAACATACCATAAACTCACAACAATGTGACAATTATTATTTGTACATGTTATCTATTATTGCTTCTATACTAATAAAGAAAAAGGGAGATAATCATACAGGTGGCAGCGTGAGTTTTTGTATTTTCAATGCATGGTACAAACCTCCATCGGACTGATTTCTGAGCATCTCTACTGTGATGGTGGAGGCTTCAGCACGATCCAGCTTTCTTTGATATTTCTGGAACAGGATTCTCTGCAACTTCAAGATGCTGGGAAGGTAGCGAATTGCCCGCAAATGGTGCTCCTATGGCAAAAAGAAATCATTAATTAGGACATTAGTCTTGGATCTTAATGTGGCTCAAATTTCATCAACATGTCTTCAAGACTAGATTTAAGACATTTGATTGGTAAATGTTCTGTGGACTTGTGCTTACCTTTTTTATTTAACATTGTTCAGATTGTTTTCAAGCCTTATCCTCAATACTGTAAAAGTCAAAAAATGGCAATATTAAGCTGCCTCTGTTTTACAGAAAACTAAAGTAACTGTAGAAAGATACAGAACACAGTTGTCCTATACTTCCAAATCAAGAATCAATATAGCTTGGTTTTGTGTTCTATGGCATGGCAACAATAGCATGTTATTAATGCCAAGGCAACTGAAGTAAAGTGCCATGCCCAAGGGCACATCGTGTATGCTGACCATGGCTTATCCAATGGCAGAATTTGAACTAACACCTTTTTGGTCACAAGTCCTGCATGCTAACCATGGGCCGCACAATTCACCCAAAACCACACCGAACCTGCCCAAATCAACTAAAACATGATGTTAGAGTATTATTTTGTAGAAACAAACAGATTATGTTTTCACTTGGAACATACTGACAAGGTCTTTTTTGACCTGATAACCAGCATTGGTGATGAATCCAGCAAAATCTGTCTCCCATTTCATTTCCATCCAATGTAAATAATAAATGCAGCATAATTTGCTTTCTGTTTCTAAAAAATAGTACTGAAAAAGTGTAATCCATATACAGGTAAGTGTAAGACATAATTAGGTGAAAAAATGCAAAAACCATAATGGTTGGTATGTATGCCAAAGAGGGAGGGCATTAGGAATCAAACCTAGTACTGCAGTGGTGCAAAGGTTGGTCTCGTGACCATCCTGTTAAGGCCACTGAGGTTTGAAAATATATTTGCATAAAATTAAAAGCTGATTAAAAAAGGATGGGGCTTTTAAATATAGTGATAGTTCAAACAGTAAAATACTGTTAGAAAATGCAAGTATGTGATTTTCAAGAACCTGGTTGATCTTTCTTTTATATTGACTGTTAAGAATGTAGTGTTAATTCCACAATCATACATTCTTGAAAGTAGGCCTTGGATATGGTTATCTTTTATTACACCAAGAAATGAACAAGATCATCATCCAATATAAAATTATTCCATGGACTGAAAGGAGTTTACTTTACCATGTTTATACCATCTTTTTATCTTCCTGTGCATGAAAATATTAAACTGGAACAAGGTGTTTACTTCTAAACATGAATCCACACATCAAAAGGAGCACCCATCCAGAAGCCATCAATCTATTGACTGGTTGGTACACGTTTAGAGAAAAATATCAGAGTCTCAAGTCTGAAAATTAGGTCAGAGTGATCAATTTTCAGTGTAGCAGAGTACTCATGCAACTAAAATAAATAAATTCCTTTGTACAAGGTCCTCAAGGGAGATTAGTTCTTAGCTAATTGTGTTACCCTCTTTGATGCATCAACACAAGTTTTCATAAGCATAGATGAAATAGGGTCTAAGATACTGATGGTTTAATAAACAGATATATAAAAATAAAGTTATTCAAGTGTGAATATATGGTCACATTGACCTAGTGTAGGTATGGTAGAGTTACTCTCATTAAGATGCATCCACATACTAATTTTCCTGAGTGTGAAAGGCCTCAATATATTAAGGGTGTAACAAACAAATTTCTGAAAATTCATAAGTCACACGAGTATTAACATTAAGTCAGACTTTACCTACACTGATGTCTTTTTCCTAATAAATTCAAATTCCTACACAAGCAAATGGGCATGTTTTCAAGTTCTGTTGGCCTACATTTCAGTTGGCTGGAATGCAATGGAAGTTGGGAATAATGAAATCAGTTAAAAGGATCATAAGAATCTTGAACAAAACAAAGCTATCTAAACACTTTCTTCAATATTAATATATTTATTCATTTCATTAAAGAAAGATACTTTTATTTAACCCAATTTCGGCATTCCCGGCTTCCATTGCTTTCCAAAGCATATTAGAGTTATCCCCACGTTGATTGCGCATAGGTTTAAAAAAGATTTTGGATTGTGCTTCATTTTAAAAAAAACATTATGTCCCGTCTCCCAAGATTAACAAAAAAAAAATTGTAAAAATAAAATAAAAAAAAAATGAATTTTTACAAGAAAAAACTTTTCAAAATGGCTGTATGGCTGTACACTGATGAAAACGAAGAAAAAAAAATGCTGGTCAAATGGACTGTCATTTTCAAACTGGCATTCTCTTTGGGGCTCTCATTTTATATAGTTTAATATAAATTTCAATTTGGCATTTTCCCCCAATCGGCTATTCATATGCTATACTAAGAATGTCAAGGTCATGCCTGTTTAATACATTTCTTTTGCAGTTTTAAAAAGGAAAAAAAAAAAGAATACTTTCTTCATGCTGGGATCAGCCTAGCTCTATTCCACTAATCTGGGATCAACCCAGAATACACTCTGATGCGGGGATCAGCCTTGCATAGATTTAGTTGAGATGGGATCAGCCCAAAATACAATAGCATGCTGGGATCAGCCTTGCAGATAGTCTACTTAAGCTGGGACCAACCCAGAATACACTTGAATGCTGGGATCAGCCTACCACATAGTCTACTTAAGCTGGATCAGCCTAGCAGAGTCTACACAGGGATCAATCCAGAATACACTCTGATGCAGGGATCAGCCTTGCATAGATTTAGTTAAGATGGGATCAGTCATGCTGGAATCAGCCTAGCTCTATTCCACTAATCTGGGATCATTTCAGAATACATGCTGATGTGGGGATCAGCTTTGCATAGATTTAGTTCAGATGGGTTCAGCAGCCCAGATTACAATAGCATGCTGGGATCAGCCTAGCACACATAGTCTACTTAAGCTGGGATCAGCCCAGAATACACTTGAATGCTGTGATCAGTTTAGCACATAGTCTACTTAAGCTGGGATCAGCCTAGCAGTCAATGCAGGGATCAACCCAGTGTATACTCTGATATGGGGATCAACCTTGCATATATTTAGTTGAGATGGGATCATTCATGATGGAATCAGCCAAGCTCCATTCCACTAATCTGGGATCAACCCAGAATAAACTGATGTGGGGATCAGCCTTGCATAGATTTAGTTCAGATGGAATCAGCCCATAATACCATAGCATGCTGGGATCAGCCTAACACATAGTCTACTTAAGCAGGGACCAGCCCAGAATACACTTGAATGCTGGGATCAGCCTAGCTCATAGTCTGCTCAAGCTGGGGTCAGCCTAACACAGTCTATGGAAGCTGGGATCAGCCCAGCATATACTTTAATGCTGGGATCAGCCTAGCACCAATTATACTTGAGCTGGGATCAGCCCAGAAGGCACTATAATGCTGGGATCAGCCTAGCATAGATTTACTTAAAGATGGGATCATTCCATCAGAATACACTATTATGCTGAGATCAGCTTAGCGCATAGCATACCTTAAAATGGGATCAGCCCAGAATACACTCAAATGCTGGGATCAGCCTAGCACCAATTTTACTTGAGCTGGGATCAGCCTAGCACTGATTCTACTTGAGCTTGGATTAGCCCAGCATACACTGTAATGCTGAGATCTGCCTAGCACTGATTGGGAGTTGTAGTCTAGCCCCCAAAGAGAGATTCAAATATTTTAAATATTTTAATTAAGTATTGATGTTATTTTAGTTATGATGTTGTTGTAGAATATTGGTACATTGTTTACGTCCTTGATGTTTTTTGTTTCTAAAATGGTGGTGGGGTGGGTTTACTTACAAATTGAAAGGCTACATGAATAGTTTAGAAAGGCCACCCCCACCCCCTTATAAAGTTACTTTCCTGCTGCAGAAGGAGTGGCTTTATAAGAGGGTGACCACTATACTAAGTTTGGTTGAGATTTCCTGAACAGTTGACAAACTGACAGTGATATTATCTCCACCACATTAAATACAAGGATGATAAACAGACACTTGGACAAAAAAAATTAAAATATTGAAACTTGGTGAAATGTGAACAGTACATCAGATCTAATGAGAGTACCAGATTTCATTTTGATATCTTAAATTGTTTTGCATTTATCTCTATCACCCAAAAATATGTAGATAATGGTTGGATTGACAAATACAATAAAAATATTGAAACTGGAGAACAGTAAATAGAAATGTCACATCTGGACCATCAGTCCAAAAAGAGATCGCTTTTACAGTTCTGAAGTTATGCTCCAGAAATGACAGTGATGATGGATGGATAGATGAACAGATAAATGAAAGAAAACAAAATATTTAAAAACTCAAGAATTGCGAATAGCAGAAGACATACCTGGACAACTAGACTAATATGTGTATCAAGTTTCATAAAGATATCTTATACGGTATTTGAGTTTTGCCTTGGAAGTAAAAGAGTGGATAAAGAGTGGATAATATATGGATGGATGAATGAATGAATGGATGGATTGATGGACAAAGACAGACAAACATTTAAACTGAAGAAGAGAATAGCAAAAGTCACATCAGACTCTCCAGTCCAATATGTATTGCAAGTTTCATAGAGAAAACTTTATAGTTTGAACATTATGATCCAGAAATGAAAATGTGGATGATGGATGGAAGGACAACAAAACAAAACAGAAATACTGAAACTGAAGATTTTTGAATCAGTCTCATGTATATGTGATGGGAAGAACTCTAAGGTATTCAAGATTATCATTTTCAAATTAGAGTCTAATTTTTGTTGTTGATATTTTTCTTTATTTCAATGTCTGGACAAATTATGTGGCCCCCAGAAACCCATATAAATTAACAAATGAATATTGATTTCTTAATTATGAGGATTCTACCAAATATTTTCCCAAAAAGTGAAATACCTCTTTTAGGAAGAGCTGTAAAACTATATGTTGTCTCTGAGCTTCCTTTGTGCCTGTCATCCGAACCTCAAACTCATGACGTAGATGGTCCATGGTGATCTGTGATCGAAAGCGCCACATTACAGGATTTTCCTGTAGCATTTCCATTGGAGTTGTCTCCTGTGGTTGCGTGATTTCATAAAGAAGACACAGCAGTGGATCTGAACCTGCAATAATTAATGATAGCAGAATAAAAATCATACTAACATCAAGATGGCTAATTATTTTTCTAATAAGTAAAAGTGTGGAGGGCATGAACCTGCTTTTCTTACGACTACTCAAAGTTCACCCCACTTACATACCTAATATATATTCCTTAAATCCCCATATTTGTGAAACAAGTAAAAATTTTAAAATAAATCTGTACATTGAAATATAATTGATACACTCACTAGCATTGAGAAAAAGTAACATAAAATTATGCAACCATGTACTCAGCCATTTGTCAAAAAGATAGGACAAGATCAATGGGTCCTGACTGTTTTAAAAGTATAGGGCCAACAGGATGTCAGGTATTTCTGTTTTAAATATTTTAGGGAGATTTATTTTTCTCCATGTTGTTTGTGTCCATGACAGAAAGTGAAAACTTTGGAAATTGGAGTTCTACTAAACTTTTCTCCTCTTCCATTCATTTTTACAACACTGTTCTCAGAAATAAAAATATATATAAACTTTTTAAACACATGTCACTTAGGTGATGTCTTTTTATGGGCACAATAAAGAGAGAGAGAGAGAGAGAGAGAGAGAGAGAGAGAAAGAGAGACAGAGAGAGAAAGAAAGAGAGATCGAGTGAGTGAGTGATAGAGATAGAGAGAGAATCCATTAAATATAAAATGTACCAAGTCTTTTATCTTCAGCTAGTTGTTGGTTGCAATCTTTCAACAAAACCTCCATTTTCTATGTAATAAAAAAAGAACAAGATTAATAATTCCTTCATTAACCAAGATTTAAAAACCAAAATGTCCAATTTTCATTAAAATATGCAAAAATGAACAAAAATAACAAGATCATAATGCAATAGCCTCCCTTTTCTTCAGTCTGCATTTTATTTAGCTAGAAAGTTAAATACTAAACAGTGACATCAATCTAAAAAAAATTAAACATTTACCCTCATCATGGTTCCCATGCTTTTCTAAATATAAATTTCCAGATCTTTTCCAGGAAGAAATTAATTTTTCAAGGTTAACATATGACCATTACTGAATGGAATTAAAGAACATTTTGGATTACAAAACATGCATTTTCCAAATATGAAGATGTTTCTCTTTCAAGACTGTCGAAAATATATGTCAGAAAAGATGATCATATACAAAACAACAAAATGAGTCACGTGAAACAAATCTGACTATATTACTATAAACTGGCATTTAAAGCCATTTCAATGTATAGAATACAAATTCTAACTTTACTTTTCTGACATGCATTATGTTGCTACATGGAAACAACATAATGAGCATAAATTATTTTGTTTCCTTTCAAACCTTTAATTCTAAAGAATTCTAGAGCAATATATGTGCATGTTATACAAAGTAAACATTTCAAAATATTAGAATCTTACCTTGTAACAAAAAAGTTTAACCCTGAATTTATGTGTGCCAATAAAATCTCAAGCAAGATTTTTCAACCAACCTAAACTTCTTAAGATGATCTGGTTAAAAATTATATCATTTAAAGATATTTACAAAAGGATTGATTTAAATGTTGACAAAATACCTTCAAAATTATATTGTTGTATAAAAGAGTACTGAATTTTCTGTAAAATCAGCTGGTCTTCTTGTAGTTCAATAAACCAGTCTCAAAACCTGTATTGATACATGGGCTCTTATCGTTTCTTAATATATAGCAAAAGGGACGACAATTTCCCATTTTTCCTGCATTCTATTTAAGATCTGAAACCAGCTCAGAGAGTTGACATTTTTCTAATCTGTGTTTCCTCCGAATATTCCAACCCCATTTTTCACATTTGGACATTTAGGATGGAGTGTGGGTTCAGAGCAATTACATATAAAAAATTTGGAATCTGCCACCACCGTAAGATAGCTTACCAGCGGGCCTAGCAAATTTTAGCTATGTTATATTGACTTATACCTGCATGAAATTGATAGAAAAATTACCGTATTTATTTTCTCAAAAATGGCAAGTATTATATTCATTGACTTTAATCCGGTAAC
The DNA here is from genome assembly GCA_028554795.2 of Sinohyriopsis cumingii. Lineage (NCBI taxonomy): Eukaryota > Metazoa > Mollusca > Bivalvia > Unionida > Unionidae > Sinohyriopsis > Sinohyriopsis cumingii. The sequence continues at coordinate 489,396 of JAPYKE020000320.1, read as the reverse complement.
AGACTGGATGAAACCAATTACATATAAAAAATTTGGAATCTGCCACCACCATAAGATAGCATACCAGCGGGCCCAGCAAATTTTAACTATGTTATATTGACTTATACCTGCATGAAATTGATAGGAAAATTACCATATATATTTTCTCAAAAATGGCAAGTATTATATTCGTTATGTCTTTAATCTGCACACAGACTAGATGAAACTTGGCATAGATGAAACCAGACCCGGTACTCGCCATTTGCGTTAATAGTCACATCTCTCAAACAAAGACATCGGAAGTCCAATAGTCACATAATATCAACAACAAACTCCTTTTTAATGTCGTTGTACAAAATTTCAATTCTATTATATGAAAGTCTGATAAATTATGCAAAAACCAGAAAGACCATATAATTCTCAACATATTTATTTCAAGAACAACTACAAGAAACTTTGCCAGTCTGATTCATCAAGCAGAGTAGTCTGGTTCCCTGCTTTGTATGCTCCCTGCGTGAGAGCAAATGTCAATGTGGTAGTCACATGATACAACAAAACTCCGGAAGTAGGTCTCAGAATAAATATAGAGAATTTTGTGCTCTTTTGTTTTTGTATTTTTATTACAACCAGTATACGACTTTCATTAAAAAAAATTTCTACAATATTGGAAAAGCAAATTTTTAGTAAATTATGTTTCTCCAAAAATACTTACCCGATCACATTAACGTTAGGGATATAAGCCTGCTACCTCTCGAATCCAGCCCTATTAAAAGACAAAAATTCGTCTTTTCTGTCTATCTAATATAGACCAAAGGGCAATAACTCTTGCCCCTTACCTCCCCTTGCCACCGCCAGGTGTCACTAGTTTTTTAAGCTGAGTGATATATATTATATGAGGATGCTCGCATAGCGGGGTGGTTGGGAGGGTTTTTAAGTAATGTGATTGGGTAAGTATTCTCGGAGAAACATAATTTACTAAAAATTTGCTTTCTCCTTCAAATACGTTCCCCGATCACATTAACGTTAGGAGAACAGGTAATAGGAGGAGGGAATGCTGAGCATCCTACCTCCACCCCGGGTATCTTTTAGGGAATGATGGCTGGATTCCCCATTTGAAAGATAACCCGTTCTCCTAATTTCATCAGCAACACAGCCTAGGGTATCGTGATATGTGATCCCTATATACGGTTAAGAAGATAGTTATTGAAATCTTCTTACCTATGAAATTTCACTGGCGAATCCAGCGAAGCTGATAGGCTGTGCTGATTGTTTTAAATGGGTCTGGTGGTCATCTGGGCTGCAGACACCGGACCTAGCAGATTCAACGTTTGCCTCTGCGAAGCCAAATCTCTGAGATAAAAACTGGAGAAGGTTGACTATGCATGCCAGCCAACAGCTTCTATTATATCTCGGATCGAAACATTGCGTTCGAATGCAAGGCTTGCCGAGATTGCTCTAATCTCATGAGCTGTAATCTTCATGAGGCGACTCTGATCTTGTGAGACCTCAGAGTACGCTGAGCGTATAACCCACTTCAGCCAAGAAGCAAGGGCTTGAGGGGTGATATCCTGTTTACCAGCTTTGACCGGAAGAAAGAGGCGCTTATGTGTGTCCCGACATGCCTTAGTGCATTTTAAATAGTGCTTCAGTGCACGAACAGGATCTTGCATGGCTGTTGCTCTTGACTTATCTATGGAAGAGAGCGAGCGAATGACGATTCTTTGATTGCCAATGGATGGTAACCTATTTTTGGCTACAAAGCCTGGTTGTGTCAGGAGGACCACTGAACCATCTGATCTGAACTGAAGAAAGTTCGGGTCACTGGAAAGGGCATGTAACTCGCTCACCCTGCATGCTGAAGCTAAGGCTATCAAGAAACATGTTTTGTATGATAGTAGCTGTAACGATGTGTGGGCTAAAGGTTCAAATTTGTCTGAATTGAGCCATGTTAAAACCCAGGACAGATTCTGTTTTGGAAACAGGGTGAGGGATTTTGGTTGATTTTAATCAAAATTGGCTAAAAGATCTGATAGATCTTTGTTATGCCCAATATCACATCTACCATGATGGCGGAATGTGTCTGATATCATGGAGCGGTAGCCTTTGATAGTAATTGGGGCCAACTGTTTCTCCTCGAAAGGCCAGAGAAAAAATTCGGCCAGTTGAGGGATTGAGACACTCAAAGGGACGATGTTATTGATATGGCACCAGTCCCTGAAAACACACCACTTTCCCTCGTAAGCCTTCAGAGTGGAGGGCCTTCTTGCTCTTGAGATTCTCTCCACAATGGAAGGTTTAAATTGTTTGTCTCGCAAGGCTGTCTGGACAAGAGCCAAGCGTGAAGAAGAAGACGGTCCGGGCACTAGTGGAACACCCGTGACCATGGTTGTTTGAGAAGATTTGGGCTGGTTGGAATCTTCCTGGGTAGATCTATTGCTAGATCGAGTAGATCAGTGACCCAGGACTTGTTCCATCTGAGAGGGGCAATCAGAATCATCCGACAGTTCTGACCCCTTAACCTCTGGATTATTTTCGGTACCAAAACTGGGGGAGGATAGGCGAATGCCCACAACCCCTCCCAGCTGATTGACAGAGCGTCCACGGCTCAAGCCTCTGGGTCTGGAACCGGACAGACGAAGATGGGCAACTTGCGATTCCACCTTGTCGCAAAAAGATCGATCATCGGATGCCCCCAAAGTGTGCAAATCCGAAGAAAGACTGATTGATGGAGTGACCATTCCGTGTGAATGACTTGACCTTTCCTGGATAGAGTGTCGGCCAAGACATTGAGTCTGCTGGGAATGTGTCTGATTTGTACGTTGATGTGGAGGTTGTCGCACCAACGTAGAAACTGCCAGATAAGAATGCACAGGTATGATGATTTGGTGCCCCCTTGTTTGAGGAGGTAAGTCACCACCACAGAGTTGTCTGACATAATGAGGACAGTTTTTCCTGAGAGTTGATCCTTCCAGAAATGAAAGGCATTGATGACAGCCCTCATTTCTAAAAGGTTGATGTGGAGAGGCTTCTCCCCTGGCTCCCATTTGCCGCTGACTGTAGCGAAGTCTGGCAACAGGTGGGCACCCCAACTGTAGGTACTGGTGTCAGTACATACTGTTATCTCAGCTTGGGGCATCTCCAGAGGAATCCCCATGGACAGCCACTCGGGGTTGTGCCACTGATGCAGGAATGATCGTATCTTGGGCGTGATCATTATTGTTTGATTGAGGGGACTTGAAAAGGGGCGCCATTGTGCTAGTAACGTCATTTGTAAGGGACGCATAAAAAGACGGCCAAGCGGGATCAAGTCCGCCACCGCATTGAATAATCCGAGGAGTTGCAAGAATTCTCTCGCTGAAATCCACGTCCTGTTGGAAACAGACTCAATGAGTTCGGTGATCCGGATTACGCGAGCGCGAGGAAGCCGTACCAGATTCAGATCGGTGAGATCGGTGGACAAAATGCTGGGATGGACGGAGATCGGACTTTTTCCAGTTCACGAGAAAGCCTAGATGATCTAAAAGTGCTAAAAGATCGTTTCTGCCTTTGAGCAGAATAGAACTTACCATATGTTTCTGGAGGATGTCGTCCAAGTAAACTGCTGTCCCTGTAGATGAAGTCGAGCAGAACAGGGTGACGACGCAATCCACAACCTTGGTAAAAGCCTACTGGTTGATGTTGAGGCCAAAGGGTAGGACCTGGAACTGATAAACCGCATCGCGGTAAGCGAATCGGAGAAATTTCCGTGACGCGGGGTGGATAGGGACGTGAAAATATGCATCAGTCATATCTAGTCTGATGGCATACTCATCCCACCGGATGGAAAGACGGATTGATCTTGCCGTTTCCATCTTGAATTTCGGTGGTAAAATGTATTGGTTGAGGCGACTCAGGTCGATGATCGGCCTCAACTTGCCGTTTGCCTTCTGGATAAGAAACAGCCTGGAATAAAACCCCCGGCGATTGCGTTTTTTTTTTTTTTTTTCACAATCTCCACCTCCCGTTTTTCTATGAGCGACCGTATCTCCTGTTGTAGAAAGGTATCCTTCTCCCGATTGGACGGTATGTCCGTGAAGAGGGGAGAGGAGGACAGGGGAGGGGGTTGGATAAATGAAATCCGAAGCCCCTCCGAAATGACCTGGATCACCCAATCGTTCTGAGGAAAAAAGGTGGTCCAGTGGTCCTGAAATTGCAGGAGGCGGCCGCCCACAGGTAGGCTGTACGCGGGTGGTGGGGAGGGTATGTCAACTTTTAGAGTTAGGAGGCTTGAAGACAGAGAAACTTTGTTTCTTACCGCCTCTGTATGGTTGCCTCCTAGCTTGATTAGACTGTGGTCTCCTGGCATTGGGTTGGGATCAATACTGCACATTTGATTGTAAGGATCCCTTGTCCCTGGTCCGCCAATCATCCCTCCGCTGTGGCAGGGGATTTTTTCTAAATGCCTGCGAGGGTTGGGCGGCGAGTTGGAGAGGCACTTCCTGAGCCACCTGTTTCCGAAATCTTCAATTTTTCCTCCAAAGAGTAAAGGTGACCCAAACGGAGTCATCCGTAAAGCCAGAGTATGATGGGGCTTGAGCGATGTGGACCACAGACATGTGTCACGTTGTATCAGGTCTAAGTTGGCAGAAGCAGTCAACGCATTAGCCATGGAATGGTGAGCTGCCCTGTTAATAACTCTAGTAATCCGGGCCGTCGCTTCCCAAGCGTGGTCATTGTCGGATTTTTCTGTGAGTCGGAAAATGGCTAATGAAGCCAAGTCTAACACTGAAGACGTAGCGACTACGTTCCGGACTAGCTTTGACATGGCATGGAACACATTTTTGTCCACTTTGTAAAACAGTGGAGCGGACACGTGAACTGCTGCCATATTTTTGTCCAAGGCTGGAAGATCCGTACTGAAGGCGTCTGAATGAGTTTTGTACCAGCGACATGAGAATGTCGCTGGTACTTGGCTTTCTGAAAAGAACACCTTAGCATTCCCCAGATCACCTATTCGTCCTGATAGACGATCATTGATCTTAATTTTTGCCGACTGGGGAAGGAGCCGGAAGGACGGCGTCTCATCCTCCCCGTCAAGATCTACAGACGCCTTAACTATGTAGTCTTGAGTGGCGGTAGGAGGTGGAGGGCATTCTGAAGTTGCCAACACCCTATAAATTTCTTCCACTGCCGCCTTGAAGCCAAACTCAGTCTGTTCCTTGACACTGTCACTAACTCTCCCTTGTGGATAAGCCATGAACATATGGACGGACGGCCCTGCCGGCTGGTTTGTCTGGCTTGTGGTCGGCCTGAATGTTGGCGACGGTCCTGCTATCACCGGTACCGGCTGCTCCAATGGCCTGGCTGAACGGGCAGATTTCTCACTAAAATCTCTGCCATAGTATTGGTATGTTGCCGGCAGTACAGCTTGACGGACGGATTTATCACTAAGATCCCCGTAAATCATATTTGGTCGGACCGTTTTAGCAATAGGGTCCAGCTGGATGGCCGGTGACGTAGAGGTTGTATAATGAAATGGATCCGATGGATCAGGTAAAAAACCCATGCGTCCTGACTTACAGGCCCAAAGGCCATGCTCGGACATGCGGGGGGACTTACGCCCACTGGGCAGCCTAAAATTGGGGGAACATTCCCCCAAAGAGTCAGAAAAAGCTGTGGAAGCGAGCGAGGGAAATAATGATAATATCTGGCCTGTTGTCAATAGCTGCATCGTCGTTTCCTGGACCAAACGATGCATCTGTTCAAAGGTGGACTGTTGTACCCTGTCAACATTATTTTCCTCCATTGCCGCTGATGTTACTGTGGCTGACGGCCTTTTGCTGCCTTCTGGACTACATCAGCCCACATTTGCTCTGTCCAAGTATTACACATGCTGCATGGTATAGATGATGTACACTTGGTACATACAATACAAGAGTCATGGTTGTCTTCTTTTGCTATGAACTTTTTGCATTTCATGCATTTGGTTGACATCTCTACTGAAACGACGCAAGAAAAGAAAACAAAGCACAAATTAGCAATTCAGCATGTTATTAATTCGCTAATACCACAACCGTTACTAACGGAGTAAGCGAAATTAGTCAGTGTCATGTTAACTCTTAATTGACAACATGAGTTCAGTGATAGCGTGTATAACATGGTCTTCAGTAGACGAAATCCGTAAGGGTGACAAAGTCACTCAATTTTGAAAAAAATTTCAAAATAATGTTTACAACCTGTAGAAGAATGATTGTCCAATGCAATAAATCCAAATTTAACTTCGGATGGTCCAATTTAACGCTAAGATGGCTTGGATTGTTTGGAGGTATAATGTACGTGTTATCAGCACAAGAGAAGCTTAAAAACTAGTGACACCTGGCGGTGGCAAGGGGAGGTAAGGGGCAAGAGTTATTGCCCTTTGGTCTATATGAGATGGACAGAAAAGACAAAAATTCGTCTTTTAGTAGGGCTGGATTCAAGAGGTAGCAGGCTTATATCCCTAACGTTAATGTGATCGGGGAACGTATTTGAAGGAGAAATGAAGGTTTTGAGATTCTGTGTGCTCGTGTGATTAGCAATTGAAATCACTAGTACCAGCTCAAATTTCATCAATGCATTAGTTTTATTGTCTTTCAGAAGATTAAAGACATAACAATTGTAATACTCGCAATTTCTGCGAAAATAAATAATTTTCATATCGATTTTATGTGGGTATAATGCAATTTAACGTTTAAGTTTGCTAGCCCATCCGCTAAGCGGCTATGCTTTAATGCCTACCATGATCTCCTCTTGTGTTGCTAGACTGGTTTTCATACCTTTCATATAAAAAAGGATATGGATATCAAACTGTCTGTGAAACAAAAAGTCTACAGGATGAATCTAATCCACTGAGCGTTTGGATTGTCTCAACAAATTTATTGATGGAAAGCACCCTAATGATCCATACTGCAACCTCCTAATATTCTGCTAGAACTCAATAAATGTAACTCACGATCAGTTCAGTTATGACTCAATTACTGAATTGTTTTGGGCGTCAAGTTGTGGAGGAAAATTCCGGGTTTTTCCTGACTTTTGTCAATATTTGCAAAATTCAAGGACTTTTCACGGTCGGGGAAAAAAATTATCATTTCTCCCGACATTTTTTCCCCAAGTTCCCAGTAGCATTGGAACCCTTCCTAATCTAGGGTGTGGATGGATAGATGCCTGGACAGATACACAGACATCAAAATATTGAGCTTTTCCCAAGGCCGGATTGACATGTGCATTATGGAACCTGGTGTCTTACCTGCATCTTGCATTAATGTATCTCCTCAGTATTTGACTTGTGTATATATCTAGACTTGACAGTACATCACATAACATAGTCAGCCACTTACCTCAATGTCAAGGTCACTAAGGGGAAATGTAATTCTGTGACAAGACAATACCTGAGCCATGCTCCCTGCCTCAAAGTCATGACCTGGACAGTTTCTTGTGCACTCAATGACCCTTCTGCTCTCAAGGTCAAGATCACAACAAGGGATAATACAAGTCAGTGGCCTGTTTCTTTATCCAAGATTTCACTTTCTAACCCCTACTGATAATCTGGTAACAATTTAGCCAGATCAGCAATTTATCATTCAATAATCCATAGATCAAAGGTCAAGATGCCAAAAGCAAAAAATTGTAGAAGGTTGGGTTAAAAAAGTTTTCGCATGATCACAACCAATCAGTAAAGAGAATATTGCACAATAATTTCATGGGTTTATTTGGACCAATCACATAAAGTTATATTTTAACTTGACTGGTAATATCAAAAATATGAAACTGCACGTACTATAAGAAAACTATACCTACTATGTGATAAAACAGATTATCAAGTGCCACTTGCAGTATTTTTCTTATATATTGCAATGGGTTATTCTTGCAAGATACATCAATAATGATGAATATATACATGCAGCAAAACTGAGACTCAAACATGGTATATACTGACAGGAGATGTGATCTATCAAAACTTAATTAGATAAAGTGGCATAACATGATTGCCTTTGGATGAAACACTAATTCACTGTAAGTTAACTCAGACAAAAATTATTTCCCATATCGGCACAACCTGAACTGACAAAAGCATATAGGATTCAGCACCTAATGCCAGAAAATTACAAGTGTCCTTGACTACCCAGAAAAGTATGACCAAAAGTTCTGATCACAAATTTAGTGGAGTAAACACCATCTTTGATTCAACCACATCCTGATACTATGTCAGTACTCATGAAAAGATTGAAATACTGAAGGTTTGTCCAAAAGTAAACAATTAAAACACACACACACAGAGTTTAATACCTGTAATGCTGGAGCCACATATTTCTCAGAAAACTTCTTTTCCCATTCATTTCTGGTGTCTTTGCTCATCAATCCACATATTTCTTCTCCAATCTTGTCTAAACATTAAAAAAAATTGCACTGAACTTGTTTGTTGTATAAGACATGGGAGGGAATGAAAGGTACAAGTTACAGATTCTGTATATTCATATCAAGATACTGAACAGTTTTGCTTCAAATATAATGGACGAAAGAAATGCAGAAGTTTCACAAAAATTGTGTTTGTTGGACCTGATGATAACATTCTACGGTCCTCCCTGGTATCCCATGACCCTGCATCAGATACCTCTGCATTATATTCCATCTTGACGTATCAGTCTCTAACACTCCACCTTTATCTGCTACTAAGAGAAACCTCCGTATGATAAATAGAACCAAACTAATGCATGCCATCCAAGCTAACTTAACAACTTGCTTACCTCCTACTGCAGAACAACTCCATAACTGCCTGCGTTCATTGCTTGACAAACATGCACCAGCTACCAAGTGCAGAGTATCAATTCAAAAGTGTTCTCCATGGTATAGCAGTGTTAGGGACCAGCTTCGCACTGCTAAAAGATACCGCCGTAAAGCTGAGAGGCTTTTCACCAGACTCACTATTCATAACCAAATCTATGAAGCCTCTAAGAAGAATGTCACAAATATAGTCCATGCAGCGAAATTAGCCCACTACACTACTATGATCATGGACAGTTCCAGCTGCAAAGAGCTCTTCGAGATTACTAACAAGCTAATGTCAAGGAACAAATCTACACTACTTCCAACTACCTTCTCTCCAGTCGACCTTCCGGACATGTTTGCAAATTTCTTCTGTGACAAAGTACAAACCACTGGAGATAAGCTTGACACCAGAATTTCAATCGACGCGTCATCACCATACAGTTGGGATACAGAATTTGAGCGGCAACCATTAGCAGCATTTGAACCTGTCTCTATGGATTTCATACGTCCAATCCTGATGAAGAGTGCACCAAAGTCATGTGAACTTGATCCAATTCCAACATCACTGCTGCTTGAGTGCTTAGATCCAGTATTGCCGTCACTAACTGATGTTATTAATACCTCTCTCTCATCTGGGAAATTCCCATCATTTTTCAAAACTGCCATTGTAAAGCCTCTGCCGAAGAAACCAACACTAGACCATAATGATTTAAAGAACTACTGCCCAGTTTCTAATCTCCCATTCATATCAAAAATCTTAGAAAAGGTTGTTCTATTCCTGCTTGTATCTCATCTGAATTCAAACAGTCTTTTTAGCAATGTACAATCTGCATATCGCCCTTGCCACAGTACTGAAACTAGTCTTCTAAAAGTAGTTAATGACATTCTCTCTGCGATGGATAGCGGAAAGATTACAGTCCTCATCCTCCTTGATTTGTCTGCAGCATTTGACACAATAGACCATGATATATTATTTCACTGTCTCCAGCATGTATTTGGCATTCATGATACAGCCTTACTGTGGTTCAAGTCCTACTTGGTCAACAGAGCACAAATTGTATCTGCAAATGGAATACACTCCAGCCCAGTTGATCTATGTTGTGGTGTTCCACAGGGGTCTGTTCTTAGACCTGTTCTCTTCATTCTGTACACTCAGTCGCTTTTAAGTGTCATAGATCATCATCCAGTGTCTCACCAATTGTATGCTGATGACACCCAAATATGCAAATCTAGCCACCCAACTGAAGTTGATGCTACCATCCAAGATGTAGAGAGGTGCATTTCTGATGTGAAATCATGGATGACATGTAACAAGCTGCAGATGAATGATGATAAAACTGAGGCCATTCTGATCACAACACAAAGACTTTCTCATTCACATCCTTTACCTCAAACAATAAATATCAGCAGCACCAACATTAAATTCACACAATCAGTACGAAAAAAAAGGTGCTACTCTGGACAGTACTCTCACACTGTACCAACGTGTCATGAACATAAGCAAAGCTGCATATCTTGAGCTGAGACGCATCAGCTCAATTCGCATATATCTTTCAGCTGATGGCACTAAAACACTTGTGTGTTCATTAGTACTTTCAAGACTGGACTATTGTAACTAAATTCTGTCTGGTTCATCTCAATATCTGCTCCAGAAACTTCAAAAAGTTCAAAAGACAGCTGCTCGGATCATACTTAGAGTACCACAATCAGAGCACACCTCCCCGCTGCTCTGTACCCTACACTGGCTATCCATTCGATCCAGAATCAAACACAAAATTTGTTCTTTGTGCTACGTTTCACTGTCGGACTCTAGTCCAACATACCTATCCGACCTTACCCATGTGTACACACCAGCAAGATACTTACACTCCTCTTCTGACAATCGTATACTCATTATTCCCACTATGAAAACAAAGTCATATGGACGGCGTTCTTTTGCATACCAGGGCCCAGCAACATGGAATGAATTGCCCACTGAACTCAGACACAAAGATGCAGTGATCACATTCAAGAGTGCTCTCAAAACTCACTTATTTCGACTGCAAGAACAAACTTAAAGACCTAATAATGTTTCCTACCTTAAATATTCTCAGCATGTTTTTAATGTTTTCTAATTTCTTGGTGTTTGTTTTTGTAATCATATCATTGTATGTTTTTTTATCTTATAGGTGTTGTCGAATGTTGTAAAACACTTAGAGCTTCTAAAGATAAGGCGCTATATAAAGTCCTCATTATTATTATTATTTGTTACAAAGATTTTTTTAAATTCAAGAACTTACAAACAATCCCTGAGCTCAGAACAACAAAAATTTTTGGAGCTAAGTATTATAAACACCAGTACTTAAATATTTTTTAATCATCAAGGATTTGAGACACAAATAAAAAAATTTGCTTGAACCTTTGTGTATGTATGTATGTACCTATCTAATGAATCTGTATGTGCCAATGACTCACTACCTCTATGCCCTTCCATATGCCAGAGAAAATACTGTGCAAATGTTCTTACCCATCTGCTAAGTTACAGCATATATAGAATTACCAATGACTAACTTACTATCTCTATGCCCTTCCATCATGCCAGACAAAATACTGTGGATGATGATGAAAACATCATCCAAGCTTTTGCCAAGAGCTCTGTGAAGGTCATCCAGGTCATGTTCAATATGTTGCCATAGAAACTGAGAAACCATGTCATCTGTTATGTCTGGTTTGATAAACTGACTCACAGCCTGGAAATGAAGGATCTAGGTTATTATGATTATCATAAAAAGAATCATATTTAAGTTAGAAGTAACTATTAGATCTGAAGATAGCTTTTGGTTCATGGTCCTTTCTCAATAACAGTTGATGACAAATTTAACCATGACAAGTTTGCTGAGACAATGAAACACTGTTATGACACAAAGACAACATTTATACAGTAAAATCTGTCTTGAGAGACCACTCCTGCAGGCAAAAAAAGTGGTTGCTCAAGACAGGTGGTCTCATAACAGTCTATGCAGGAAGTCCAATTTTCAAAATTTGGAATTGAACAGGGTTTAAAAAGCAGAAACATTCATAATTACTGTGTACATATTTTGTTCCTTATTCATAGTTCCTAAAATATTACATGCTATACAGCACTTTATTATATGCTCATTTTTTTCTCCATTAACTTTACATTGTCAGAATCATGCAATATTACCCAATACTGAACTCGTGCGCAAATACACATATTGCATTCACGTGCATAAAGGAACTACTTTCTATTGTAAACAAACAATGGACGCAGACGCCAGCACTTTTGATTTGTAAACAAATCATGTACACTCACGTAGTAGGCATTTTACATTGTGGTTGCTTAAATTTGTTTCTGAATGAACTAAAGCTGATATTTTCGTGGACTGCCACATGCCAACTGCTTTGGCACATTCTGCATTAACTTTGTTGATACAATGTTTCAGATTTAGGCTAACTATACAACAGATGCAAGAAAGGGTCCTTACAAATAACATACAAGTGACAAGTCATATACTGTCTTCTTTAGCTGGTGATAAGAATGGCAAAAAAATATACTTACTGTTTTACATCCTGAATTTCCTCAAAATGTACCTTCTTAGGTCTGCAAATCCAAATTACATGAGCCATGTCATAGGTTCTCAAGCCTGATTACACATTTCAAAATTGTACTGTAATTTCGAATATAAGTGCAATTACATCCTCCTTACTGCATTGAAAATGAAATAAACATTAAATTCCATAGCATCTTTTTGATAATTGCAATTGCAAGACTTCATATTTTTCCCACATTATGATTTCAAACATTCAATGACAGAAACAGAAACACATCTGCAGATGTCAACACGCTTCTCCCACGTTTCTTCAATCTGATGTATTTCATGTGGAATTGTCATAAATCCAGACCATAATCACGAAATTTTGTAGAATTGAAAAAATACCAAAATCTATTCATTCCAGATCAAATGGAAACGTTGGTGCAATGCGCATTCATTCACAATATGACTCCAAATTTCAATTTTAACTAGATACGCCAATTTCTTTCAAAAGTTATGTCGAGCGCACGATTAAGTTCCAATTTATCTGGGCAGAGTTATGTACGCAGTAATAATGTTGTTGTTGTGTAATGATGGATCTGAGTTTGTGTATTTAGTTTGGAATACGGCATACATTCAGTTACATTGTTTCTTGTAGTGTATTTTGTTAATATAATTAAGCATTAGGAAGAACAAAAAAATGAGCATATAATAAAAAGGTTACTGCATTTGTATAGGAAAATTTGAACGCGTTTTGTTGCATGGATATACTGCACTCCCATGGTCATGCAGTATTTCCATTCGAAAAACTCGTTCATATTTTCCCATACAAATGCAGTAATCTACAAATACAGGAATGATTATCATAAATAATATAATCTAATAAACTTAATGAAACAATGCTTCTTCAAGAATACTTACCCAATCATAATAGCTCAGGAAAACTACTACTACCTTGCAAATCCAGCCCCTCCCAGATACTACTTTTTGCCTGTCCTACCTTGTGAGGTAAAAAGGTGTGATGTCCCTTGACGCAACGAACCTGTTCTATTAAGGTACCACATGAAAGCCCAGACTGGGTCTTGCAGGTGGCCTTCAGTTGATGTGTCCAGATGAGAAGAGGTTTTATGATGAAAGTCTGGTTACCTGTGGAATGAAGGCAGTTCTTGGAGATGAAAGAGGATGCTGTCATAAGTAAGACAGACCTGCCTTGTTGGAACTGCATGTAATTTGGGTCTGCTGATAGGGCATTAATTTTGCTAATTCTGCCTGCAGTCGCTAACGCCATGAGGAAGCAGGTCTTGTATGAAAGGTATGCCAGAGAAGGTGGGCTGCCCAGCCTTTTGTACTTGCATTGGTACAGACTGTAATCTCAGGCAGTGGTACTTGTAGATGTATAACCACTGTGAGTCAAGTCAGGTTGCCCCAATCCCAGAGATGGTGAGAGGATGATCCAGTGGGCAAACTTTAGGCCTCCATTTTGGGCAGAAAATCATTTGCAATGGGCACATAGGAAGGTAACCTAGGACTATGAGGTCCACTGCCACTGTGAGCAAGCCTAGTAGGTTAAGAAAATTCCTGTGCTTTTGTATTGAACTCCATACCTAGGTGAACAAATTGTTGAGATGGTACTAGGTTGTTGAGGAAATGTCCAGATTGGTAACAAGGGTTCTCCTGTTTTGTTGGATCTAACTCACTTATGTTTCTGCAGGATGTCAACCAGGTAACTTGATGCTGCCACTGTAGAAATGGTCTGGACTTGCGCCATTACTCAAAATCATCAGATGAGTGAAGACCCAGGGACTGATGTTGAGCCCCACTGAGAGTGCTCTGAATTGGTATATCATGTAGGAGGTGAACTGCAGGAACATCCTGGAAGCCTTATGAATAGGGACATAAAGGTATGCACTGTTAAGTCCACACTGATGGTGAAGTCTCCCTTATGGATGGCATTCAAAATACACTGTGGCATTTCCATTGAGAACCAAGGGGTGTGAATGAGTTGATTGAGGGGGCTTAGGTCGATGACCGGACACAGAGTACCATTTGCCTTTGGGACCAAGAAAAGTCTGGAACAAATGATAAAACCCCCTTGGTGCTATATCTGCTTTGGTATTCAAGAACTGGGTTTTGTTGGGTGGAGCTTCGATAGGATGATTTTCATTGGTCTCCTTGGTGGCTTGTTTGTGGACTCCTTCAAAATGGCCATTAAACAGAAGGTTAGAGGATGAAGGCTGTGTTCTTAGCTTGGCCTTATGGTGATCCTTCTGGAAAGTGCAGGCAGAGAGCAAGCAGTCACATACCACCAACTGTAAATTGTACATGTGGTTATGGCATTGGCCAAAGTGTGTTGAGCAGCTCTATTCAGTACTCAGGCCATTCTTGAGACTGGCTTGTATGCATGCCCTGAGGTATTTGGAGTGAAAGAAGATATGTTCCACCTGTTGGATGATAGCTATAGAGACGAAAGTCCAACACTAAAGCCATGGCAATGATACTGTGCACTAACTGCCTAGTGTCACCAATGGGCCATCTGGCCCATATATATTGAGTGTGACTTTGTCAACCCCAAAGCAGCGATATCACTGTCAGCTGCTGGCGTTTCCAAATGAAAGATTGGTGCATGGCAAAGGTAGGACCATGGACAAACTGATGTCTGTAACTCTCCTAGACTGTGGAAGCAACCGAAGTTGGACTATTCCATTCTGTTGTCAGATCAACAGATGCTGAAGCTCTGGTCCAGGTTGTTGATGGAGTGGTAGGAGGACAAAACTCTATTCCATCAGACAGTGTAGAATAGATGACAGCACTGGAGAACAAGCAACATCATCTTGGTTGCATAATGTGCGGCTAAGGTCCTTTGTATTGCTTGAAACTTAGCTGGCAAAGAGTGATGAGGTCTCTCGCTCACTAAACTCGTAGAACACCCTGAATTAGAAACCATGACTTTGAGACATTCGCTGAGTAAAGAGTCTTTTCTTGTGGCAAAGTGTAGAGAAATTACAAAGTGACATCTGTTGAGGCGCGAGTAACGATTTGTGGCATCATGCTGAATGAGCATCTTGAGGTGGTAGGTGGATTAGGCTGGTCCCTGCATGTCTGCAAAGTCAGGTTTGATATACTGGAAGCTGAGATGTTAGTGATAGAGCCTGTAATACTGATGTTTTGGCCCTTCTTGATCCCTGGTATATGGCTTAGCCTGGTTGTAACATAAATAGGCTATAAGTCTGGGCAGGATGTTGTTAGGATCTTCAGTTTGGGATGGGTTATGGGATGTTTGATCCATGTAACCTGACTGTATGTCCATGGAGTGAGAGGGAACTTGGCTGTTTGTTAGCTCTGTCCATCACTATTCCACAAATGGAACCAAGTTGAACCCAAAGGAGGCAAGGTGGAGGGAGTTGCCAAAAATGCAGACTTGGGTGCTGGAGCTGTTTCAGAGCATGTCAATGTCTAGCACTTCATGGCTGAAGGGAAAGTTGATCTATCTCCCTTGTCTGCCAGAAATTCTCACACTGAGGAAAGGCCAGTATGTACACTGGTGAGTCTTTGTCCTCACCTGTGTGTTTTGTGCACTTTGCCCATAGTTCTAATCTAAAATAGAGCAAAATGTATAAAACTTGTCTTTTAGAATGCAATGTATGTGCAGAGTTAAATCGTAAAACTCTGACGCAGAAATTGATAACAGAGAATCTGATAAAGCAATGATGAAGCACATGGATAAAACATAATGGCAATACCACCTGCAAGGAGGAGAAGCATAAACCTGTGGACATGCACATGTGATGTTTGAATACAGTGTGGGCGCATAGCTATTCCAAATGATAGCTACCTGGAAAAAAGTGATTGCAGACAATCTCAATTACAATGCTACCTGCAGGGAAGGTCAAGAATGGCATGTACAGGTAGAATTACTGAAGCATGGCATTCCGAGACTAAGAATTCCAGGTAAAGGAAACTCACCTGTATGTACCAGAAATGATGGAATTATACATATATAAGGAGTTTCTTAAGGCATAAAGACCTGCACACATACATATTGTAGCCTGAACCTATCTTGTGAAGTCGTATAGGCTACCACTAAGTGCTCTTTAAATATGATGGAATGCTTATGCAGATGAACATGACTTAAATGTTGCCTATAGAAACATGCATGAGCAAGACGTGCCTGAGTAAACCATGTATAGAAAGACAGAAAGCTTGTACTTGTCTGCCTAGAGTGGAAGTGACACAGAAATGTACACAAGTGTCTACATTACACACAAAAAAGCTTCACATAAATGGGAACTGAGGTACCTTTATAGATCTGTACAAAGTAGGTGCAATAATATCCATTCTGAAGCAATTACCAGAAGGGAAAAAGGCCCTCAGACCACCTGTACAAGCAAAAAACATTTAAATTGGCACCTGGATGCTACGAATGCCCTGAAATAGAAACTCACCAATATGTACCTGTTCATAATGGAAGTACATATATTAGGAGTTTTTATAAGTGCTAGAGACTTGCAAGTGCAAAAAAATTATAGCCCAAACTGAATGCAAAGTAGATAAGGCTCCCTGAGCAAGTATCTAAATGTGTGATGACAAAAATGTGTTAGCAAATTTTAAAGGTGGAACTTTATCTGGATAGGAAGAGAACAAGTTGGAAAAACAGATGAGTATTCTTTCCTTTGAAGTGAAAACTCCTCCAACTTGTAATGGTATATCTTCCACATAGATTTAACTGAAGCGTTCTTAAACTTTGCTGCAAAGTCTTAAACCTAAGGGGAGATCACTCTGCATGACTGACACATAGGTCAGCAGACAACGTTTAGCTCCCTTTAGCTGAAAGTAGTTATTTGGGACGGCTGGATTTGTGAGGTAATAGTAGTAGTAGTTCTCCAAAGGTAATATGATTGGGTAACACATTTGAAGAAGAAATATGCTCGTGAAGCATGAATACTCCACCAAAGTACCTTAATGAGCCTAAATATAAACAAGCTTGTGATGGGTGACAGGTAATGTTACCTTTAAGACCTTGTCTTTTGACATTTTGATAAAACCTATAAGCTTCTTCCTTACCCAAAGCTCATACCACCCACAAGTCTGGTCCAGGTATGTGACGTAAAGCTAATGTTAATTTGCCCAAACGATTTCACTTCTTCAATTCACTATGATCTTGACCTTTGATGCCAAATCAATAGACCTCTTCCCTGCCTCAAGTGCAAGTCATTCACAAAGTGTGGTAACAGTAGATGGTGGAGAAGATTAACAGATGTAACATAACAAATGCTACCTAATGTCAGGAATATAAAAATGGAGCTAATGTTTAAGAGCAACAGTGATCATGTTTGAAAGTGACAAATATACATATAAATTGCAACCAAGACAAAAACTGACCAATGAATCAATGTTGGCTCCAAGCATCATGGTGAGATGTGTCAGAAGACGAATGATACCACAGTATACAGGAGTAAGACTTCTCTCTGGACCAATCTGTGTCCTGTTTTCAGCATGGCCCAGAATGTGTCCCGTTTCTGTATGGTCCACACTGCAGATAATAAAAAAAAAGAGAAACATTAATCTGAGTGCTTAATATCTGTAATACCAAAATGTGGAAATATTCTTACACTTTAGGGTAAATTAATCTTTTTTCTGGTTTTTAATTTGGTGGAGATTTATTTGTCATATTACTAAAACTGAATCATCTCCAAATAAATGTGTTGTAGTGATTTACTTGAACAAGAAATTGAGTTTATGGTATGCACACAAATGTAAATAAAAAGAAAAGTTTCTATCAAGGCTAATGATGATCAATACTGATGAGGAGTCCATAAGTCAGGTGGTAGATGTAGGTCTACTTTGGTGTTGTGATTCACTGTTCAGGATGAGCACACATATTAGATTTCATGACTGCACAAGCTTTAGTATATAAGAAATTGACCTATATATCAAAGTCATACAGTTAATGCATCATGTGAAGTAGGTCATAGCAATCTATGCTGGAATGGCGGCGTAGTACTCCAAAGAATATATGTACATGGTAAGTTTCATGACAGAATAAAAAACAACAGCAGAGAAAATTACCTAAAACATATAAGATTTGCATAATATTTTAGAAAAATAAGTGGGGCTGAGATGGCATATCAGCATCAATAGTCTAATACTGAACGGTGACACCTATGGTTAAATTCTGTCATCCGTTATTTTGATATATAAAATTTGTGCATTAAACATACCTTGCTATATTTAGGAACAGTATGCATATCTGATAGTGGTTCTGTATCATTTATATCAATCTGAAAGGTGTCAAGATTGATCAAAGTTGTTTAATTTTCAAAAAATTCTCCAGTTTCTAATATTTTTAGTTGTAGCAGCCAAATTTAATAGCAGATCATTTGTATAAGCTTAAAAGCCCTTAATGCCAGAATGTTTTTGTCAAATTTGCTTGCAAACAGAGCTGTCAAAATTTTAGAAAAGTTCCACTGGGTACCTGTCGATCCTAATGATTGGTTACCTGGGTACTGACTGAAACTGTATTATGGTAAATATGTACCAACCTGAACTGCTTTGCTGTTGTTGTTGATGATGGTATGAATGGCATGCAAAAATGATTTTTGTTCATCAATTAAAGTGTACATAAAAGGAACTGCTCATTTAGTATTTATTCCTATCAAAATACCAAACAAATAAAAGGAACAATTTAAGAAACTGTGAAATAAACGAAAGAAATTAGTAATGTTTCCTAAAGCAAAAAAGCAATTTAAAAATATTTAAGCTGTCACAACTAAAAATGTTTCAAATGCACCTGAAATGTTTGCTGAATACATGTATTGATAAAAGTCAGAAACGAATGTCCGTATTAACTTGTCAATGCACATGTTCCAGTTTCTGCTGAGAAAAAGAAGCATATCCACAGTTCTGGCACCAGAGAGGCTTGACTCCTACTATGTTCCCAGCTGATGAAAATGCACTTTCCGATGGTACAGATGTTGCCATAATGCACAAATATTTTCATGTAAGAGCAGCAAGTTTAGGATAACACTTACTGTTACTGTGACAAGATTGCAGAATGTCAGAATTCACTGATGGTGGCATCTCTGGCTGGTAGGCTGCGAATTCGTCAGAATTATGAGTTAGTTCATTGACAGTACACAAAGCAGCATGATCTTCAAATATATTTCCACCACTGTAGAAATATCTCTTCTTGCTTTCTTTGGCTCTGGTTCAGGTACTGATACCTCCAATTCATTGCCTGTTATTTTACCCATGATTGTCTCCAACTCAGATCCATTGGTAGCATATATTTCCTTTTGATATGGAATCTAAACAAATTTAAGAAGCTTATAATGAGGATCAAATACAAATACATTTGATGCATTCATTGTGCTGTATTCTTCTGGATAAAAATGGCACTGTAATTCTGTAACCATTATTGATCTGCATTCCTTAATAACAATATATTTATCTGGTTCAGAAGCTGTAATGTTTGTTAAAATTATATACAGCTGCGGATAGACAGTTGAAAGTGAAGTACATGTCTGCCCAGATGACATGCTTGTTACCAGCTGATATGGTTTCAAAACAGGTGTGACAGCTTGGGCAAGAAACCAGTTGTCATCAGTCATTTCTAGAGTTGATGCGTAACTGTGGACTGTGAGAGTCAGATCAGACAGCACTGCCCCATTGGCCCAGCACAGTTTAACAAGCGATTCCAATATGTCTAGCAATGAGTTCCATCTACTAGAATGATCTATTATCACTTCTGACATTTCTTCCATGTCTCCATTTTTTAATGCTGCTTGATTATCACACAAAGCCTGTGCTGCAACTGTACTATATTTAAAGTGAGCAGTAGTTGCCTGATGGCGCCAAGCATCTTTTGAATGGCTCTTACTTTAAGACCAGTGTTGACTGTCAAATTGCAGCATGTGTGTGAAGCAATACTGATTTGGCCAAGTTGATGTTTGAGCAATTATTATTCACCGTTGCAGCAATTTTGTTAACTTGTATTTACCAGTCATTAGCAGAATCCTCCAAGCAGAGACTGATATTTTCATCTGCATGTTTCTCAGGCATTTCCCTTGTCTGTAAAACAGCTGATTCCAGCTGCCATTCATGGTTTATCTAATGAGCTGTCATGTACACATATGCAATATTGTGTATGGATGTCCACATATCAGTAGTGAATGCAACATACTCTGCGTTCTCCAAATGGACTTTTAATTTCATAGCCCCTTGCACATAAAGTTATTTAACCAATGCTGTAGTTGTTGTTTGGCATTTAACTTCATAATCAGGCTCAAAAAATTTGATCAAACTGTGAAATCCCTCGCCTTCTACCATCCTGATTGACCTGCAATCCTGTGCTATAAATGCAGTGATTTTTCTGTCAATTTCCATTTCTCCTGGCTTTGATAAATTTGACTTTAGAGGCTCCCACTCCCCAAAGATGGAATGTTTGGTGTACTGTTGGTCTTGATACCAGTGTTTTCCATGTCTATGTTATGGGTTCCAATGAGATAGCATTGCACAGTATTCATATTACCACCTTTAGTAGACAATGTAATTTCACATAGGTTGCAGTAATCACCATTTTCATCCAGTTGCTTAGCATGCCCATACTTTCAATGTTTTACCCATTTTTAATTTTAAAAAGTAATTGATTTTAAATTGTGCACTGTCCTCTCTGAATACATGGTGGTCTAGAGTGGCTGAGTGGTCTAAAGAGGACACCATTACGGATCACTGCCATCTCACCTGTCTGCATCGGTTCAAGTCTCAGGCCCGGCCAATGTGGGTACGTGAGAAAGCTTGCCAGTAGCTTCTTGTGGGTTGGTGGTTCTTTCCAGGGTTTTCTCGGGTTCTTCCTCCACCATTTATAATGGCCAAAATGTATAGCCTATCTTGTGCTGAAAAATGGCGTTAAAGCCTATAACAACAACCCTATGACTCATTTTATTACTTGGGTAATTATGAACAGGCAGGTATCCGACTACCCGGGTACCCTTTGGCATCTCTAGCTGTGAAAAAGGTTTTAAAAATAAGCAATTTAAAGGTTTATTCATCCTAAGTAACAGTTGCCATATCTGATGGCAAATTGGCATCATTTGTCTAAATCTGAAAGCCCTTATTACCACAATGCTCTCTTCCAAATTTGGTCAATTTCTGCTTAGCAATTTCTGAAAAGTTGTTTCCAGGTTTGTTTTATTTTTAGTAATGGCATCATCAGTATTTAATGTTAAATTGGCACCATTGCATGAATATGAAAGCTCTTCAAGCTAGGATGTCTTCTGTAAACTTTGGTCATATTCTGTTCAACTGTTTTCCAGAAGAAGTCATCTAAATATAGTTTCCATATTTGGGAGCAGATCTCGATCAGGTGTATAAACTTGGAAGCCCTCTATGCCACATTATTTTCTGTAGAATCTGGTCACATTCGGCTGAGTGATTTTGTGAGAACATGTTTTGTAAAGGTTTTACTATTTTCTGTAATGGTGGATATATTTGACGGTGGATCTGCATCAATGTATAAATTTTAAAGGTGTTCAAGTCGCAATGTTTTCTATCAAAATTTGGTCAAACTCTGTTGAGCAGTTTTGGTTCAGACATCATCTCAAGGTTTTTCTATTTTTAGCACAGTGGCTATATTTAATGGTGAATCAGCATCATCTGTATAAATTTCAAAGTTCTTTATGCCAGGAACTTGATAAAATTATCTCAATAAGTTTTAATGAAGATTTTTTAAAGTTTGTGTATTATTAGTAACAATGGCCGTATTAGTTAACAGACTGGTATTATTTGTATAAAATCTAAAGGTCCTCACACCAGAATTAAAAAGTTAAATATGATAGAATTCTGTTCAGTGGTTTTGAAAAGGCTGTTTACATTGTTTCTCTTTTTGTCACAACACAAAACATGATATGTTAGCTATGCAAGAAAATGTTCTCCTGTACTTTTAGCCCAAGAACTTGGAAAATGACATTGATTACTTGAGAGTATGAACATTTTTAACTGAGTGGTCTAAAGCGCTCACCGTTCTGGATAACTGCCATCTCACCTCTGTCTGTGTGGGTTTGAGTCTCAGGCTCGGCTAACGTGGATACGTGAGAAAGCCTGCCAGTAGCTTCTTGTGGGTTGGTGGTTCTTCCTGGGGTTTTCCAGGGTTCTTCCTCCACCAGTGATACTGGCTGCTATGCATGGCCTATCTTGTTCTTAAACCCTACAACAACAACAACAACAACAACAAATTCATCTACACTGTATTCAAGGTTGCTCTATCTGTTGCTGATCATGCTATAAATGAAGTGATTTTCACAAACAATATTACTTTCTTTGTCACTTTTACTGCGAATCTACTTTCATGCACCAGCTGATGAGCATAGGTGTGAACCTCCTGGATGGAAGGGTTTTCCTCCCATGAGGAGGGGCTTCTCCCATCCTTCACTGAAATCTTCAGTGTATGCAGAATGATTTTTGACAAATTTTTTTTTCATTTTTTCACATCATGCTTCCAGTGTGGTATATTTACAGTAGTACTGCCTGTGATCATGTGACTGAACAGTCTTAAGCAGGGCAAGATGATCTCATTGCTAATTTCAAGCAGCATAAAACAGTATTTTGATTTTATTGGCATGGTTGATTGGTTTCAGTGTTTGATTTTTTTTCAAAACAGATTATATTATATGTGAATCAGAAGTCAACATAAAAAAGAGTCATGTATGTTATGTCCCAATTCTAAAATGCCAATATCTAAGCACTGAAATATTGTATAAATTCAATGATCGATAGAAATGGGAGTTTCTGTGGTTGAAATAAACTGAAAGGACATGAATAAGCATTCTAACCTTCCTGTAAAGTTGATTTTAATATCTTCTATGGTGACACGAAATATATTATGCAACATGCAAGATAATAAAAACTTGATAACAAATATATCATCACTGAAATCCATGTTTGCAGAATCTGCCTAAAATGTATACAGAGATATATATGTCAAAACAGTTTGTCAACACCACAGCCAAACATGATTTGTTTCTGGCAGTAGAACATTTTTCAGATCTAGTCAAAGTAATGTTCCCTAACTCCGAAATTGCTCAAAAGTTCACATACAAATAAATTAAACCTACTCACTTAGTGACCCAAGCTTTGGCTCTTCACTGGGATAAGAAAGTCGAAGATGTATGTTACAATTAAAAATTCTCCACTGTCATTGAATATCCTACCTCTTCTGAAAACAAAACTTCTGACCAAATTGTACAAATTTCCTGATTTTTGGAAGCTGCTTTTTGTCTTTTTTCCAATTATGGATAAGTGACAATTTCACTCTGATGTCAGCCACTATACTTGTTAACAATGGTCAAATTGTAAGGTGACAAGCTTTGATGTTAATTTTAGCACCAATGTTTCAAAGAAACAAACTTTTTAAATGAAAATAACTTTAATTGTTTATGGAAGAAAAACCCTCACATTTTAGACTTGTTATATGGACTTAACAATACAATGAGGTTAGGTTGTGATGTTTTTGCATTAAATCGGTTTCTAAAGCTATATAAAATGAAACATAACATTTGTATTCTTCCCATTAATCTTTTGATGCAATGAATATAAGTCTCATGCAAAAGTATATATCTATGATATGCTAATGAAAGCTCTATTACATTAGAGGCATTCTTTTCTAAAAATTGCATCCTTCTTTGTAATAAAATATATGACAATCAGAAATGAGAGAAAGAAAGTGTGAGATACATTAATCAATGTAACACATAACTGACATAACACATAGCTTTATCACTAACTCAGAAACATGCATTGATCATTAGAAAGTATACATTTTTTCAATGTGTTGCAATTACCTTTATTTTGGAAATTATCGATGGGAAAAAAAATTAGAAATTAAGTTTGGTAGCACTCTCTATTCTGAATAAGTAAACAAGAAATCTGA
This sequence comes from Sinohyriopsis cumingii, assembly GCA_028554795.2. Lineage (NCBI taxonomy): Eukaryota > Metazoa > Mollusca > Bivalvia > Unionida > Unionidae > Sinohyriopsis > Sinohyriopsis cumingii. The sequence goes on along the minus strand of JAPYKE020000320.1, from coordinate 465,177 downwards.
TGCTTAGCAATTCATTTCGTATTTTAATTTTTTAAAATAATTAATGGAGTACTTTACCTGGTATTAGTGTGCTTCTTTTATTTTCTTATCATTCAAGTTTTGTTCAACAGTCAAATCTGGCCATAATGAACATATACAAACTTAAAGCTTGAGAAATTTTAATAGATCGAAAGTCAGATGAACCAGCATTACTGCAATAATCAAACTGAACACAATTACAATATTCATGATGACTTTAGAATTAATATGAAGGTTCACAGTAAACAGGAAACAATTTGGATTTACAACCTTTATCCAAAACATTTGACCTCCAATTTCGAGTAAATAAGGAAATTTAACCAGGGATATATGTTTAAAGCCATTAAAAATATGAAGCCACTTATTAATAGCAATCAGTACAATTAGAGATAGATTTATAGCCTTGACAAACATATGGCATAGTAATTTCAGATGATATAGAAGGCATTATTGATATGATGTGTTCAGCTTATGCATAATACTGGGCAGGTTAAACAAAGAAACAAACAATATGAAATTAATATGAACAAATTCCATTTACATATCTGTCAACCCCTTGAGATGAAAACCTGTACGCCAGACCAATAAAAACCTTACAAAGACCAAAAAAACCTTACATGAAAAATAGCATTCATACATTTTATAAGAACAACAGTTTTTAAAACAACAAATGCCATAAATGAACTAATTTTACACACATTTACATAATTATTTAAATCGCTGAAACTTTATTTTTTTATATTTTTTTTAATTTTGAGTGTGTTGTAACACACACACGTTATTATATACAAAACATGCACCCTTTGCACTTCTCAAAATGTAATCAGGGGTTTTACAGTCTATGCAGCAGGTGTCAATGTTTATTTTACACTGGAAAAATGATGTCAGTGTGTCTGCATTCAGGGACTTCCTACAATCTGTATGTTTTTTTTAATCATAGGAAAAGCATTGTCACAGTCTGCATTGCTGTGAGACAAGGAAAGTAGTCACTGAATAACTAATTTCAGATTTGGGAAGTGGATACCACCAGTATTAATTGTCTGGCTGATAATATCCAGCCAGTAGCTACAAAAGCTCCTTTTCTGGTGATGGTCTGTTAATACAGGCACACATTTATCAGGTTGCATGCAATAATCCTCAAACTCATCTTTAAGTTCTTCATGATCCAGGCGTGGAGCAAGTGTTGCTACTAGTAATAAAAGATATGTGCAAGGTACACCGCTCCCTCGATAACTCGTGTCCGGATAACTCGCGATCCCGCTTATAACGCGGTGTCCGTCTTGGCTCCCGATTTTTTCCAGAAAAAATGTATTTAAAATATCTTTAAAATATGCTGAACATGAAAAAATTACGATAAGAATTGATAAATTAAACCTTGATACATTGCTCATTTTATCATCGAAAATGGTGATTAATGCCTGTAAAAATATAATCCATATTTTGAAATTTGCAAGTTCTAAAGAAGAATTAATTTCAGAGATCTCGAAAACGCTTAATTACGTGTATTTGGATGCCAATTTTTTATCTGGGAGGCAGAAAATCACTGAGGCGGGAGTCCTCCGTATGCATGTAATAGGTGTGCGGGAAAATTCAAAGATTTGCCGGTCCTGTTTCAGCCACCTGCTTTGTGGGAAAATGTGTTGATCAGTTAACTGTGCTGATATTTACAATGACAGAATTCAGTGACTGAAAGACTCTTTGATGTACTGTTGCCATTTTATAAGAGTACATTAAAAACTTCTGGTAAATGCTAACAGGTGGCAACAGAGAATGAAATAAACACCAATTAAACGTCTTCCTGTGTGAAAGTCACGTTCTAATCCTTTAATTCCGTTTCAGTGTAAACATTAAAATCACAACATATTCTGTTCATTGAAAACATGAAAAGAGTCAATTGACCGTCACATTGAAACCCGTGAGTACTTCTGTGAGAACCTAATTACATGTACATGCCGGCTTTGTTTTGATCAACAACTTGGGGAAGTGTTTGTTGCATTAAAAAAAAAATCGATTACAAGAGACCTCGGGTGCTGGATTAAGGGTCTTGGAGTTGCCTTTGACATAAAGCAAAACAGTAACAGAGACAACGACGATGATAGTGACTTCGAATGTTTCAGTGAAACTGATGTCATTAATGCCAAGGCTGTTTGGGAGAAATTCGTACAGACTCATGGTCCTGAGATGGGCGTTTCTCTTGAAGATATGGAGGAGTGGATTTGTGCTGACAATGATTGCCCCACAGCCGAATACATGTCAGATGAAACTATGATTATTTCTATAGCGAACAAATTTTCAGCACAAGACGATTCTAACTGGAGTAATACAAGTGTTGAAAGTGATGCAGATGCAGATTTTGCACCCCCCACCCCTCTGCACAGGAAGCAATCAAATATTTTGATATTGCCAAAAGGTGGCTGGAGACCCAAAATGTTGACTACGTAAAGCTCATGCAGTTGAGAAATCTGAGGGATTTTGCTCGGCGTCAGAGAAACCAAGGAGTAACACACACACAAAAAAAATAACTGATTTTTTTCAAAAAGTGAATTGATATTTGTCAAGCGTGGCACAAACGGCAAGTATTAACTTGTTCTAATTTACGTTGTTTTAAATTTGTAGACCAATTAAATATGTTAGTACTGATTAACCCTTGTTTGTTTTTGTTTTCCATTTTACTTCTATCACATTCAAAAATATTTATCTATCTATTGTTCGATCGACACTGTTTCTCGAAAAGAGTCGATCTTTTGTATATAAAAAAACGTCTTATTTGGACCAAAGAATAAAACTAGAATGTATCCAATTCAACATAAAAATTAGTGACGTAGTACGCAATGTGTGAAGTGGTAAACATGTTAAGCGAAAGGAAACCACATGGAATAATGTTTTCGATGATTGCCTCAATATACTGTAATTTATCCTGAAATTAATGTTGTCCTATGAGGAAATAATAAAGTACACCGTTATGAAGAGATATTTATTAACATTTAATCTCAGAACGATTATAAAGTGAGTATTCAACAGAATAATCTGCCTACCCCCCCCCACTTATTTCTCCGTTATGTCGTCAATCACTTCATTGGTTTTGGGCTTATTTTATAGGTCCCTCGATAACTCGCGCCTCACTTATAGTGCGGTCGATGTTTCTGGACCCCGATGTGCGCGAGTTATCGAGGGAGTGGTGTATTTTGAAAATGAATTTTCAAGTTGTAATATTAACGTCTTTGGATTTATCATGGTCTCATTATTACATATTTATATTTTTCCCCCATAAACCCTTAGTCCTACAATGTAAGACCTTGACCCGTTATTTATATTTTGGATGTTGAGGTCTTACTGCCAATAACATAGCGTGTGTGGCGTGTTCTGATGTCAATTAACATCAGAACGATAAGTCACATTGTCAGGAATATGTTGCACACTTAGCATCCCATATTTGCACTTTTCTACAAATTAAATTTATAACATTTTACTGAGACTTTACTTACAATGATGTCTTTTCTTAATAAATTTAAATTACCAAACAAGCAAATGGACATGTTTGCAAGTTCTGTTGGCCTACATTTCAGTTGGCTGGAATGTTTTGGAAGTTGGGAATAATGAAATCAGTTAAAAGGATCATAAGAATCTTGAACGAAACCAAGCTATCTAAACACTTTCTTCAATATTAATATATTTGTATTTGTTTCTTTAAAGAAGGATACTTCAAATTAACCCAATTTCATCATTCCAGGCTTCCATTGCTTTCCAAAGCATATTAGTTATCCCTGTGTTGCTTGTGAATAGCGAAAAAAGGTTCTGGATGGTGTTCAATTAAAAAAAAAACATAATTTTGTCCAGACTCCCTGGATCAACCAAATTTTTTTTGTAAAATTAAAAAAAAATGTGAATTTATTTAAGAAAAAAACTATACAAAACAGTTGTACAGCCATACAACCATGAAAATGATTTAAAAAAAACCCACAAATTATGGGTAACCCGTACAAGTTGACAGGTATGCATTTATATAATGCTACAAATAAACCAATGAACAAAACTAGAGGCTATTTATTGTGCAGTAAATACAATAATATCTACAGCAGATACCCAATTCACTACTAAAATTGTGTGATAGAAGGCATTTTGGCTGAATTGCAAATGATGATGATGATTTGATAGATGGTCAGGAAAACTTAACAGTGTTACTGCAATATGGAAAATAATTTGTTTTTCTTTCAAATGTACACTTACTGACCCCAAACTTCTTTTCTATGCTGTGTAAATGTGTATCTTCTGAAATTTAATCTTTGATTACTATTGTTTTTAATTTAACTTTGGAGTTCAAAGTTTGTTTATGTGACTTTAAAGGAGACCAGAAACCAATGGAAATATTGGATAATAATAAAGGTACTATAGCAGTAAACCTTATTCTGAAGTATCATCTGCGACCGAAATGCCAATATTAAAATATTGGCCTATCTTCTAGGAGCTGAATTTCCGTGACCTCGTATGCAAAATTTCCGCGCCTATTCGGTTACTTTCGGGGTGTGACGTCATAGTAGCCACTCCAGCAGCCCAAGTGGGAGTTGCCAGAGTAAAAGACAATACCGTTTTGCGTTGCTTACGGGTGTAATAAAACATTAAGAAAAGCCAGTGGACAACATTTTTTTTTCTTTTCCGAAAGATAAAGGCATACTGAAAGAATGGATACATTATTACAGACGAGTCGATTTCAAAGCAACACCATACAGCCCTATGTGCTCGTTACATTTCTCAAAGAACTGTTACGACAGGGATTCTGAAAAAATGGCAGCTCAAGGATACGCAAATGCTAGGCTTAGACAAAAAGTTGGCTCTGTTCCAGACATAACGTTGAATATTTTAAATCCTGGGAAAAGTGTTGAACGTGAGAGTTACGAAAATAGGCAGAAGGCCGAGTAAGTGACCACAAAATGCAACAATCAATTCACAGATCTTTTATCTACACCAGCAGTGCTAAAAATAAATCGGATAGCCCGACACCCTGGGTCCCTCTGGTTTTAGTTCCGGCCCATCCTGTATTCAAAATGAGGTGCCCGTCAGGCTTGTCGAAACAAAAATTGTTTGCCTGAGGAAACTTTGATCGCGCTGGTGAAATTAGTAAATGTATTTTCAAGATGTTGACATGCATGCCTTAACACGGCACAATCTAAATCAAATCAATACTGTCCAAGGTGAAATTTAGATTTGATTTTAATCAAATGGAGGCTTTGCCAAAAATAATATTCTAAACCTGTCGTGTTTCGAGAAAACACAATTTTCAGTAATCTTATAAAAATTACAAATTTTTAAAAAAAATCATTGTATACATGTAGTATGTATAAACGGTAATCTGTAATGATTGGAACTGATATAAAATTATTCCTTGGGCAGTTTAAATAACAGCGATTAAAAGAAAAGAGGTCAAAGTTTCACATTAAATGGCTGACAATAGAAACTGGGGGGGGGGGACTATTGACCCAACCCCTTGCCCCAATGTGCGAGCGCCCATGGGACGTACCTTTTCTCCATGTGATACGCCTTATTATTCCCCCAGGACAAGCCCATTTGCATATTCTGGTCAGCTCTGGCTAAATTGCAAAATAGCTAAAGTTTTGATTTAAGTACGCAAACAATAAAGCCGATGTGACCGTTCTGGTGGCCTAGTGGTTAGAGCGTCCGGCTCGGATGCGGGAGGTCGTGGGTTCGATCCCCGGCCGAGTCATACGAAAGACTTTTAAAATGGTACTAACAGCTGCCTCGCTTGGCGTTCAGCATTAAGAGGTTAGTGTTAGGACTGGTCGGCCTGGTGTCAGGATAATGTGACTGGGTGGGACATCATGCTACATGTCTGCGGCATGATGCCCCAGTGCTAGACATCACTATAAACTGCCACATTGCAGACATCGTAGCGATATGACTGAAAAATTGTTAAAGCTACGTTAAAAATCAAAATCACATCACAATAAAGCCGATGTGACTGATGAACATATTCCATCCTTGCATTGATCTTGTGAAAAGGACTGCCCTTCGGACATACTTCAAAGAAACCCTGTTCGACAGTGTGTGTGTGTGTAAGCACCAGCAATTGATTGCCAAAATAAACGATGCCTATTTTGTTGTTACTTACGATGCCATGGACTTCAGGTTTAAGTCTTAATGCATGTAACACTGTTTGCTGAACAAAATATTTATTCAGAATTAGTTCTTTAGGGCCACATATACTGCATGGTATATTTTGTTTTATTCCTTTTAATTTAATTATGGTAATTAAACTTTACATATACGGTCGAGGAATGTCAGGTGTTAACTGGCCGAGTTTCTTTGGCGGAAATGGAGATACGATTTTTGTTCGCAGAGAAAATTTCACAGTGATCATTCATTTAAGGTAATTGGTGACAATTGTATTCTTTTAATTTTGTTATACTATAGTACTGTTGTAGTTGTTTAAAAACATCTGAAATTTACTTGAATAATGTTTAATTTTCACGTTCTATTTACTGAAGAAGAAAAAAAAAGAAAACAAATGTTGTGTGATATTAATTATTTCGTCCAGTGCCGGATTTAGACGTGTGTTCGTGTGATTTGAATTTTTAACGTAGCTTTAACAATTTTTCAGTCATATCACAACGATGTCTGCAGTGTGGCAGCTTAGACAGTGGATTGCATACGTTATATCTATTTATAAACGGTTTGGGGTTGGTTTTTTCTTCTTCTGACAAATGAAAATTGACAGACATAATGTAATTATCGGGACTTCGCTGCGAAAAATTTAGAGATATTACGAGATCGAGATGTAGATGAGGAAATACCCCCAAAATCAGGAGGTTTTTCTCCCGGCTTGAGAGCTGACAGGTATGAACTGTCCGGGCTTGTGGAATTTCAGTCAGGGCTTGAGTTTATTTAAGTCACCTGCCCGGGGCCTGTGCCTAAAAAAATTCTTTTAACACTGACCAGTACAGTACATAAACTATTATATCAGACTGCAGATTCAAGTTTTGAATGTGCAACCCAAATGTGGTCTCCTTCCGTCTGCCTCGCTCGCCAATGTTTATGTTTTTTATTCGAGGACTGGCTAGTATTGCGTCACGGTACCACGTGATCTGTCGTCTCATTAAAACTCGGAAAAACTCGGCAATTTACGGAATCGTGCTATCTTCCATGCAATAAAATCACTACCCGCTTACGATATTTAATTTATAAACATGTCAGTCGAATTAAAATCTGTAGAGAATTACATACGTAGAAGGAAAATTTTGATTTCTAGTCTCCTTTAAGCTTAGTTTGGTTCCAAAAGATTCAGTGCCATTGGGTGATTATGTCAACAATTTCAATAATTTCACATTGTTTGCCTAATTACTAAACCCGGTATAAATACTATGCAGGTGTGTTTTATTTTCATGTCAACTTCTTCATAAGGATAATCCAGTTAAAATGTAACAAATCAGAACTAAGCTGATACACAATATTTGCTTGACATCTGGGAATGGTTTTGCATCTGAATGTAGGTTGTTAGTTATAGAATGCAGCAGCATGTGGAGTCTGCATAAAAATAGCAAATCTATAGTAAAGTAGACACATTTGGTTCCTAACAAAATGTATCAGATGGAGAAGTATATTTGGGTCACAAGTACTGAACAGAGGCTGGACCAGTAGAGGTTGTATTTGGATAGCATTGTGTATATTTCATTGTGTTAGGCAAAACATTTATAAGTGAATGGGGGAATGGAGAAAGAAATCACATCATTCTTCACATTTTAATAACTGAATTAAACCTGATATGCTTACATATGATTTCTTTTTCCATTTGTTTAAAACCAGTAGTCTCTCTCATCAAAACGAATATCATGAAAAAGAACCTAAATAGTCTCTAGATTCTTTGCTTGGATATTTATTCTGCATATCCTGTAATACACATATGTGAATGCATTTTAGTGGGTGAATCTTTGAATATTAAATGGCATTTTGTACAACTTAACATGAGCATTCTGCACTGTCTACTGTAGCTCAGCTCAGTGGTAAGTTCCATGTGATGTAGGGGACATCTACTATTATATAATTATATAGCTGTGACTTCATGATTTGTGCAATAAAAGTTAACTCCATCTGCTACAAGCGATGACAACCAATATCCAGTCTGTGACAGAAACAGCATGGATGGATTAACTTTCATCGTGGAAATGTTTCCACACTCCACAATGCATGTACTGTATATGTAGATTTGTTTTTGGCAGTTAAGCAGTAAATAACATTCCCCCCAAAAAACTCCAGATTTTTTTTGGTCATTCCATGCCTACCTCCCAATTTCATAATATCTTGTGAGTTTGGTTGAGAACTCCCAACTATTACACTATGTCTGTTGATTTTCATTTCTCCTAATAAAAATCCTACACAAATGGATTATCTTGGCATAATTTCATGCATACTGGACCCGGAAGATTGGTCCATATTTAGTGAAAACAAGGCTAAAAAATACTGCAAGAAACCTCAAAATTTTAGGTCCTAATCTACCTATTTTTTTTATTAAATCTCCCTACTTAGTTTCTGAAACAGTGGTGGGATGTTTTTCTGACATAAATGAGGGATTATGGGTTGTGGAAGGAATAGTGCCCCATGTAAAGTCATTGCTCACAATGCAAGGAATTGACTTTTTATAATTAAAAGTTAATGTGTAGCTAGCCTAGTTGTCTATTTCTAACAGCTTGTTTACTTTACTAAGTTTTTACACAATGTATATTTGAGAATAATATACATGTAAATATTAGTACTGATTCTAATCATGAAAGAAAAAAACTAACTTCTACTTGGTGATAGGAAATGTTACTGCAAATATGTAGTTATATAACATGCTAAATTATTTATTACTATTACTCTTTTGATCATGCTTGACATTCTATTTTTCTTCTTCATCTCAAAGTTTTATTTATGTCATTACAATATTTGTCTTCCAGCAAAGAGTAAAAAAGATATATAAACTGTTGAAGGCAATCACTTTTAATCTCCATAAACTTTTCTGAGTTATTAGAAGGAGACTTTTGTAGCAGTACTGGAGTCTGGACAATAAGCAACCCCTAATCACTAAATGTGCAATTTTAGGAAGTCCTGTTTGCACAAATTTGAACCATATTCTAGAATACAGGAGCCCAAAATCATATTCTTCATGTGACATGGCTATATATATATAAAATGACTCAGAAGCAAAGCATTAATTGATATGTTTTACCCTGGGTCAGGAGCATTTCCTGGGCGAGGCACATGTGACTGACCTCCAATCTCTGAACCACATTTTGGACATTTACTGACAGTATATGGGCGGCCACACTGCAAAAACAGACACAAAAAAGAAAATTAATACAGATTTACCCTCCTTGGTCCTGACTGTTGGTAGCTGTGACTTGTACATTATATGCCTGCTCAGTAATTAAAAATGAATGTGCAAATAACCAAATGACATCACAGATGATCAATAAAAGAGATCATTGCAACTAGAGGTAAGTGATGTGTGATATTTATGACTTTACAATCTAATGGTCTAACACTAAAAATATCAGAAGTATTGGCTAATATATCTCTGAAAAAGTACTGAACATATAAAAATATCTACATCCAACAAGTACACTATCATACTATCTTAACACCATTTATGGGCCAATACTTTTGTTAAGTCTAATACACGGTTTTATTGAGCTCTGAGATATAATACTGGCAGACAAAATGTATATTTCACAGTTCAATAAAACAATGTATTGAATTCAACAAAAGGCCAGAATTGTTTTAGGTCTGTTCCATTTAAACATACATGGTACCCAGGGAAAGCAGTTTTAAAAAAAAATATATGCCAGGGTACTTTGATTTCACATAATTCATATTAAAATGATAAGAAAATTCTAAACTGCATATGTGGGTGAGTACCCCACTTTAAAAGTGCCTTCCCTGGGTCTCATGTATGTTTTAATCGAACAGCCCTTATTACTTTCAACAAAAATTACAACTAACATTACATAATTAATCACAGAGTGTATACTCAACAGGTATATTCAAGCATCTTGTCAAAGCAAACAATGGTACCCAAGAATGTTAATGAGTATGCCTCTCTATGGATGGTTATTTTGTTAAATCAAACAATCCTACACAATACTTCTGTAATGCTGATGAATGTAAAAAAAATCACTTATCAGTCAAATATGAAAAATCAACAAAATCTTAAAATCATGAATTTGCCTCTATTTTGAAAGATGCTATAGTTGTATCAATTTAACAATATACTATTAAAAACATAAACGTAAGAAACCACAGTGGATTTTATTTTATTTATTTTATATTGTACATTTATATACTTTATATATTACATTTATATATTATTTTTGACAATATGATAACCATTATTAATGGTTCCATAGATCTGAATGGGTGGTAGCAATAAACAAAAACTGCTGATGACAGTAAACAACGAAAGTTGTTTTCACAGCAATGTTTAATCTCTGTTTCAAAGTTTCCTCATTATTTTGCATGTCTGCAGTCAGCTTATCTACTTGAAAATTTGTCAGGTGTTCCAGATTAAGGTCCATTTCTTGCAAAACTTCAGCACTACTAACAGACATAACTGAACAATCAATCTGTTTTCTCTCATTCCTGCTGTAAACATTTTCAGGAATGGCATTAGCCATCATTCTGTGTAAACATTACAAGTTCTCGAAATGATTTCACCTGCATGTCAGTTTTCTTTAATTTATTTTCACAGATGTTTAAAAACAGGCAAAAACATGATAAAAAAAAGTAGAGAAAATGTAAACGTAATTGGAATATTAATATCTGGTAGTACAAGCATAGATGAATCTTTGAACTTAGAAAATTTGGTGCAAGGTGGATTTGGGGCTTGATCTGATATTAACTAAGAAAAGTTTATTTTTTTGGCTTCCTATTAAAATATGCTCTACAAAAATCACACCCTAGTGAAAATGTGACTAAAATTTCAGCAAAATGACTGAATTTTTTTTGACATTCACTCAAATGTCCTTTTTTCGCTAAAATTATGGTATTTTAGGAGATTTTACCAAAATTTCTGAAAATATCAGTGAAATATTGTGCTTGAAATATCACTGACTCTGCCAACATTTCTGAAAATATCAGTGGGAATTTGTGATTGAAATTTCATTGAGAGTTTGTCAAAAATTCTGAAAATATAGTGATATTTTGTGATTATAATATCACTGACATTTCAATAAAAAATATCAATAAGATATAATAAAATTTATTTTTTGTTTCTTGTACAATTTGAATGATTTTCAGCAACATTTATATTTCCTGTTTCTGACAGCTGTAATTTTATTGTTCATTTTAGGCACAATAACTTCTTTCTACATCTATCCTTGTTATATTTCCTTTTCAAAATTTTTGTTGTTGTTGTATTTTTGTTTAACATCAATTGGATTTAACTGCCCTCAAACAAGTTTTCTTGTTTTCTGTCTTAAAACAGAATTTCTTTCCTCCTGATCTGAATCGGATTTTCTTCGATATGTACCCTCTTTTAATATCGTCTCTTAAACTTTTTTTTAAATAATGCTTTATCCGGTCCCATTCCACAATGTGCTTTCTAATAAGTATTTGTTCCCTTTATTATTTAACAGATGATCGCAGTAAAGAACTTTCTGATCAGACAAAATTTTGTACTTGCCCAATGAATCGTCACATAACAGAAACTTATGGGAATGAGCATGCCTGCTCAACATGGTGATTCAAATTTTTGAGCGGGATACAAGTTTGAATAACCATTTGAAAAATGTGCGGCAATGAGAACTGCCTGAATGCATAGTTGATGGGAATGTAATTGGTTAGTCTGCATGAAAACTGAATGCCAGGATTAGCATTTTGCTTTTTGTGCCATAAAGAGCTTTACAGAAGTGACTAATGTGCTAAATATGACAAAGAATTGAACCAGGAATAAGTTATATAACTCCAAACTGATTAACTTCCAGAATTTAAGGAGGGACAAAGTATAGATCACTGGTGGGAATTGTTGCCAGATACCAATGTCTATCAAAGATAGTCATATCTTTGCAGAGTTTTCTTGGCCCACAAGTAGAATCATCCTTCAATATCATGAGTGGTATTATTGTTTATGTTATCAAAATATTCTAGTTGTGTACGAATTTAGTATAAAATAAGAGTAATTATATCATGATATATGTTTGTCATGGCTACTTATGGAACAAGGACTAATTCCCGAGACCACAACAGCATCATAGTTTGTACATTAATCAGAAACCAAGTCTGCAGTACAACAGTGACATAAGGCAGGCTCCTAGCAATTCTTCTTTTCATAATCAATGTCTCAAACGGATGCTTTTCTGTAATTCTGCATCATTTTCACAGTTGAATTTTTCAATGCAGGATGATATTTTATATTTTATATATGTTTATGTGCTCACAGATGCCTGTGCATATCTTCCAGGCTTGATATTTTGATTTTTAAAATCACTTAATTTAGTGTCAAGCCAGATTCTTCACATCATCTTGTATATACTGTATATGTTGTACATAACAGATTGAACCCAGTACTATAAAGGTGCACAGACAACATGTTACCACTGCCCCATCCTTTAACCACTCACAGTCAAGTTACTCTGAACTTGTGCATGTCTGGGGACTGACCTCAATGCTACAAAAAGGTGCACAGCCAACATGTTGATACTGCACTATTCACCGTACTGTATAAAGGAAAGAGAATACAGTTTTCTTTATTACTTACATCTCCAATTACATATGGGTGGCCATTAGGGCAACCTGAAATGGGGGAAAAAAGTCAAGTTAAACAGTCAATCAAAATAGCAAATCTACAACTGTGGCAACATGGGTAAATAAAACTCTGATTGTAATATTCATAAATTTCAATTTGTCATTTTCGCATAAAAAGAAACACAATAAATTTGGGTGTCTAAAATAGGATCAGAGTAAATACAAGCATTTTTCCTTGCTCTAAGCATAGGAAGAATGTTAGCTGTGTTAACCTAAACAGTATTGACTTGTTTACACAAAATCTACCTTAAATCCACATTAACTTATAAAATGTTTCCGAATTCTGCTATCTGATGGTGCAGTTAATGCACCATATGACAAAGATGTTAGATAGTTGTTAATGGTATGTTTAATATCTAATTGGCTATATCATGCTAAGGAAATTGGAGCTAGATGCCTTTCCCAAAGAAAACACCAAGACAGCTGACCCAGGCTGGTATTGAATCTGTGACCTATGGACTGAGTCTGACACTCTACCAAATGAGCCATCATGGATCCCATAAGAAAATGAACTTAGATATGGCATGTAGGACTCTCCCAGCATATTATTGTTGCTACTGGCTAGATTCAACTAGCTTGGCAATTGCTCTTACTCAGAAGTCAAATAAATGTAATTTCATATTAAATTAATATTTAGTCAACTTACGGTAGAAGATTGGGTTGTCTTCCCCTCTGTTAACCAGTAGTACTTCTCTAATTTCTTGCACATCATCCTGAGGCATTGTGGGTATAAAGGCATCCTAGAATACAGTTATGTTAATTTTACAACCAATTATACATCTGAACACCTCTCTTTTGATAACATGGTTCATATATCATGAACTATATATCTGTATACCTCTCCCTTGATAACATGTTTCAGAGGACTTTTCAAGGGATTTTATTTCTACCAGCTTTCAAGAAGCCTATTTGTTCTTTCAGAAAATGAACTTTCTTGATATGCTACTTTGTTTGTCACTACATAAATAAAAAATGAAGAAAAAAGATAACTGTGCCATTATAGCAAAGAGATGCTACTTCATCTGGAAACAACCATGTGTCAAGTTTTTTGATTCCACAGTTTTATCCCAATTTACTTATTATTTTTAGAAAATAATATTGAACAAATTATGAATGAAATAATTATCTATCTTGTTCAATTTAATCTTTTTGTATTCACTCTGATGAATTCCATAAGTTTTTGGCAAAATTTTACTAATTTTACAAACAAAATCAAAACCTATTAGAGATCAAATCAATTTTTTCAAATTCAAGACCTTTTCAGAGTCACCCATCAACTGAATGATTTTTGATGGTTGTGTGAACCATAAATAACCTGCAAGTAACAGGATCCATAACTTAATGTATTCATTAATTTTGGTAAACCAGGGGCAGGGGTAGGTGGGCATAACAACTATCATTAATGAATGTGAATGCTATTCTCTGCTGTTCCTGCAAACATTGTAATGGATTTTAATATGGATGTAAGATCTTAAGAAGGCAATTACTATTTATAAATTAATATCAATATAATTCAGTGTGCGTGTGTGTGTGTGTATGTATGTGGGGGGTGGATGGATGCATGCATGCAGGCATGCATGTATGTATGTTTAAAAGTACATTAGCAAAATCCTGGTTTTATATAATACCCTAATAGGAACACAAAGCAAAGACAATCACAGGTAAAATTCTAAAGATACAAAATCAATTTCTCAAAATAAACTACATTTAAAAAAAACATATCCCAGGGCAAAAATATAAATGTCACCATTAGTCACCTCTTATTACATGCTGAACGTCTCAATAGGCATATTTAATATCCCTAGCCTGGCATGGTAGTTTAATATAATTCTAGCTGAAATGCAACATCACAAACCTCCTTATGGAAAAAGTTTAGAAATGATCAATATTCAAGGGCAACAACTTCTCTAAATGTTGATGGTATGCTGTAAATTCAACTCATTCAAGATGTCATTAATATAAAGGTGCATGATAACTTTGGCTTAAGTGTAATATTCCTTAGTAGAGGTTTGCTGCAGATAGCAAAGTCATGAGGCTGAGAAATCAGGAACCATAACTCATCTACATTATAATATCCACATTATAATGTGGAAAACTTTAAATTAAATTCAATCAAGGCCTCATCATTATAAAACTGTGTGCGTAAATGAGGTAAAATTCTGGAAATAAAACTCATCAAAGCATCACTGATCTAAAGCTATGTGCCAAATCTGGTTGAAATCTAACTAATTTTGATATAGTAATCTTGTGGAAACAAAGGTCAGGATGACATGCAATCAGGAGACCACAACTTTTATAATTGAGACTAAACTCATTGAAGGCACTTGTAAGTTTATGAGACAATGTTCATACCAAATTCCACCAGAACACATTGAACAGTTCTTGAGCTATGCCAGTTACAAGAAGCATATCCACATGTAAAATGCAATTGACCTACCAAATAATATCTAATTATGTGTAAGGGCTCCCGTACAGAAATTTCTTATGGATTCCGTATGGAATACTTATGGAATCCGTATGGAACAGATATGGACTGAAAAACTTATGGAATCAGACAATTTATTCCATATCAATTCCATAAGTACTTCACAGCAAGTGAAAATTCCATATGGAATAAAGTTGTAACTTTAATCCATAAGCACTTTTTTCCATATGGAAATCAGGCTCGTGTGTTATAGCATCATGGAAAATACTCTCTGAAGACTTAATAATTAAACTATCTGATTAAAATAGAAATGTTGGTGGGAGTTTGTATACCTGTATATGTCAGTGTAGCTGATGTGGAAGGATGAATATATACTCATAAATTTTAAGAAACACATGTATGTCAGTTTTCTTTAATTTATTTCCACAGATGTTTAAAAACAAAGACATGACCAAAAAAGTAGGGAAAATGTAAGCATGATCAGAAATTTAATATTAAAATACAAGCATAGATGAATCTTTGGTGCAAGGTGGATTTTGGGCTTGATCTAATGTTTATTCTGAAAAGTAATTTTTTTTGGCTTGCTATTAAAATATGCTCTACAAAAATCATGCCCTAGTGAAAATGTGACTTAAATTTCAGCAAAATCAATGAACATTTCTTGACATTCACTCAAATGTCCATTTTCACTAAAATCATGGTATTTTAAGAGATTTTACCAAAATTTAAGAAAATATCAGTGAAATTGTGTGATTGAAATTTCACTGATTCTGCCAACATTTCTGAAAATATTAGTGGGAATTTTTTGTTGAAATTTCACTGAGAGTTTGTCAAAAATTCTAAAAATATAGTGATATTTTGTGATTGCAAAATCACTGAAATTTTAGTTTAAAAAAATATAAATAAGATATAATAAAATTTATTTTTGTTTCTTGTACAATTTGATTGATTTTCAGCAGCATTTATATTCCCTGTTTCTGATAGCTGTAATTGTATTGTTTATTTTGGGAACAATAACTTCTTTCCACATCTTTCTGTATTATATTTCTTTATCAAATTTTGTTATTGTTGTTGTTGTACTTTTTTAAACTTAAACTGGATTTAACTGCCCTCAAACAAGTTTTCTTGTTTTCTGTTTTGAATCAGAATTTCGCTTTTCTCCTGACCTGAATCTGATTTTC
The DNA here is from genome assembly GCA_028554795.2 of Sinohyriopsis cumingii. Classification (NCBI taxonomy): domain Eukaryota; kingdom Metazoa; phylum Mollusca; class Bivalvia; order Unionida; family Unionidae; genus Sinohyriopsis; species Sinohyriopsis cumingii. The sequence continues at coordinate 448,764 of JAPYKE020000320.1, read as the reverse complement.
CTCGATATGGACCCTTTTTTTAATATCGTCTCCGAAACATTTTTAAATAATGCTCTATCAGGTCCCATTCCGCAACGGGCTTTCCAATAAGTATTTGTTCCGTTTATTATTTAAAGGATGATCAATGTAAAGATCTTTCTGATTGGTCAAAATTTTGTAATTGTCCAATGAGTCGTTGCGTAACGGAAACTGACGGGAATGCTAAACATGGCGATTTGAGTGGGATACGAGTTTGAATAACCATTTGAAAAATGTGCGGCAAAGAGAATAGCTTGAATCAAAGTCGATGGGAGCGTAATTGGTCAGTGTGTATGAAAACTGAACGCCAGGATTAGCATTTCGCTTTTTGTGCCATAACAGCTCTACAGTAGCAGCTAACGTGCTAAATAGGACAAGGAATTGAACCAGGATGATTTTGAAGTTATATAATTCAAAACTGATTAACTTCCAGGATGAATTTAAGGAGGACAAATTATAGATCACTGGTGGAATTCTTGCGAAATACCCATGTCTATCAAAGATGGTCATATCTTTGCGGAATTTTCTTGGCCCACGTAGAATCATCGTTCAATATCGTGAGGCATTATTGTGTATATTATCTAAATATTCTAGGTGTGTTGGAATGCAGTGTAAAATAAGAGTACTTCTTTCGTGATAAACGTTTGTCACGCTGCTTATTGAACAAGGACTAATTCAAGAGACCACAACAGCATCATAGTTTGTACATTAATCAAAAATCAAGTTGCAGTACAAGTGACATAGCAGGCTTTTAGCATTTCTTTTCATGTCTCAAATGGATGCTTTTCTGTAATTTTGCATTATTTTCACAGTTGAATTTTTCAATGCAGATTAATATTTTATATATGTTTATGTGTTCACAGATGCCTGTGCATATATTCTAGGCTTGATACTTTGATTTTTAAAATCACTTAATTATTTAGTGTCAAGCCAGTTTTTTTTTTTTTTTTTTTTTATTAACCCCGTAATAGGTTGACCAATGGGTCGGGGAACCATCCCAGGGTCACCTTACAATCAAACATTTCTGGTTATCAGATAATCTAGGGATAATAAATATAATCTACAGAGAAAGTAAAAAAGAAAACACACACACACACACACACACACACACACACACACGCATATACACATGCATATGGCACACAATCTAGGTGACATGGCCTTTGTGATATTACAATATTTTGTTCCTGTTTACCATCAAGACAGAGACAAGTTAAATGTTCATTGTTGAGGTCCATTTTTGAAGAAATTGGTCCTCTTTTTTATTTACCTTAGCATTGTATTTTTCAATGTTCTTATGCATTGCAACTATTTGCTTAAAGGCAAAAATAGAAGGATTTTTCATATTGAATCTGCAAGTATAAATATAATATTTTGCCAAAATAAGCAGAAAATTACCCAAACTGTCCAGTTGTTCACTTCCTAAAAATGTTTCTTTTTTGGAGTGTCAAGCCAGTTTGTTCACATCATGTTGTATATACTATAAATATTGTACATAACAGATAGGCCTCAAGGTAGATTAGTTCGGCAATTAAGTTACCTTCTCTAAATAAAGTCATTATTATTATTAATTTTATTATTATTATTAACTCCCATATCTCTTGCCTTGGATGTCATATAATTACAACATCTGTAAAAAAAATCATGCAAACTTAATATCACCTTGGTTAATAAAGTCCTGTTTAAGTCATATTCATTATTAATCTGAAACCTTCTGAAACGTATGAAAAACTAATGAAACTTCAGTAAAATACTATACAATGATCAAAATTGTAGTGAAATCTCACAAACGTTTTAGTTAAATATTTGTGAAATCTCACCAGACTTTTCAGTGAAATGAAAAAGACTTACGTGAAGCCATCATGGATTAGGCTTTGTATGTGAGAAAGAAAATGAGGACAAGAAAAACCTAAATCTTATTTGATAATGTCTGTTAAAATAAAATTTATATCCATTTTAAAAATTATGGTGAAATATTCATCATTGATTCCCAATAATGTCTAAGAATCATTAGGCAGTTTAACAGAAATCTGAAGCAGATTTTTTATGGTTTAGACAGAAAGTACTTAAAAAACCCGTCTGAAATCTGCCTTAGGTATGCCTGGAAATTTTTTACGGGATGAACTATTACCAAATTCCATATGAACTATTTACAAATTCCATATGGAACATTTACAAATTCCATATGGTATATTTGCCAACTCCATATGGACTATTCACAAATTCCATATGGATTATTGCCAAATTCCATATGGAATTTTAATTTTATTCCATATGGACAACCTACAGATCTCATGGACTAATTAGCATATTCCATAAGATTTTCCATACGGAGTACGTACGGAGTCCGTAACATTTCCATATGGATACACTGAAATCCATAAGAGTGCTTTAACTATAGAATAGAAATGTCCATATGGATATTTCTGTAAAAGTACGTATGGATTCCATATTCATTCCATGTGGAAAATTTTGTACGGGCTGCACAGTCATGCTGGTTACAAACATCATCTATGGTGAAGTTATGAAGTTACTTGCCAAGGGTCCATAACTCATTATTTGCAAAGGTTGCAGAGCTATGTTGATTGCAACAAGTGCAAACTGAGTGACTGACAGATGGGTGGACAGTTAAAGATGATAGGTCTTCAGCATCTTGATGAACGACTCTTAATGTGGGACTTGAAATAAACCCTTAATGTGGGACTCTAAATACACTCATAAATCTGGTTCAATATTACTGAAACTTCAGGTGCCACAAAACTCAAGTTCAAGCTAAGAATTATATTTTTTAATGTGATGAAATTTTTATTAGAATTAAGTTATAATCAAAATACACTCAAGAATATCTTAACTAGTTCCTCTTCTAGAATACTAAATTTTAAATAGCAGCTATGTGGGATATGATGAGTATAATATCTGATTTGGAGTGTTTAAGTTCTGAGAAAACATGCAGCTCAGTTTGTAATACATGGGTTCAACTGCACAGTATCTTATAGTTAATTTATGTCAAAACATAATCTACTTTTCAAAGCAAGAGTGAACTTAAAAAGACCTACAAATGTGTTCATGGACCATGGATACCCAACCACAGTGCCTGATACATTAATTAAATATAATACTTAACCATGGTGTGATTGATGGAGAGACATATGGGTAACACTGTATGGTCACAAGTTACTAATTATTTACAGAAACAGCCTATTTATGGACTATTAAACACCATATTTAAAAGAATGATGGCCACTGACTGGTTGAAAAGAATCAGCAAGAACAATTATTGTAATTTTTTTCTGAAGAAGTCTACATATTAGCAGACTGTACACAACAGCAGGTTTGATCCTAAAACCAGTTTCATTTTATTGTTGTCACTGGATACAAACAAGATGTCAATAGGGAAAGCTCTTACTGGACTGAATTTTGATAAATGGCACTTGTGAGGAAAGTTTTCTCAAATAAGAGCCAAGCATTATACCATTTTCATCACTTTAATTATTCTCTCCTGGATGGAGCATGCATAAAATGAAAACAGGTTTTACTAGATTCACCATGAAAGTATAGTAATTGTGAAAAGCATTAACATTATGGCCTGTGAGAACTGAAGTAGTTATCTGTGCCAATATGCCCTACCATTGTCATGGTTCAGACAAAAATGATATTAGAATAAAAGAGAGATGGGTCTGTATAAATACATTAGCAAATTATAAAATAATTACTAACTTTTACATTGGTTAATAATAACAAAGACAGAAACCTCATGATGTTTTCACTCTACTATGACTCCAGAGATGGTTGTATAATATAAAGGTGGGTTAAGGGTGGACTGGTTGCAAAATGCTGCACACATACTAATAGGAAACTTACCCTCATGGTCTGAGGCTGAGTGGCCAACCTGATGAGTGGCTCTAGAAAGGTCCTGTTACCATTGATGTTTCTAAGGACAAGTTCACAGTGCATAAGTAGACACAATACTCCTTGCTGTTTAAGGTTAAGGCCAGGGGTCACAGTCAGTATGTGTGTCTGGACTCCATATGCATTCTGAAGAATCTTCAGTGCAACTTCCTGCAAGGTGAATATATATATATATATATATATATATATATATATATATATATATATATATATATATATATATATATATATCTTGGAAACTTAATTTAAAATGAACTAAAAAGGACAAATGAAATATGTTCATTACAACATGCTTTTCTGACAGAAAAAGATTATATTATCTCTTGGAAGTAAAATACTACTCAGGACTGCATTAAAGAATTGATTAAATCTGAGTTAGTTATAAATGGGTTCCAGTGTACAACTTCAAAGCAGTATCTTTCCTAACACATCAAAATTGGGTTCAAATTAATATTGCAGTTGACGAAATGATGTAATACCTTTTAGAGCTATCAGCAGCAAAACCTACACATGTACATTCTTTAAATTTTCCCCTTCCCATGCCAAATGTTCCAGCCAAACTTTTGTTTCACTTGTGCTTTTGACATGGTTTTTATTTCGTCTGGAGTACTTAGCATGTAACTGAGTTCTGTGCCATTTTTTGGTGAAGTACTCCTTTTTATGTTATGTAACTCATGGTATTCTGAGATTGAATTTCGTTGAAAAGCCATAAGGTGTTCCAGCTGCTACCCATCTTGTATGATGCACTATAAACTTGATAGTATGAGAATACTATGGAATTTCTAGACTGGTTCTCTTTTGATAAGGCAGCAGCAGAGAAGGCAAACCTACCTTCTTTGTAGGAGCGTCCAAATGTCGAAAATAAGCCTTCCTACAAATGATCGAAAAAAAGAAAAGCATCAACAAAATTGAAAAAAGTGTCGACACTTTACTGAGAGAGTCTCTATGGAATTTTTCTAATTAATATTACTTTATTGTTGTTGGTGATTTTTTCTAGTTTATTATGCACGTGCTTTACGCAATTACGTCAAGGTGAAGTCGCGCCTTCCCTGCTGCTATTAATTTATCCAAAATTTTTATCAAGACCTACACGATATCTTGTCCTAGGATCATGTAAATGTATCGTTATAAATCCATGTGGAGTAGCTTGCGCTCGTGAAAAAAAGTTTCTAAATTTATTTATATCCATATCTCCGCTACACCAAGTTTGATGAATATTGTGCAACGTATGTGTGTCTACGCCATTAAACACAACTAAAACATTACAGTTATCCCTGATTACTTTCGGAATCTGTACGTATCGCTGAGTAACATATATCACATCAGTGTTTTTATGTCTTCCTTGAGAAAATATTCTAGCTGGATTTGATTGTTTGTCCAGCATCACATCATCATATACAACCAAATTATTAATAAATCTGTCTAAATCATCAACGGACGGAGCTTCATCAATGTTATAAATTCAATCACATTCTCATCATTCAACAGTGTCGCGTTTTCATTAAAATCTGTAAGCACATCATAGCATCTCTAATCATCAACTGATGGTGCCACCAAATACAACTTATCCCATTTCAAACATCTCATTATTAAATTAAGCAGTAATTGCATCTTACCCGATCCAGATGGTCCTATTATTATCATCCTAATCGAGTTCGGTAACGCTGGATGGTGTTTAACTGGCTCTTGTTTTCGAGTCGCTGAGAAATCAATTATATCCATATTATATAAACATATGAATCTATACTGTTTATGCTGTAGAACTAAAACCCCAACTACTGACCTATCCACGGTTACAACCAAAAATGTGAGAATAGCATATGGTGGAAGATGTGCAGTATGCAACAGAAAAAAGTTTTCTTTTTTACCTAAAAAAGATGGTGGTGATATTGCTAAATTAATGTCAAAGTTCCCAGGAACTCCGTGGGCTAAATACCAAGGAGAAAAACTGTTCTACCAGGATACAATTATTGTGGTCCTGGTACTCGACTTGATATCAGACTTGATAATCAGGATCAACCAAAACCAGGCGAGGAACCAATAAACGCTATTGATAAAGCGTGTCATGTTCATGATGTAGCGTATAAAAGCAAAAACATACAAGACAGGTATATTGCAGATGTGAAATTAATTCATGCGTTAAATTCTATAAAAAATAAAAATATCAGAGAATCACTAGCTAATTGGTTAATAAGATCCGCGATGAAAGGTAAATTAGCGCCAGGTGCTGGTAATTAATTATAAATGGAAACGATTTATTATTCCCCAAGAGGATACTGGAAAGGTAACACAGCAATTAGTAAACTCGCCAAGGCAGCAAAAGTCACACGTGTTACTGCTAAAGTGTGGTTATCTAAACAGGCAATATGGCAAATTTACCTACCACCATGGAAACAAATTCAGTATGCGTATTTTGATGTCAGCGTCCATAATGAAGTTCATCAAGCTGATATTCTGTATTTACCACATGATACTGTACGCAGAAAAATGTACAAATACGCGCTAACTGTTGTTGATGTTGCAAGTAGATATAAAGAAGCAGAACCATTATTGACAAAGACAGCTGCTGAAGTAGCTTTCGCATTTAAACGAATTTATCAATGTGGACCCAGCCCACAAGGTGGCCTACAATGGCCACAGCTGCTACAGGTTGATCCTGGCAAGGAATTTCTTGGTCCAGTATCATCACTGATGAAGCAACATAATGTCACCATCAGACGAGGGCACACTGCAATTCATCGTTATCAGGCAATTGTTGAACGATTTAATCGAACGCTAGCTGAGCGGTTATTTGGATATCAATACGTGAAGGAATTTATTCAAGACAAGAGATCTCGTGAATGGGTTGCAAGATTACCAAGTGTGATAACTGCGTTAAATAATGAAGTAACTTGAACGACCAACATGAAACCTATTAATGCAATTGCAAAAAAAAATATACCAATACAACGACGTGATTTTCCAGCGCAGCCAGTATTAGGTAATATTACTGTAAGGTATTTATATGAACCCAGTGAACTCGAAGGTGGTAAAAAAAGAGCGACTGATTCTATTTGGAGTGTTACCACACATAAGATATCCACCATGACAAGATCCTCAGGTAGACCTGCAATCTACAGATTAGATTCAACTGCTCCTCAGTGTGGATTTACATGTGAACAATTACAGGTGATTCCTGAGGATACACAATTACCACCGCGATCACTTAACTAGCACCTCTACGTCGATTACACTCAAGGCAGGTCAACATGGTATTTTCTCGTGTATGACCGTGACTGTTATCTTTTCTATCCATGGTAAATTGTCTTGGATTATTATTTGAATATCTCCATAACATCACACAATTACAACTTGTACAATGATTATTCTGTTGTTGTTTCAATGTGCTGATAAATTCAACGTCGAGATCAAAATCGTGTTCATTTTATTTATCAGATTGTTTATAACCAGCTAATTTTTTTCTTATTATATCATTGTCAATATCATCACTAATCACTGACTCGTCCAAGACAATTCTCCACAACTGAGATATTCTTCTGACTCGAGACACTACGAGATAAACTAAGTTTGACCACTCGATACGATCATCTATAATCCAAACAACTGTATCAGAAATAGTTAATCCCTGAGATGAGTGAATCGTCATTGCATATCCTACTGTCCACGGAGATTTGTTCAATGATAATGCATCTTCAACAACATCAACATCAACTGTGATAATATCATTTAATACTAAATTCTGTTTCTCGGTCTGTCCTGGTATATCAACATCAATATTCTGCCGCCGTGTATCAGCTGGTCGATAACATAACGGAACTGACAATGTTGGAAATTTTTCATTACATAACTGAAACAATTCCCACTGAAGTGTATCACAAACTATTTTTCTACTTGTAACTATCAGATCATTCGGTTTCCATGTCTGCAGAAAGTCGTTCATGGGTGTTTCTGAAATTATTCCACGCATTACTTCACAATGAATTTTATTCGGCTGCAGTCTAATTAATTTTTTAAATTCTCTTAATTCTGCATCAAGCGCTCTATGATCACCATTTATTTCTTTGTAATAATCAATGAAATTTTTTAACCAATTATGTGGAGATGGTCCAACAAATGGTGGTGGTTGACCATGATCGCCACAAATTATTACAGCAGTATTTCTTGTTAATAACCTATCAAGAAATATTTTTAATGTTTCTAACGGCACCATGCATATTTCATCCCATATTATAATCCTTGGAATATATTTTGCTCCCATCCTCGAAGAAGTCCATGCATCACCTTTCCATCGGAAGAAGCTATGATAAGTACATGATTGTACTCCTCGTTGTTTCATCTCTCGCGTGAGTCTGTGTGTGAGTGTCTGCACGATCATATCTGATTTCTGAAACTGTTCGATCGCTCAAGTGGTTTTACCAGAACCTTCAGGTCCGTTTAGATAAACTGTTTTATTTCTAGTTATTGGATCATACACCGATGGTGCAGATGATAATTGTAGTTTTTGATGTTTTTTACAATAAATATCTTTAACTGCAACATCGGCTGATTCGGAATAATCAAGTATATTTTCCTTTTTTATTCTCCATGAACCCCATGATGCACAAGTACCGATATGTAGTTGTTCTAGCAATCCTGAATATTTTTTATTGATATAAAATGAATCTGTAGCGACTCTGACAGTGAGTGTAGAAACCTTATTTATCATCGATAATAGATTTATTGAAACGTATGCGAGCCTCAATGATCTTAAATGAGTATACTGAGGTGACTCACCATCCATATAACTTACAATTGTACCTAATTTAGTTCCATTTGACAAGAAAGCAATTTCTTGACTTATAAATGTATTTCTGTTCGTTGTATCAGCAATTATAAAATCTAACTTGGCATTGTCCATGATCAATCTTGTACAATATCGTCTGTGATCATATTCTCCTCCTTGAGTGAACTTACCGATTATTTTTCTACCGAGATCTTTTGTAATTTTATTCTCGTAATCGGTTATATCAGGGTTTTCATTATCAGAATATTTCTTTTGTTGTGGTAACCAAACTTCGGTTTGTTTCTGATATGATATAATTGCTTCACTTACAATCAACAGTGTTAACATCGCACAATCAAGCATATACCGTAATAGTACTATTGGTGCCCACATTTTTTCTAATTCCTGGTGAAACATGTCTACTGCCTCCTTGTGGGTCATTGTTGTGTCTGAGAATAAACTCCGGTGGAGTTATTTTTTTCCATGTATCAAGTATTTTAGGAAAGTTTTCGTTGATAAGATCCTTGAGTGATTTTGTCAAGTCATCGGTGGCAAATCCTGGTACATGTAGTATAAAATTTAATAAATCTGCTTCATTGATCTTATAATGATCAAGATACACCTGCCTAATGGTTGTTATTTTTTCAAATCTTATATCATAAGTACTAGCATTTATTGCCTCAACAATAGTCTGATTAGCGTATTTAAGGTCTGAAATAATTTGATTTAAATGTTGTATTGTTGCAATGATCTGATGTTTTAGATCGATATTGGGATACTCCAGGATATAATTTTTAAATAAACGTACTAATGTCATTAATGTAGTTGTGTACTCAGTTTTAATTCCATTAGCCCTTGATCTGAGATTTCCTTCATGAACAATTTCAGTTTAAGTTTTTTTATCAACATCAACCAAGGAAAACGGCACCACGGGATATCTTTTACCATCCCTCAAAATATAATTACCCTTGTTAGTCCATGGATACAAATTTCGATATTCTGGAATTGTTATAAATTGGGCTTCGTCCGTGATAAATTCAATTAACTTCGGTTCTGGTGGTCCTTCATGCACTGGGGGAACATCCGGCCAACCTAGTACGGATCTTGTCGTGGACTGATAAATATCAACGGTGTAATCAGGTGAATGTATTTCAATTGTTGCTGATAAAGTTGGCTCATGAACATTAATTGATATTTTTGCTTCTTTTCCTGTTATTGATTTTATTCTATGTTGAAATTCTTCATTGATCTCTTCAATCTCATAACTGCCAGTTGGTATTCCAACAACGACCCAATCAGGTGTTCCATCTGGTTTGTTTTTATTAGCAAATACAAGCGAATTATTTGCTGGTGTACCATTAAATGATTTCGATCTGATATTTGGCCAACTATAATACACTCGTAATTGTGCTAACGCGATTTCATTTGCACGAATCGCAGTTGGAAAATTAACACTAAATTCAGGATTAGTCAAGCTTATCGAGATCATTGTTGTTTTTGGTGGAGCTGTGTTTGTCATGATCTGCTGGAGTAGCTCTACTGATGTCATTATTAATACTCATACCTTAAACAGCACTGTTATATATTTTAATCATTTCTGAAAATTCAAAATCAGAAATTATTCCATCGCTGAGACTCGCTGATAACAACGAAGATAACTTGGAAAATGTGACCGTCGCTGTGTGTAATTTTATTATGTAATTGGATAATTTTTCATTCATGCAGGTGCATATTTTTTTTTCTACGATATTAAAAACACCTGCAATTGTTGTTGTGGCTGAAATACAGATTGTTACGGCTACTGGTGCCATCATCGTCATTGTTGACAATATAACAGTGGATACTGAATAAACAATCACGTCGATGATAACCAGTCATCAACGATATTTTTTTACTTTTACCGTATATTGTTTGATGAAATCTTTCAATGCTGCTTGCCATTCACACGCTTGATTGTACCTGTATTGAGATGCATCATCGATTGAGGTACTCATTATATTTTATGCAGTAACCAACTGAGGTGTTTCAGCTACAAATTCCAAACACCACCAGTAAGATGTCGTGGTTAATTTCTTATCAGCAGCTTCCAGAATAAATATTTCTTCGGTTCCCTTGTTTAATATGATAGTTACAACTCCAGAAAACTTATCAATTGAATGACGCCATGGATACGTTGTAAATATCTCGAATTTTGCAGCACTGAACACAGATAGCCTGTACATGCCAGTGACTGTTGCGGTATATTTAATAGTTTTATTCTGCGGTGACCATGTTGCAAATCCTGATGATACCGTGTATACGATGTTGGTAATATGCCCGGTAGTTATTCCAGGTGGAATTTTAACAAAACTAATTTTATTGATGATCTCAGGAACCCCCGCTATGATGTCTTCGAGTGTTTTTTAAATCGTGTCGATGGTAGTTTTGATATCAGAGTTTTGCATCAGTGGTCAACAGATTACCAAAAAATTCCTCTGCGGTTTCGGTAATTTTTCTAAAATTTCTACGGAGATTTGTGAACGCGTTTACGTGAACATCATACTCGGCCCACAACATGGATAATTTACCATCTATGCTGCTGTAGTTGACGTCGACGTATTTTTTCGTTGCTGCGTCTTTGTCGGATGTTGGATCTCTCAAAACTACTATCTTATTCCCATTCATGCTGAGTTCTCTCGTCATTGTGTCATTGGTATTTTTCACGCGATTATTAATGCTTCTTGCAATTTCATCTCTGATAGTTGTAAACGATATACTTGAATCCCGGATTTTTCCGCTGTCAGTAAACACAATGATGTTATCCGTGACCGCATCGAGTACTCGTCGAACTATGTCATTCCATTTGATATTGCTGGTTTTTAAAACACCATATCGGTCCTGAAAAACAACAACTTCATCTCGGTGAACTCCAGCCAGGTTCATAATATCGGCAAGTTCATCTTTAGTCGCATACTTTGACAAATCGATGTCATCGGATTTTTTCTTGCTTTTCTTACAAGTAGAGGTAGATCTTCCGTAAATATCAACCATTATATAAGATCCTTGTTCTGTTTAAAACACCTTACACGCAACGAAGCGGTTACATGTATAATCATGCACAACTTTATATGGCGGTTTGGATGATTTTGATATAGCGTTAAGTACATTAATTGCTTCATGGGCGCATATTGGTGGATCTGTCATTGTTTGTGTTGGTAGTGTTGAATACCAAACTTTTTTATGAAGTGGCTCGACATACTTGATAAATTCAACAGGTGGAGCTAACCCATACGAATCGAAATAAACAATTCCATGTGGATCAATTGCGTATGATACCCAGTGAGTACCGGGTCCTGAATTCAAGCCAAGATTAATAATACCCGTTTCGAGTTCATTCGGTTGTTTCAGTAATTGATCTCGCATGAAAACACCTCTAAAAGCAGATAGTTTTAGTTGTTTAGCAGCATTAAGTAAATCAAAATTTGATGCTGGAATGTCTAACGAAGTGATCCTGGAAGCCTCAGACCTCTTCCCCAAAGAGATCCTGGTAATCTTAGGCCGCGTTTTTTTTTTTGTATCCTTTTCCTGTTGCTTTCTTTAGAGCCATTCCAGCAGCGGTTCCAACAGCACCTAACGTGGCTGCTTTTGCTACGGCTAGAGCAGCAGCAGCTATTAATGCCAGAATGGCCTTGAGAAGTGGAAAAATACCACCTGTTTTAACCATGTCCTTGATGGCGCTCAGAGAAAGATGAAATTGAACTCCGGTTTTTGATTCCAGCGCTTTATTGAGATGTTTAATCTAGTTATTTGTCAACGATAATTTGTTTGGACTGCCACTAGAAATCTGATATCGCTTTAGTGATATTTTTGTTCAGCATTTGTTGGCGTTTTTTGATTGAAGTTTCTTCACCTGACCAAGAGTCAGAGTGACATTAACGTGATTGTATGACATTTTTTTATATAAATATCTTTTTCTAAATAACACAATTATAGATTTTCCACTGGTGCATCAACGACTCTCATTCAACCACTACCACCTTCAAGTAACATGGCTTTGTCACAAAGTATAACCACGATTGCTCTGTAGGTGCCACAAATAAGGGGTGGACCAGCTATATCAGGAGGAGGGTCATTAACATGAGCCCAGAAGTGTATATCAACGACAGATTGTTTGGATAAATCAAGATGCTCCAGCAAAAAGTAATAAATCGGATACAGTTTTGTAAAATCTAACTGTGATATTTGCAGCCCTGTGTCTATGTTTAGATCACGACCCATAAATGTCATCAAACGATGATATGCGCGTGCCACATGATTTGTGGTATAATCTAACGATATATCTTCGGATGGTTCTTGTTGTCCGTTTATCTCAACAAAACCTCGCTAACACCGAGATTGTCAAATATCATATGTGAACGTTCCTGACTATTCAAACGATTTTTATTTTGCAGTGCAATAAAAATATGTCGTGGTGCAGAAACACCTTGCTGTGATGCTATATGCCATGTAAACATACCTCTAACGATACTTTGAGCAGTATCTGTGGTTACTGTTAACCATGATAGTAATGATTTACCGCCTTGATCCATAAAAGACAATAATTTCTGTTCTTCTGTGACTGATGGAGTTAATACTGGCATCCACAGTGAGAGTTTCATTATATTTACTCTACCAGCATCAGCAACACCACCCCCTCGCCAGATCGCATCATTATCATCACCTTTTCTTACAAGTACAACTGTGTGTCTAACTCCAAAGATGACTTTTCTAACATCTCTGCAAAATCTGAAGATGTGAGACAGCGGAATCGCACACAAAAAATTTCTAGTAGTTCCTAACAGCATTGCTCGGCGTGTTGCAAATCCCAAGTTGTAATTTCCATTAATACCTTTTATAATATCAAAAGCAGCACCTGGTCTAGCTTCATGTTCAAAATCAACTGGTTGTGGATTGGCTGCAGTATCTTGTGGCGTTCGCAACTTAATATACTGAATATGATCGGCATTGTCGGTAATATCCTTAGCAAACATCATTGATGGACCAGCTGATCTTGTATAATCATCAGAATATCTTGCTAGACCAATTATTGTTGTAGCAACATCAACATTATTCTGAATCGATTCGATATTTCTTCCATCAATCATGTATGTGGCACTATCAAATAATGCCATGATCCTGTTGTTGACAAAACCAACTCGTGCACTGGCATCATATGCAGTATCATCCGCCTTCACAAGTTCACCTTCTACTTCAATAAATGCCTCAGCGGGTAAGAAATATCTACTTGTATCATGAACTTGAAGTTCGATACGTCCACATTGATTTGATTGTCTTGCGTCATAGGAATAAAATTGATAATCACGTACCGATTCATCTTTGAGGACCGGTTCATCTATTTTAAATGCTGAGTCGGATATACGTTTAAACACTTATTATATAACTTTGATTTAAATCATCGTTGCGCTGACTTTGTCAAGTGAGTACGAAGTCCACTTCCTGCTATCAAATTTGCAGCAATATTTCTTTGTACTTCATCAGATTCTTGATCCATCAACGCTGCTAGTTTTTTATTTGCGGCTTGATTTATTATTTTACTGACGTCTGCGGGCATATCTGTAGTGCTTGGTAATTTTACTGGTTGTTGTTTTCATCGTATTAATCATGCTAGTCTATCTTTGATCACCGAGAACGCCTTACCAGCAAAACTGATGATTGCACCAGGAGCTTTTTCATGAACAACATCGATGGCTTTCATCGATAATTGTTTTGCAACAGGTGCTACTTTTGGAGCTAATCTTCTAAATAACTCTTGAACAACATCACCAAGTCCATCTCCGTAAGTTGCGCTGTAGATTGGTAATCGTGAGTTTACCGCTCTGACCTGTATGGGTCTATAATGTCTACTGTACATGATCATTTTTATTTTATTTACCATTTATCTAATCGCAGTGACTAATCATCAATGAGTTCATCAATATGTTCCCGGTAAATGCCGATATCCATGATGCCGCTGCGAAATAATTGTTGACAAATATCAGCTGCTTCATTAATTATTTCTGGTGGATTATTTCCGGCACGTTTTCCCCCTATGAGAACCTCTAACCATGACATGTCATTGAGAATATTATCAGGACAAACAAGATTATTTCCGAAACCACTACCAGTAGTAGGTGCATCATGAAATTCTTCTTCTGGAGATTGTGATCGAGGAGGTTGTTGTTTCTGTCATTGAGGAATCTGTGATTTTTTCTGTTGCGGTGGGGAAGATTGTGTTATTTTTAATGGTGTTGACAGATCTGTGGTCACAACAGGACTTGCAATGATCCTTGCTTTAACATCTTTCCTAAATTGTATAAATTCATCGTCATACTTTGCTGTGACCCGCTGAATATCTTTATGTGTAGCAAACACCAACTGTTCCCACTGATCATAATTCAACGGTGGTGAACCCGGTTCCAGGTAATTGTCACGATTAACACATTCACCTACAAGATCAACCGCGTTATCGTAATTTTTCAACTTGGTATTTTTTGCCACATCCTCTCTGATTTTTGCTTTACCACATTGGTATTTTGGCGGAGCTTCGGCTTCAAGTGACATTTCTGGTGCATCTATGAAAACTTCTCCAGGCGGTCTTGTTGCAACTTCCCCGATAGCAGTGGCGCCCTAGTGGCTACTTCAGTGGATCTTTCAGCTGCGGCTGCTAACCGCCTTGTTTCAAATTTTTGTTGTTGAGCAGTACGCGCTAACGATGTAGTAACAAGTTTAAATAACTTTTTAGTGTCTTCCTCATACTCATCTTGTGCTTCCTGCTGCACTTCTAGGTTTTCTCTAAATGAATCTCTAACTGGGAGAAATTTCTTAATTGCTTCTAGTCGCTCTCGGGCTATCCTTGCAGTCTGAGATTCTGGATGTACCATTTTATTATAACAATAATTTTTTAATTAATAGCAGCAGGGAAGGCGCGACCTCGCGTTAACGTAATTGTGTAAAGCACGTGCATAATAAACTAGAAAAAATCACCAATGACAATAAAGTAATATTAATTAGAAAAATTCCATAGAGACTCTCTCAGTAAAGTGTCGACGCTTTTTTAAAATTTTGTTGACGCTTTTCTTTTTTTCGATCATTTGTAGGAAGGCTTATTTTCGACATTTGGACGCTCCTACAAAAACGGTGGGTTCGCTTTCTCTGCTGCTAAGGCTCAGAACAGAAGTGAAACTTCAGCAACAGAACATTAGAATATCCATAATATGCACATGCCATCTAATGTGTGTACAAGTTCCTTTGTAAGTGATGTACTTGTAAAGATAAAAGCAAATTACCAATTAAAAGCTCACAAGTGAACTGTTGGAAACCATTTTTGAAAATGATGGAGACTGGACAGTTTGTTTGCTTGTTTTGCATTTAATGCCACACTATAAACTATACATAAAATACTTAAAATTTAGTTCCAAGGAAATGGGAGTTACAGTACACACTGCAGATTTTGGATTGCCCACTCAATACTATGGATGTGAACATGGGGCAATGGATTAAGTATCAACTGTGAGTAGCAGATATCCACTAAGTCTAGTGAATATTCACTCAATCTAGTGGAGCTCCAGCACAGATTTTGTTATTGCTAGGTTTTATGGCACCTTTTGCTGATTTTATTGCATTCACCTTGCAAGTCAAGACACTAAACAAATAGATGGGTGATTCCTCAACACAGCAACTAGACCATGGCTGAAACTTCCTTTTAAACTTTTACCTGTAGAAACTACAGGTGTAACAATGCTTGCAGTATTTAACAGTGACTTAGACAAACATACATAATATAGATGCAAATACCATGTTCAACATTTCTTGAATATTCCCCAACCCATGCCCCATAAAAGAGCATAGATCAAAAAAATTTCCCAATTAGAATGTACATCCCTATTTATTGACCATATGTACTTGCACTTGTAAGCATACACAGATGCAGAAAGTTACATACTGTCCTGCATCATGAGTGGCACCTTTGATGCTCTTTCTTGATAAATGATATTTCACAAAAGTGCTTGTTGTACTGGTTATTGTCATAGTTTCTGTTTAATTTTCATAACATATCCTAGACCCAATCTGAACAAAATAATGAAAGTAGTATGCTCAGAGGGAGTATAAACAAGAAGCTTTCAACAGTCATTGAGGCAGCCATACTGGATGTACAACTGGTACCATTTTCATTTAGGACCAAGTATGGTATCACAAGACTATTGCAGAAAATCCCATGTTGATACAATCATCCATTTGGGAGGATTAGTGAAAACACTATTGCCAAGATAGCTATCATAGTGGTCATATTGTGGGTTAGTTATTTTCGTTAAGGACCAACCAGATAACACATAAGAACTCTTCTGATGAAAACCACATGTCAAAATGAATTTCATTTAAAAGGAGTAGCAAAATCGAGATTTTCAAGATGGCCACATATTGGATGTCAGATCAGTACCATTTTAATTTAGGTTCAAGAAAACCATATAAGAAGGTCTTTTTAGTGAAAACCCATGCTGATATGACCATTCACTCAGGAAAAGTGGTTATAACAAGATTTTCAAGCTAACCACTGTGGCAGACATATTGGACATCAGTTTGCACCATTTTAATTCAACACTAACTAGACACCAATATGACTTTCCATTCAGAAAGAGTGGTGATAATTATATTTTTAAGATAGCAAGTGTGACAGCCATTTTGACCTTACATCAGCTCCATTCTCATTTTAGGGCCAGCAAGACTTAAAAAAGAAGTCTTTTGGTGAATACCCCATGTCATTATGACTCCCTGTTCATGAGGAGAATCATTAAGATTTTCAAGATGGCTGTTGTGGTTGCCATATTATGTCTGATCAGTACAATTTTCATTTAGGACCAAGTAGATATAAGAAGACTTTTATTGAAAATGTCATGTTGATACAACCAAACATACTGATGGATAACAAGATTTTCAAGATGGCCTCTGTGGGGCCATATTGGCCAACACATCAGCACAATTTTCATTTAGGACAAACATTGCATCATAAGAAGACTTTCATTGAAAACTCCATGTTGATATGCCTATCCATTTTGTTGGAGTAGCACTAACAAGATTTTGAAGATGGCTGCTGTAGATTGGCACCATTTTCATTTAGGACCAACCAGATATCATAAGAAGTTGTTCAGTGAAAACCCCATGTTGATACGAGAAGACATTCAGGAGAAGTGGTGATAAAAAATTTACAACTGGGCCATTGTGATGGCCAAACTGGATGTCAAGTCAGAACCAGTTTCATATAGGTTGAACTAAACCATGGGATGAAAGAGTATGTAAAGTTCTGTGTAGTGGAAATCCACTATAACATAATTATATGGTTGTGACTTTCCAATGGGGGAAATAAAACAATCCATCCACTGTGAGCTATGATGTGGACAACTGTGATAACCACTATATCTGGTCCATGATGGACAACAGTGTGTATAGATTAATTTTCACTGCAGCACAATGGATTTTCCAAAATTCATGATGCATGTACTGTAAGTGCCTTAACCCAGAGATACATCCCAAGAGCTAGCCTGTGCTGATGTTATCAGGATCTGAATCCATGACATTTTGGGTTTTGATTCATGCTAGAAATGATGAAGAATGTTTTATTTAGGAAAATCTATATGAAAGGCATTTTAATACTTATCTATATGGTGACCCAGTACTAGCTTATTTTATTCTTCATGAATAGGGCCTAACCGGAAATTGCCTCGGACATTCACCTCAGCCGAATTATCCCGTTTTTCGGTACTATTCGGAAGTATTCGCCTCGGCAAATAATATGCGCACAAATGGTTACAAGTAAAATAATTCAATAAATATCGAACTTTTTAAAAAAAGTTTTTTAATACATAATAATTTAGTTAAAAATAAATTATAATTACACAAACAGTTAACATTCCATTGGACTTCATGAATCATGATTGATGATAATTTATTTAACTCAATTTCCTTTAGTAATTTCACTAGCATTCCCCAGGTGGCATAATGTTTCTGCTTCCGGTAAATATTTGAGTGTAGAGACGCCATTTGTAAAAAAAATCTTAACAAAATTTAATTATTACGTATTCAAAATAAAATTAATACATAATAAATATATATATTAAAATACTCATCAAAAAATGTCTACTCTCAAATTAAGTCAGAAGATTTGGAACTTTTTCACTATAAATGCTGTGGACGAATCGAAGGCAAATTGTGATGTCTTCAATGAAAGGCTAACACGAGGCGGCAAAAATGCTCATTTGTATGGAACTTCAGCTCTAATAAATCACCTTCGATCCTTCCATCACTCTGAGTATGATGAATACACCAGATCCACAGAGAGCCACAAAAGAAAGAGAGATGATGAAGAAGATTTAAAGAGGAAACACTCAAAGCAAGGTAACCTCGATTACTTTATAGAGAAAATGACACCATTCGGACAAAATGATCCATGCAAGCATGCAATAACTAAATCAATAGGAGAAATGATATCAGTTGATATGCAACCGTTTTGTTTGGCTGAAGATATTGGTATATATGGCGACCCCCAGACTTTCCCAATGGTTTCAGACTAAAATTTTTTGTCTTATAGGTGATATATATGGTACAGGAAAACTTTAAGCTTCGCATACGATAATGAAACGGTACTCTCCGGAGTCGCACCTACTACTTGGTTCGTGCCTGGATCTGGCAAATAGTACATCCAAATACTCGGATTCGGTACTCAGTTAAAATTATATACTCGGTTAGGCCCTATTCATGAACCTGGCTTCTGAACAAATACTTCAGTAACATTTTAACGGCCTAAAGTCTATATGACAGACATTTTGAATTCTTAGCTATATCATGGCCCTGTGCTGACAAAATAACTGTATTCTTCATGAACCTGGCTTCTGAACAGTACTTCTGTAACATGTCAATGGCCTAAAGTCTATAGGACAGATATTTGAAGTCTCAGCTAAATGATGATCCAGTGCTGACATAATTACCTTATTCTTCATGAACCTGGCTTCTAAACAGTACTTCTGTAGTATGTCAATGGCCTAAAAGATACAAAAAGACTGAGTCATAAATACTAAATCTTCACAACATATGTAAATTGCATATTACATGGTAACCTTGATCTCTTGATTTTTATGATTCAGTGTTGAAAACAAGAGACTAGTACATTATCACATCATGATATTATGTAGATTAAAATAGTCATGCTGTCCAAGGCATTCAATTCTGGTTCCAAGTCAGATTCTTACATTGTGTTTTTAAGAATTTATTAAATTAGTTTTTTCATGAAACAAATGAGACAAAGGATAAAAAAAGGATCAAGTTTGCTCTTCATCAACTATCAGAGAAGACTGGGTATGAAGCAGTTATACAAATTATATACCACACATTATGGTATGTCACAAAGTCAAGTTCCTGAAGATGTACTGATGCATTTACAGTTATAATGTGGTGTATCCAAGATTTACGCTGAAAGAACTAATGTTGATTAGGAACAATTATTCATAACTAATTCTATATACTGTTACCTCTGGTGTAACTTTACTCTTGTCACATTCTTGTAATTTGGACATCGTTATTTCTCTATGTAAGGCAAGGCATAGCAGAATCTCCTTCTTGTTCTCTGACATACTTGAATCCTGCTGGCAAAAAAGATGCAAATCTTTTGGTAAGGTCATGCACTGCCTAGTCTACAGTCATGCTTTTTCACTTTTTGGGAATATCCTCATGCTGAAAAGTTTGGTTTTGCTTGTTTCTGGTTTTCTTATGGCACAAAAACACATGTAGGTTATTTAGTAACAAGGCAATAGGAGAAAGTGCCATACCCAAGGACACAATGGCTGGTATCTGAACCCAGGCTAATCTAATAATAGGATTCAAACCCACAATTTTTTGGGTGAGTCATGCTGAAAGAGTTGGACTGGTGCAGTCACACTCAAAATAGATGTTATTTATGTAAAGAATCACAGTTCTGAGACCAAATGAAATAAGTTAACTAACTGTAATACATGCCGCATGAAGCTGAATAACATCCAAGTGTTTGTTTAAAAACTTTTGTGCAGATATTTGATAAGTAAATACTTAGTAATACTATATAACAGACCATTGTAGTTGGAGATTTTTCAGTGATTTAGTGGTCACAGATTCAGATCACAAATAAAACCTTTGACAAGTTATTATCTGCTAAATAAATATGGATATTTTTTGTCATAAAACTTAAACATAAATGCAATGGAATCATTCTCTACATTTTTAATGAGAATATTTTGTAAATCTCTCTTTTAAGCATGTATGATAAAATATAACTGTAACTAATTATGGTATCCAAAATATAAATCTTTTCTTGGGTGCTTCCAACTAATGGCACAGGTATTTAAATTATATATATTACAATAAATATTATAATGATCATGAGCAACTGTTAAAATACAACACAATTTTGAAGAGTGTATAGAGGGTTATAATTGGATGTACCTGTACTCGGGCAGAAATTTAAAACAGTATAATCAATATCTAAATTGATCTTTGCCAGTTAAATCGTAACTTTGTTCTATACCATACATTATGCTCATGGAAATTTGTCAGTCTTTTCAATCAGATACCAAATTTATTTCCACTTTGATAGGGGAACTTGCATATTTAAATCAGTCATTTACCATTTTGTTAATCCACATGAAACAGGTAGGTGTGAACTGATCCACTAAAACCCAAACAGACCAAAACATATAGAAAGGACCAAAATGGTACACTTGTTTTGAAAATGGAAAATTATGAAGATCATTGGCATAAATTTTGTCTGTTCTTTTTATCATTTAACAATTTTCAATATATTTTGTATTTAATGTCACAAGGTCTTGGAGTTAGTATGCTTTTGTTGTCAAAAAGCAGTATTTAAAATATGGAGACAAAGCTAAGACTTGTACCTGAAGGATTATGCAAACCCTTCTTTCTGTTGTTGAAAGATTGGTTAGTCTGGAAATCAAAGATTTAGTTCATGGTGAGCCACAATCAGCAGCCATAGCTACATTTGTTAAAGGTGGTGTCATGAAATTTCATGCACCTGCAAAGTGTTTGGGGGGGGGGGAGAGAAAATAAAGTAAACTGTACAGAAGACTGTTAAAGAGGCAATATGAACAATATAAGTTTAAGTACTGTTAATTTTCCCCTTTCCTCTTGTCAGCAGTTAACTGAGAGGATGAACCTTCAGTGGAGGCTATAGAAATTGCAAAATTTGATACATGATGGCTGATTTTGATGCAATTAGTGGAGATTGGTGGTTATTGGATTGGGGTAATTATTAGAATTTTCATGGTGTTGTTTTTATTGATACAGTAACTCAAGAGTTCTATATTCTGTATCCCCTACAAGGCCAATATGCAGTTTTGGGGACAAAATATTTTTGTCAAATATTTCATATGCACTGAAAGATAGTAAGCAGCATTATGCTCATGCCTAAAAATAACTGAGTCTACCTCCTGAGAATATTTTCACTTGTCTATTCCACAGACTTATTATAAGAGAATGTTTTGCTCTGTGTAATTCTAAATCAGTGATGAACAAAAGTATGATCTGGAAGTGTTCAATATACCAAGCTGGTATATTCTTCACAACAATGAAGTATTTGAGTGGATATTTGAGTAATGGAGAGTTGGAAGAAAAGTGCATACTGTGCCTGTTTGCTTTAGTGTGCAGTGTTTTGTGATGAAGAAAACTTTTTCTTTTGTGTCAGTCAAAGGTCAAAATTTTCCTACAAAAATATCTGCACAAGAACAGGATCAGAAATGACATTGATAATGTTATATTGTGGCACTGAATATTATCATCTTGAATGGGAAAAAATGGTGAGAAAAGAAATTAGGGCAAACATTAAACACATCAGCCAACTGAGTGATGAAGTAAACCACATCAAAAGGTGCTAAAATGGGCATGGGAGAATAAAATTGCAGAAGCAGTTATGGAAAAACTCAATAAGACTGGTTTTTACTCATTGGAACCAATAGCACTTATTGTACATAACCCGTTGCTTCTGTGAAATACCCTGAGACCAGCAAACATTATTTTAAACACTGCATGCTAATTTATCAGGGAGGTCACAGAAACAGTGGATCAATACCACCTGGATGACAGGAATATTGCAGTCAAGCATATTACCAGCAGAGATCCCACACCATTTTTGCTGACTAAGATTGGTTATCATCTGAAATGCTGATCCTTACATACAGGACCTATACAACAGCTTTGCTGTGGTCAATCATTGCATGGGATTGCAACCAATTCTTAAATAGGAAACACTGAACTCCACAATTCACATGATAGTCTAGGACATGCCACTGCTCAATGAAATGTTGAACATTTTTCTTTTATGGAGGGCCACCCAAATTTTCTGATTCAGGCAACAGGTTAAATCCACAAATATGTATCATGATATTGCAAATTTTGTGTCTGGTTATATGGAGGAGCAATTAGTTATGGCTGGTAATGGTTTGCAACAAGTTAAAATCTGGTTGACTGACTCATTAATCTTTTAGAATTATACAGCACACCAGTACTGTAAGGCCATACAGCACCACAAAAAGGTTATATGATAAAAGTTTTATGTATGAAAAGTGGTTTGCAATAAATGAGCAGTAAACAAAACCCCAAACCAAACAATGACATGGACAGGATAATATATGAAGGTTCCCAATCAGCAAGTAAATTGCAAATGGCATGTATAGAAGCAATTAGACAATAAAAGATATTTAGGGTGACTGACAATACACATGTTAACTAAGCATACTAAAGGGAAATAGGTTGCACACAAGATATATATTTGAATAAGTGTTAATTTCCTTCAAGAAATTTACAATACAAAACACATTTGCTTTATCAAAAAGCTCACTTCCGATACTGAGCATTGTAGTAATGGTCGTGCATAGATTATAGATTAAAACAATCTATAAGAAAGTGCTTCACAGTAAAGGGTTCATTGCAAGAAACAAACTCACATGGATCTTCACCCTTTAATATGTATGAGTGGGTTCTATAAATAGTGATAACCAATTTTCATTCATGCAATGATCACTTTATCCTTATGGATGGTTCTGTAGGAAGGAGGCCATTCACCTAAGGAGTGGTTTAATTACATGGAGCTTGCTATTTGACAGCATCATTCAATGATACCTGCTACTTACTAAATAAGGATTTGTAAAGCCAGGTTTAAAATCAGTGTACAGTATTTAAAATCAGATGATTGTAGAGATGTGGCTATTTAGGCAGCACAGCCTGCTCTTTCATTACTTTTAATACCAACATGACAGGATAACTTATATTGTGAGAGTAACACAGCTTGGTATGTTTAATCAGAATGTCTGGCAATAATGGGCTCTCTGACTTTCTGTTGTGGAATGACAGAAGTACTGAAAGTGTAGGATAGAGTTTAAAATATGTTTGGTTTCCATATATTTCAGGGCAAGATCTATTGTCCTGGTTTCTGCTGGAAAAAGTCGATGTGCCATCTGGCAAATAAATGGACATATTTAACTTGAGTTGTGTTAGAAAACAAGGAGGTGGCACAGAAACAGACAACTTTTGGTGTTTTGAAAGGTCATTTTTTGTATGGTCAAGGATGCTATTCTAATGTCAAAGGTAAAAATGATGTTTAGTTTCATCTAGAGTTAATAATAATAAAAGTTAAGCCTTTCTTTCATGAGGGTGACAAAATTAGTAGAAAAACTAATCTCCCTTGTGGCCCTCATTTATCTATACATATACAGGCAAATATACAAAATACAGCTGGGAAACAAACATCATAGAGAAAATGCATAATGGATTGGTATACACAAGAACAATGAAGTGTGGATTCAGCACACAGAGCATTCTGTACACCAACATATATGATTGAAAACTTGTTCACACACACACATTTTATATAATATATACATATACAAAGCTGGCAATAACCGGTTATAGACATTATATGGATTGCATCCATTTCAAAGGAACTCAGCGATGATGCTTCTTTAACATCTTTAGGCAGACAGTTCCAAATGATTGGACCTGAGAAAGCCAAACTGTTTTTATACATTTCTGGGAGAAGAAAGTTATTAGATGACCTAAGCATAACATTGATATATTAAAAACTGTAATGCTATTATTATTGTTTGACAGATTATCATGATCTTCAAATCCTTCATACATTCACGGATATTATCAACTCTGTTGTCATGGATATTATCAACTATGTTGTCATGGATAATTCTGATGGCTCATTCTGAAGTCTTTCCACTTTTAACAATTTATTTTTAGAAGCATTACCCCTTAATGTTGCAGTAGTCTAGATGTGGTTGAATATAACTTTTTTAAAACATTATCCTGTTTTTTTTTTTAATACAGTAACTAGATATTCCTAGCCATCTTTTTGGTAACATTATTGATATACACTGACCATAACATATTGTTACCAGCTGTAACTCCTAAAAGTTATCTTGCATAACATTTTTCAGTTCCACATCACTAAAATGGATGTGGAGAATATTATCTTTAATTCTGTAGTCTCTGATGAGTGGTTACCAGCATCACTTTGGTTTTGCCTAAATTAATGACCATTCCATTATGTTTACACCATTCAGAGTTTTACAAAAGCACTGTGGAAGTTTCTTTTGACAATAGTTTTAGATGAACTAACATAAGGTGGTGTCATCAGCATAGCGATCAGTTTCAATATTTACTGAATGCAAATATAGATCATTTATGAACATAATGGAATAGTAGTGGCCCTAAAATAGATCCTTGATGTACTCCACATGTCATAATGTTGGAAAATAGACTCAAAAGCCAGGTCTAAAGGGATGGATCTAAATTTGAGGGCATATGGTAAAGAAAATGTCTGCAATGTGATCAAGGTAGCTCATTTGCTTCAGTCAAACTATTTTCAACCAGAAATGTCCTAAATACTACCAAAGTGAGCCCATATTGCCTTATAGGGAATTGGGTAAAGCATCTTTAAAATGGACTGAATCATAACAATGCAACCATAGTCCAGTTTGGATCTAATAAAGCCTCTGTAGAAGTTAAGAACTTTTTGATCAGCAGTCAGTGTGTGCTACTACTGTGTTTACTGTACATCTTGGGACAAGATAAATAAATGCTTTTTTACCTATCCCATAACTTATGGTTTAACTTTTGTTACCTAAATCTTATTTCATAAAACTTAAGAACACAAAACAAATTGTGTTGAATTTACTGCCCCTCCTCCATCCCTAGCATTTCCCAATAAAGCTAGTGAACAGAATGTTTATTTGATAATTCACTGAATGAAATTAACCTTGGACTGCTCTTTTTTATTTTATGTGCAAAAGAAACAAATGTACCTACTATCCAAAATCCAAATAGTTTTGTGATGTAGCATACACATCCATAGTATGTATCACTTATTTCGAGTACCAAAGACATAAAAATGGTACTATAAAAACTATAAAAATGGTACATAAAATGGTACTAGCAGCTGCCTCTTTTGGCACCCAGCATTAAGAGGTTAGTATTAGGGCTGGTTGGCTTGATGTCTGTGGCATGATGCCTCTGAGTGCTAGAGATTACTATAAACTTCCATACTGCAGACATTATAGCGATATGATTGAAACATTGTTAAAGCTATGTTAAAAATCCAAATCACATACATGCACACCTATTTTGGGTAAAGACACTGATATATTGTTCTTATACCCTGTAGACATCAATGCCTCTTTGTATCAGTTATGGCAATAAGGTGGCAAACAATAGAAGCTTGGTTGGTGAATGAATACACCTGGTAGTGAAAAATAAACCTGTTGTTTTAACTTGGGCTATCAAATACAAAGTTTATTGTATTTACAGAGCAAGCCAACCCCTGAAGCCAACTTTGGATTCTCTTAAGTATGCTGATTTCTTTTATATACAAAGTAGGCTGACCCATGGAAGCTGACTGTGGTTTCCTTTAAAGGTATTCACAGGAATTTAAAAAATAAATTGAAACAATGGAACAGTTGGGGCTCTGTAAGTGACACCTCTGAGCATACATTCTGTGAAATCTATTAAAGCATATGCCACAATTGAATCAGTTTCAGTTGTGCAGCATGATCAAAGGAAGTTAAAATAAACTGTTAATTGAGATTACTTGGTACTGTGCAAGTACCAAACTTGCAGCATCATCAAAGGGTTGGGAATGAATATACATTACAAGCTAAGGGCTTTGTAAGGCAATATTACTTGGGAATTAGATTTGCCTTATGAAAAAGGCATATGTAAATCAAATCTTTATGGCATGAAACAAGTGTTCACCAAAACACAAAATGTAATACAAATATGACTTGCTCTGACTTAATGAAAATGGAAGTGATATACTTACCAGTAAACACCCAAGGGTAAATAACACTGAGGTAACAAGCCACCTATATATAATAATTTACCTTCATGATATCAAGAATCCAAGTGGTGTAGAGGTAAAGTGCATGGCCGCTTACAGCCATCAGTTCAAATCTCCATGGATGCATAATTTTTCTGATATATATATATGTGTGTGTGTGCGTTCTTTTATTTTTTCCTACAATGAGTTAAGTTTGTTCCTCTTGCATTATTTCTTTCTTTCTCATGTCATCTATCCAGATTTCATTTAGCTTACAAAAAATAACCAGAAAAAAATTTGTTTCTAAACACTGCTATTTCAACTGGGTGCTTACATTTGTAATTTTCAGTCTCATTATTCTTGATCATTCTACTGTTTTCTGATGCTGATTAGTATGGATATTTTGCTCATGACCATTCCTGTGTGTGTGTGTGCAAGAGAGAGAGAGACAGAGAGAGAAATGTTTCTTTCCTACACCATATGCAAAACATCCACCATGTTTAGTCAAGATTTGTCATACAAAACTAAAGCTACAGTGAAGAAACAAATTTTTCTTTGTCCAGTTAGAGAGACGTTTACTTTTGACATTTTCATTTTAAAACTGGTAGGTTTCTTCCACACTACAAGAGCAAGCCATCTGAAAAGTTTGGTCAAGGTCTGTCATGTAGAACTAATGTTATTGTGTAGAAGTCATTTTTCTTTCTTGAGTCATAAAGCTGACCTTTGATCTTTCAAACCACAAAACAAACAGGCATCTTCCTATATGAAGTGCAAGCCATCCTCAAAGTCTGATGCTGTAAAACTAAAGCTTTCGTATAGAAACAGAGAAAGTAATACACAGGCATAGTACAATGTCATAACAGTATACACACTGCCTTTGGGCAGGCATACAAAAATAGTTACTTGTAAGTCAACATACCTTAGTGCACACATACTCAATGCACTTTGTGTATATCTGACAGATGAATTAATCTGGAAACAGGTTTTATGTTATAGTTACAAGTGACACAATTTAGAACTCATGAATAAATGTGTAAACAGAAATAGAAGTTTTTATGTTGCCAATGTGATAACACAAGGAGGCTTGACTTTGAGGCCATTACATAAATTTTTTAATTTTTTTTTGATAGAAAGTTTGTAACTTTTTGGACTGAAAACTTTTTGACAAAAACCTTGTTAGTACAATAAGGTAAAACCTGGTAAAGGTCGACAATGAAATGGAAAGGTTTATATGTATTTATATGTAAATGACCTGAATATAAGTTCAAAGTCATACAAGTTCAGTAAGTGTTCTGTTCTCATCTACATCAATATGCTTGTCAGTATAACCCCTGTATATGATTTTCATACACTTTCATAAAAAACTTTAACACTGTTTACCAAATTACTTATATGGGTAAAACAAGAAAGACCAGAACTTTTTACTTATCTGCTTATGAGATTGAGACTTAAAGTAGTAATTTATCCTAAACTTCCAGATATATAAAGCAACTCTTGTTGAAGATATGTGACTTAAAAATATTTTAACACAAAACTTTAGCATTGTTTACAATGATGCATGAGACAGACAAGACAAGAACTCATACCATGGCATACACACTTTACACCTATTGTAATAATATAAAAGTTTGACTTGAATGCAGCAACAAATGTAGAAGACATAACTTTCACAAACTTCAAACAAAACTTTAATGTTTTTCACAACGATGAACTAAGCCTTCTGCTTTAGAAGGTGAAACAAAAAAGACCTCAAACATATCAGCATATAACTTTATGAACAAACAACAGTAATATTATTTTGAAGCTTTAGTTGAATGAATCCAATACTGTTGAAGATATGTGATTTTCAAAACCATTATTGCTAAACTTCAACAATGTTCACCATGATGCCTAAACAGGTGAGACAGGAACCCACATATCACAGCAAAACCTTCAGACATATAGTGATATTATCAGAGCAGAGTTTCACCTGCATCCAGCAACTGATGTAGAAGATATGGGACTTTTAATGTATAATTTTTATTGTGTTGACAAAGATGACTCCACTAGCTGAAAAGTGACAACTATATCTCACCATACTGATGCCGGTGAGACAAAATGTACCCCAAATATTAAATATTGTTTTAATGACCTGAAAATCTAACCAGGTTATCAAGATATGGATAAGTTTGAACAATTTCTTCTATCTACAATGGGCAGCTGTGCACAATCTAAGAAGCTTCTTGTATGGAAAGAACTGAATGGTTATGACCAAAGCAAGAAATGCCCTCTGACTTGCTGCAAGTAAACAACTTTCTTTCTGGATAACTGATAAAGTTGTACAGAATAAGTTGTGTATTCTGGGAACAAGTTGTTGGTCTGAAGCATCAAAAAGGCCTGAGAAAAGACACCTTTATAATCAGCATTTTACTATACAACCTAATTTTTACACAGGGACATTGTACTGTACTCATTTCTTGTGCACAGGGATATTTTATTGTGCTTACTTTTTGTACAGAGGGGTATTTTGCTGTACATATTTTTGTACACCAGGATATTTTACTGTACTTGCTTTTGTACACATGGATATTTTACTGTACACCCTTTTGATACACAGGAATATTTTATTATATGGCCTTTTTGTACACAGATATTTTAATGCACTTACTTTTTGTAAATGGATATTTTAATATACTTGCTTTTTGTACACTAATGCATGACTGCATGCTTTCTATACAGAGAGATATTTTTCTCTACATCCTTTTTGTACACAGGGATATTTTACTGTATATACTTTTGTAACACAGGGTTATATTACTGTACATCCTTTTTGAAAATGGATATTTTACTGTACTTACTTTTCATACACTAAGGGATATTTTACTGTACTTACATTTGAAGACGTGGATATTTTCCTGTACATCATTTTTATATGTATAATTTTGTCAAAGGGATATTTTACTGTATATAATTTTTGTATACTGGGATATTATACTGTACTTACTCTCTGTACACATTAATATTTCTTGCTCCAAATTATAGCAGTACTGTTCCCATGTCTTCTTGTGGTGATAAAATTGTTAATTCTACCTTCTTTATGTATGTTATTTTTCTGAACTCATCTGGGGAAATTTGAAGATGAGTGAAAATTAGACACTGAGACACTGGACAATCCACACAATGGCAAAAAAAATCAGGAAAGATGATGGCTTTGACAAAAAGATCCTTCAATAACTTCTATCATACCTGGTAATAAAACCTATGATATAACGAAAATGTGTATGTTACCTTAATTGCCTTATCCAGCTGGTCAGCACCCTCTCCAATCACCACTTTGGTCACTGCCTCTCTGATGTTAATGTAGTGGGGTCCACACACAATGTACCTGTCTGACACCTCTCTCACCTGGTAAAGATCAGGATATTATGTAATATTTTGATCAGAATTGCTTTTAAGTGTGTGTGTGTGTGTGTGTGTGTGTGTGTGTGTGTGTGTGTGTGTGCATGTGTGTGAAAAACTGTATAACATGGCAACTAATTATTACTACACAATATATATGTACCTGGCTTTAGTTATTTTTGAATGATTATTAATTGACCAGATGGACCAAAAAACAGTTGTGGTTACATAATTTTCTTTAAAATAGTATAACAAAAGGGCAACTCAGAATGTGACATCTTGCCTGTGAAAGGTTTTGTGGAGCATTCCACTTAACTAGGCAGGCGAGACAAGGAAACCAAGTACACATACTTTAGGCATATTATGTACAAACAATATTACATAAAAGACACAAACTTCAGTTACATTAGGCACTTACAAATTCTCCTCTTAACACATTCCTTGATCACATCAACATTAGGAAGAAACTCCACTACCTTTTAAATTCAGCAATCATATAAAGACAAAACATTTGATCTTTCCCATCTATACATCAAATAGACAAAGGGCAGAAACTCTTCCCATCCCTTCCCTTTACCTTCCTTTATCAGTGCTAGGTGGCTATGTTTTTTTTTTTAAGTTCACATTAGCTTTAGCTCAATATACAATAGATTATATCTCATACCTCTCACAAAATCTCAGTTATATCTTGCGGATCGTTTACCATCTATCAACAAAGCATAGCACTGAATGTAAAACTATTTTGTGAAATTTGTCAATTTCTGGCAAGTGTGGACTTGTTGGTTGTATTTGCATACTGCTGACATTTATTAGCTAATTACACTCTCAGTTTCTTATTTTTAGAAACAAAATTGTCATTCTTGTGTCACAAAACGGATATACCATGCCAATAAAGAACATACACGAGATATGAGACAATTGAAGACATGTGTGGATTAGCCTTGTGTACCAAGCTTTCATCAAACTCTACATGCAGTGTCTATGCATCATGGTCAGAAACCATATGGTTTATAGTACTGCAATGACAGCTTAAGATAAAAGTGAGACACAACAAGTCCAGAGAGACTGTAACGTACTAAGTCTGCATGTCATCACTTGTGGGACACTTTGAATGTCCTCCTTTCATAGAAAGGTGAGTCCAATACCTATAGTGACCATTACATCAAGTAAGCTGCAGAAGGATAAGAACATGGGGTTGCAGAGTTACACACACAGTCTTCACAAGCATTACTGGAACTGCAGATGTGGCAACTAGTGCAAGAGGCAATAACACAGTTATTGGCTTTGGATGAATTTATTTCCTGCTGTCCCTCCTATTTCTCCATTAATGGCTTGGAGGTTAAGGGAGAAATCCTAATATACCATTTCAAAGCATATATAGAGGATCTCAAATGGGTAATGATTTAATATTGAATTTATGAAATCAGTTGAATAATGTCCAGCTTTCTTGAGTCTTGGCAAAAGCTGGACATTATTCAATAAGTTTCATAAATTTAATATTAAATCATTAATCATTTGAGATTCTGTTTATCACATAGTTTTTATTTGAATGGAAATAGTTTAGAAAGAAGGACAATTAATTTTGTTCATTTTGTCTCAGATGTTGCACCTTTCATTTGTTGCTTTTAAAAAATAGTCCCAGGCGCAGTTTTATAACATTAACATTTAAAAGTAGATCTTTTAACAAATTATAAATCAAACAGCAACTGTCCTTCTGAGTAAACAGAAGAATTGACACACACATCATTTTTCAAAAGAGAATGTCTAATGGAAATTCTGTGTGATGTCATATATTGACTTAGGTTAGGTTAGGCAATCAGTGTTTAAACACACAATCAAACTGTTTACCTATAAAGAGTCAGTTTCACCTAAGCATTCCAGTTGTTGGATATTCATGTGAAGGGATGCAGAAATTCAAGATTTACTGTAATGTATTTGTGACCAGATATTTGCATTATTTGATTTGGAACAGTAAACTATAGAAGAGATGCTGCCAAGAATTTTCTCAAGAGGGGGAGGTCCCACACACCTAAATCCAGAGAAGGGAGATCAGGGATCAGGGAGACAACGCCAGTGGGAGCTGATGGATGACAACATTATATATATATATATATATATATATATATATATATATATATATATATATATATATATATATATATTAAAGT
This sequence comes from Sinohyriopsis cumingii, assembly GCA_028554795.2. Lineage (NCBI taxonomy): Eukaryota > Metazoa > Mollusca > Bivalvia > Unionida > Unionidae > Sinohyriopsis > Sinohyriopsis cumingii. The sequence continues at coordinate 416,159 of JAPYKE020000320.1, read as the reverse complement.
ATCTGCATACCCAATTTAGTCTGCTGAGCTGGTAAATATTCTTCTTTGTATCTCATTATTCTTCAAAACCTATGAAAATGGGACATGGTTTATATGACCCCTTTGTATCTGAATAGTCATCAGTTGAGTGTACCCCTCAAAGAGACAATTGGAATCCCTGAATAGTTTCTGCAAAAGCCACAGCAGATCCGAATCAAACAAATGCTTGTTTTCAAATACTAAATCTACCTTAGTACACTTTGACTGAGTCAACAGTAAAATTAATGACCAAGACTATATTTGACAAACTGTTATTTTTAATTTTTGTCTTTAAAAAATTAAACCCCAAAAAAATATAGCATGCATAACCGGTGTAGAATAAGCTGATGTCTATTTCCATAATGTCAACTTTCTCACACACTTACGAGTCACAACATTTTTCATTTGAAGGATTCTCTGATGTAGAGCAAGACCTTCCTGTTAAGGACTATTTAGAGGGTATTATCTACAATGTGAAACATTTACATTCAACCAATTTCACAATAACATTTTTGACAACTGGATTTTTCCTGGTTCCTTAGTTCCTGGAACTAATTAAAAAGGAATTCACATTTGATTCATCTCAGTCCAAGTTTACTATTACAACACATGCTGATGGTCTAAAATGTGTACTTAGTTTTAATTTTGCTGAAAGTCTAATAGAAGTTAGGGGTTTAAGGTCAATGAAATGGAAAGAAAAGGACTTCATCAGAATGGCTACTAATCTATTTCTTAGAATCCCCTACCAGTGAGGATAGTTTCAATTCCACAGGTTTATCAGATATAGTGGACTCAAATGAGAGCTGTAGTCATAGAAACCAGGAATTATCTGATGAGAGAGCTGACCCACTTTCTTAGGTTCCTACAGTGAATAGCACTCCAATGACTATGATCCCTATGCCACCTACAGAGGGCCCTACTAGAGATCACAGACAGCTCTCTCCATGTATGTGTAATACTGACCTGCTGCTGACTGTTATATAAACACTCCAGAAGCAAGTGGGCAAGATGCAAAAACAGACTGACAAGCTAATAAATGAGAAGGTTAAATTAGCTGCCCAGCGAGAGAAACCTTTGACTATCAGCAGACATTCACAAACCCTTGTTCCTAAACCTATTTCTCTAAGTAAAAGTGTACCGACACATGAAGTATTGCCAAAAGAAAACCCAATGCACTTTTCCAACTCTGCCACTAACTCAGCCAGAACTGATAAAGTTAAGAGTAATAAAACACCATACAGACTAACTACATCAATACAAAGTAAACATAATACTTTGTCTTCTACCAGCAGAGATAACATCCTCCTTATTGGTAGTTCCATTTTACATGGAATTAACAACAGAGGGCTGAGGCACTGTGTTAGAAAGCATGCCATTTCAGGTGCCAAAATACAGACAATACTGGAAGATATAAAAATATATGATCTCTCCAAGTTAACTAAAATAGTCCTCTATATTGGAGGGAACAATGCCAGTAAGGGACTGATCTAGAACATTTTGAAGAACTATATGAGCAATTACTTATACACATCCATAAGCAAATCAAAGCTGTCAGGTTGCATTGTGTGAAATGGCCCCCAGGGGAGAATGTGATGTGTTAGATATCAACAAGGTCATTGGAAGACTGGCAAGTGAATGGAAGTTTGATATTGTTTACAATTACATCAGTTTTCTGGATGAAGAGGGGCAAGTGATACAACATTTATTTGGAAAAAGAGACAATATTCACCTGTCTACCAAAGGGGTGGAAAAACTGGCAAAAATATAAATGCAGTCACTTGTGTAGTCTGGTCTTACAGCCACATTACAAACTTTATCCGTCCCTATAAATCCAATGTAGGTCAAAACAGCATCAGACAATATGGTCAGCCATATCGGTACCGTCAATACACTTTGGGATGTGATTACTGTGGTGAGATCAAACATTCAGCACATGAATGCAGGCACAGACAGCCAATACAATGCCATCAGTGTGGTAGCTTTGGACACAAAGTCAAAACTCACTAGATTTAATTAATAGGAAAAGGGCAATGAGGCATTCTCAACTCCACAGGAAGACTATTCAGCAGGAGGACCAGTCTGTTTATCAATGACTGTCATATACACCAGGCATCCTTTGTCAGAACAGATTTGATCCCCTTGCTGATGCATGTTCTGAATGTGGAAACTTACCAGCTACTTGTACATATTCCAATATGACTGATAGATCAGATTTATACAATGATTATTGTCATGTTATAAGTACGGAACAATAGCCAGATTGCAACATGTATATGCTAGACCCTGAGGCTAATTATTCGCTTCATAAATGTTGCGAGTGTGCGCTGACATCAAAAAGATGGGAGGAAGCCAGTTGTGTATAACATGGCCATAGGAACTTGTTATTGGCGCCTTATTCTGCTGAAGGCATGTCATAGGTAAGTGGCATAAATTGCCGGTTTGGGCTCAAAAGAACATCAAGTGAGGGTTGTAAATCCACCCTTGACAGACTGCCGGGGAGGGAGCAATGTCTGCTAATTATGTAGACCACGGGTAAATCAACATCCACTTGGAATTGAGCAAGGCGTGGCCACCACTGGAATTGCAAGTTAAATCTAGTGTCTTGAAACTAAACATCAGTAGTCACTAAACCATCTTGTCGGAATTACATAAGGAAGTTCTAAGCTACTCCAACGTCATTCGAAATTGGTGGGAAGCATTGTTATTTTGGGAATTACACAGGAGCTTCGGAAAGGTCAGTGACTTATTTGCTCGACTGTCGCAATCTATTACGGCAAAGTAATTGTACTTTAATTATGTGCAGTATGTATACTTCATTACTATAATCGTTAGTGCATAGAATTACCATTTGTAGGATTTGATTCATTTGTAGTGTTTGATCTACATGCATATTTTGAGATATGAGCAATGTTTATGTAAAGAATTAATATTGTAATTTGCTATTTGGTTAATTCGTAGTAACCTCGTGCATTTATTCATGTGATATTCTTGATTTGCAAATGTTGAATTGAATGATAACTTTGTATAATGGTTGCAGTGTGCAACATTAGTTAATATGAGTATTTGACTATTTGTGTATAATTTGTAGGAGTAATGTGTAAGGAAATATTAGCGCATGGATATGTCGATATCTGTGTAGACTTTGTAGATGTGTAATGTACAGAAATGCATCTGATTATGTGATATTGTTCTGTATAATAAGATTGAGAATCTATATATACCAATGTGATGAAATCTATTGATATATACATGATATACCATACCAGAAAGTATGGGTATTTCGATGTGCACGAATGTGTGACCAAAGAAGGTAATGGCTTATCTGATGATAGATTGTTGCTTAGTGTTAGGCTAGATAGATAGAGGAAATTACTAATGTCCTTGTGTGTGTTCGGACAGGAAGCTTTTAGTGACCGGAGGAACTGTAGGAGACAGAGAAGGGAAGTACCCTGGTACAGTTGGTCCCGAGTCTCTGGGAGAAAAGAAAAGGCGAGAACGGAAGTGGAGGAAGCGAAGGGTGAAGGATGTGGTTGTTGGACTGAAGGTGTACTGGATACCAGTCAAGAAATACTACAGATCAAGAGATGAGTACAAACACAGGACAGGAGGAAAATCTATCACACTAAGTCAGATGATGAAATAGGCCATCACTTGGTCAAGTGAAAGACGAGTGATAGGGTTTTGAATATTGAATTTCATTTGAGGAAGGATTATCTGTAATTGAATGGCATTAAAATTGTTGTTTATTTGAATTTCACCTTTTGTGTATTCAGTAATTTAACTGTCGGCATCGCTGACTTGGGGCTCGGAGCTTTGCATCTCTATCACTACTTCAATTTCTAACAAAAACAAGCTAGGGTGGGTCTTCTGTAATAATCATAGAGAATACTGGGAGTACCCCACCCCAACCTAAGGTAGTCAACGAGAGCCCCTTTACAGTGGGACCCCATTACAATTATAAAAGTAGAAAATGCAGTTGTGGAAAAACTAATTTTTTATACAGTAATGATATTTCTAATGATGATCACTATGAACCTAGTTTTAATACTTTTAATTTTTCCTGAGTGCCTCTAATAGCATTGATATTAATCTCATGAATTTAGACATTTCTAGCAAAGGTTTACACATAGGTCATTTAAATATTCAGAGTTTTCGTGGAAAGATTGATCAAGTGAAGTTACTGCTAACCTCTCCAAATAATAATATCCAATTATTTGGACTCTCAGAAACAATGTTAACAGAAAATCAGGGTGAAAATTTCTTGTATATCAATGGCTACGACAAACCTTATCAAAAGGATAGGATAACAGGCAGTGGTGGACTCCTTGTGTATGTTAGAACCAGTACTGTTTGTAAAAGACGGGAAGACCTAGAAATACAGGAAATAGATTCCATTTGGCTACAGATCACTCCAGAAAAAGCTAAGCCCTTATCAGTAGGTTTTGTGTACAGATCCCCATCATCACATACTGATTGGTGTGAATATTTTGAACTTCAAGTAGATAAAATTTCAAATGAAGAGAAAGAATTTTACATTCTAGGTGATATAATTAGAGACCTTCTCAATGGTCAAACAAAAGTGAATTGGATGAATTTTATACCTTCATTTAAAGGTATGGAGCAACTAGTCAATGAACCCACCAGAGTAACATCTACCTCTAAAACACTTATAGATCCTATTTATACCAATACAAAAGAAAATGTTTTGGAAGTAATGGTTCCAAAGATTGGTATAAGTGACCACTTTGCAATTTTTCTAACACGTAAAGTCAATGGCAAATCAACAAAAAATAATATCCATAAATCCATTACTTATAGATCCTTTCAAAACTTTGATACATGTACTGTTAAATTCCTAGAAGATCTGAAATAGATCCCATGGAATACAGTCCAAATCTTTGAAGATATTGATGATGTTTTAGATACTTGGACAGATCTGTTCACCAGTATAATGAACAAGCATGCCCCTTTAAAAACACACAGGATAAAGAAAGACCACCAGCCAGGCTGGATCTTCCCAGAAATTTTAGAAGCAATAAAGCAAAGAGACCAACTAAAATCAGTAGGAAATCAAACTGAACATAGAGTTTGGAGGAATAAAGTTAATAAAATGATACATCAAGCCAAACAAGCACACTACAAAAAAGTGCTGGATGAAAACCAAAATAATCCCAAAGCTATCTGGAAAGTGTTTACAGGGTTTGGTGCAGGCAAATGTAAGAATAAAGCCGAAATTTTATCCCTCAATCATAAGGGCATTTATACTGATAATCCAACTGACATCTCAAATATTTTTAACAACTTTTTTGTTTAATTTGCTGAAAAACTTAAATAACCCAGAACTTTATCTGATCATCTGGAACTCAAACATTTTTGTGCTAAAAATCTACCAAACATTATAATGTTTGAAATTCCTGAAATGAGTCCTGAATTTGTGTTGAAATATATTTAAAAAAATGGATGATTGTAAAGCTACAGGACTTGATATCATTGGACCAAGGCTACTTAAAGGTAGCTGCACCTGCAATTGTAGAGAGCATAGCTTTCATTTGCAATGAAAGTATTAGGTCTAATAAATTTCCACAAACATGGAAAATTGCCAAGGTTACACCTTTGCATAAAGCAGTAACAAAATATGATGTAAATAACTACAGACTCATCTCTATCCTTCCTTGTCTCTCCAAATTACTAGAAAAACATGTACGTGATTCTTTTCTCAACTATTTAAACACTTATGATCTTATTCATGATAATCAATCTGGCTTTCGCCAGAATCACTCCTGTGAAACTGCACTTGTATCTTTGATTGATAAATGGCCGAAAGCATTAGATCAAGGAAAAATGGTAGGCACTATTATTGTTGATTTTTGTAAAGTTTTTAATCTTGTAGAACATGAAATTTTGCTTGAAAAACTAAAAATCTATCAATGCAGTGAAAACTCCCTAAACTGGTTTACTTCTTACTTAACCGATAGAGTGCAAAAAGTATCTTTAAATGGTCAACTTTCTGAAAGTAAAAATATTAATTGTGGAGTACCACAGGGCTCTATCCTTGGACCTCTGTTATTCATTCTATTCATCAACAATTTTAAGATAAGAACTTCAGTTTCTTCCACTGACCTCTATGCAGATGATACTACATTGTCTGAGATTGGTAAAACCAAAACGGTACTTAAAAATAACTTACAAGATGCTCTCAACAGACTTCAAGTATGGTGCCAGGAAAACAGTATGATCATAAATACAGAAAAAATGAAAGCCCTACTAGTTACAACACGACAAAAACGAGCAAGGCTAGATAGCAACAAACTCCAAGTTCTATTTGACAACGTGAGCCTCAATATGACCTCTCAAGATGGAATTCTTGGTGCATTTGTGGATAACAATCTTACTTGGTCTATTCACACTAAACATATTTCAAAAAAGGTTAATTCTTATCTTTGGCTACTGAGGAAAATCAAAACATACATTCCTCTTCAGTATAGGGTCATCTTTTATAAAAATTATATTCGGCCATATCTGGACTACTGTAATGTAATTTGGTGTAATACCTCTAATTCAAGCATAACAACACTTTTAAGACTCCAAAAGAGGGCTTGCCATTTAATTCTAGATCAAAGTATAGACAATTTTCAGGATGCAATGAATAATATAAAAGTTTTAACAATACATGAAAGAATATTTCTTAGAAAGGCCAAACTGATGTATAAAGTATCCAGAAAAGACATTCCTGTGTATCTAAGCAATATCTTTCACCAAAGAGATGCTGATGGTACTTCAAATTTAAGGTCCATAAGAAGAAAAAATTACATTATACCAAGGCCAAAGAAGGAATTGTTTTAAAAAAAAGTTTTCAATATACTGGTCCACTGGTAATGGAACAATATTCCCAGTGACATAAGGTAGGCTCCTAGCATTTTATCTTTTCACAGTCAATGTCTTAAATGGATGAAATCTTTAGAAAACTGAACAGTTCTAGTACAAAAAATACTGCATGCTTTTCTGTAATTTTTCATCATTTTCATAGCTGAATTTTTCAATGCAGGATTATATTTTATGTTTTATATATGTTTATGTTTTCACTGATGCCTGTGTATGTGTTCCAGGCTTGATACTTTGAATTTCAAAATTACTTAATTATTTAGTGTCAAACCAGACTCTTCACATCATGTTGTATATACTGTATATATTGTACCTAACAGATAGAAGGCCTCAAGGTACATTAGTTCTGTAACTAATTGAGTTACCTTCTCTAAATAAAGTCTTTATTATTATTATTATTAATTATTAGGTACAACAAATTGCGGGAACTGCAAATAATTTGTGTGACATTTTCCCCTTTGGTTTGGAAACATTGCGTGACCAATGATCTTTGTTCTGAGAAACCCTCAAGTCTGTTAGAGTAGTCATAGGCAAGTTTTATTTAGAGATGGAACTGCAGCACAAGAATCATTAGCTCATTAGAGCAATTTAACCACATAAAAATGCTGTGTCAGCTGGGAGACCAGTTTATATCCACATTCTTCTGTGAATAGAGGTGAGTTTATTTACTCCAATAAGTAAATATTTAAACCAAGACTGTATACAGGATGGATTCCATGTAAGACATATACTGACCAACCACCCCCGTGCCTGCTATCAACTGACCAATACCCTGTTTTGAGGTTTTATGCCATTTTTCAGTGCATATGCTATACATGGCATACTGAACATCTGTGGAGTAAATTGGCCATATTCAGACAGATGTGACCATTTTTTCCCAATTTCCTTTGGGCAAATGAGTCAAAAATAGCTGCCAAAATGTTCATAGTAATAGTAAGAACCAAGATGGGGTAAAGAAAAATTCCCATAATCGCATTCAAAAAGTAAACAGAAAACTTCACAAGAATTTCATGTGCTTATTAGGACCAAACAGTATCACATAAAGTGGTAAGTTAATAATAATAATAATAAGAATAATAATAATGCTTTATTTATAGAGGGTGACTCATTAATCAAGGACTATTTTCCCCCCTGAGGCCCTCTAAGGAGAGTATAACAATGCACATTATATGAAGATAGCAATAATGACTGTTTATTTTAACATGTTTGGTATTAAAAATACTAAATTCCTTTATCTATTAGGAACACATACATGCTCATGATATCTCTTCTTAACACAATAACCCCTAGCGACGACTTTACTGGGCAGGAAGTAGTAGCCTACTGCTGAGCTCTGTAGCGTCATGGTCATGTAGGATACACTAAAGTGGGTGGTATTATAGAAAGGTAGACAGATGTAGCTCTACAATGATACCAAATAATCTGGAATATCTAGTTGCACTACAAAATACAGATAGAAAAACCTCATTTTTGGACCCAACTTTTTTTTACCCAAAATTCCCCCGTGGTTGGAATCCGATTTTGTGTCTGGATTTTAGACTTTTTGGTCTCAGATCTAAGGCAAACTGGTATGAACTGCAAACAGATAGATGAGCCTTTGCAAAAAGTAGGATAAGATGGGCATCTAGAATAAAGAGTGGTCTCCATACAAAAATAATGGCTCCGTTTAGCAAAAAAAAAAAAAAAAAATGAAAAAAGACCAACTTTTACCCTTCTGCTCCTGTGTGAGTCAAACAGCCAATGAAAAATGATGTTTCTAACACAACTAGGCAGTATGTTATTGAAAGATGACCGGGGATTTGGTGTTTTCGAGTTTATTCAGAAATAGCTTTCAAAATGTGTTTCCTACTCGATTTTCAGGCAAAAATGACAAAAAGCTCCAGGGGCTAATGTGTTAAGTACTCTAATATTTTCAGCAGATTTTACATGTAGTGGAAGCTTGTTCCACAGAACTATACCAGAGTACTGGAAGCTCTTTTTAAATTGCTCTGTTCTTGGTTTTGGTGCTAGAAAGTTTCCATGTGATACTGATCTCAACTGGTATTGTGTTGAAAAAGGCCTGAATAAGTCCTGAAGATACTCTGGTGCAGTTCCATGTAGACATTTATATAAAAGAACTGCCTTGTGAAAATCTATCCTTCCATATATTGTGAACCATTTGAGTTCTGTAAATAATGCTTTCGAGGGATGATCAACAGATGCATCTAAAATTACATGTGCTCCTTGTTTCTGAAGTTTATAAATCCTGTCAAGCTCAGATTTAGCACAGTTTCCCTATACATTAGAACAATAATCCATTGGTGGAAGAATATATGACTTGTAGTATAGATTGCGAGTTTCCATAGGTAAATATTTCTTTATTCTGCTGAGTAGGGCAATTTTGGATGACAGTGTTTTACAAAGCTTATCAGTATGGTCATTCCATAATAAATTATCTATGGACACACCTACAAGCCTTTCATGTTTGACATTTTCTAATGGATGATTATTTATTGCAAGAGATAGTTCTGGGTTCCCTGACTTGTGTAGCTTTTGTGATATCCCCAAAATCATACATTTTGTTTTACCTTCATTAATTACCATCCTATTTTGCTGTGCCCAGTTTTGGACTCTAATAAGGTCTGAGTTTAATCTTGTTTGGATAACTTCAGTATCAGAACTAGATGTATACAAGGTTGCATCATCTGCAAACAAATCTGTATTTTTGGATTCATTATTTAATGGTAGATCACTGATACAGATAAGGAAGAGGAAAGGGCCCAAAACTGAGCCTTGAGCGACCCTTGAATGCACAGTGCAAGTTTGAGAGCTAATACTGCCAATGCTTACTTGTTGAGACCTTTGGTTTAGGTATGATCAACAAGATCAAAGGCTTTCTTGAAGTCAAGGAAAACAATAACAGTCATATGTCCATTATCCATTTCCTTCAGCCAAAAATCAATTAATTTGGTAAGTTCTGTTTGGCAGGAGTGGTACTTTCTAAATCCTGGTTGCGCTTTATGAAAGAGAGAGTATGTTTGAAAAAATTTATAGACCTGATTGGCTACAAGCTTTTCAAATAATTTTGACAATACAGGTAGAACTGATATTAGTCTGTAATTTCCTGGATCCTCCTTTTCTCCTTTCTTAAAGATAGGTGTAACCTTTGCACATTTCAGTGTTCATGGAAAATTACCACTCATTATACTTAAGCTTAAGATATGCGTTAGTGACTTTGTTATTACTGGTACAGCAATTTTAAGAATTCATGGACCAATACCATCCAGTCCAGAGGATTTATTAATGTTCACCTTAAGTAGCATATTAAAAACATCAGCTTCACTAACATTAGCTATTGAAAAATAATTATCATCAGGAAGTTTAGATCTTATAAATAACAGAAGAGCATCAAGTTTAATTGGGATGTTAGTCTAGTTCTGAATACTGTTACTGGATATGCTTATGAAGAAACTGTTGAACATTTCCACAATGTCTTGTACAGATGTTGTTGTATCATCATTTCGCTTAAGTCTAGGGGAAGACAATTGTTCTTGGGTGGGTTCAGCTCTTTTAGATGCTTCCACAATGTCTTGGTACTCTTACTTTCATCAATAGCCTGTTTATAGTAGTTCTCTTTTGCCTTATCTATCAGGTGCTTAGTTTTATTCCTCCACTTTCTATAGCTTTTCATGTCTTTTTTTCATGTGGAAATTATCTCTTAGGTGCCTAGCCTCACTGATTTCAGGGGTAATCCACTTGGGTGTAATTAGGTTTTAACCCTTTTTGTTTAAATTGGGGCAAGTTGTCTAAGGCTGCATTGAACATCCAATACCATTTGTCTAAGGCAGTGTTGACTTCAGCTTTATTGCAGACTGATTGGAAGGGTTTGCAAACTAAATCATTTAAGAACATTTCCTTATCAAACTGTTTAAAGTCCCTGTATTGTATTTCAATGTGTTGACCATATTTAAATGATTTCGGAACATGTCTAGTTATACAGACTGGGTGGTGGTCACTCATAGCATATACTGGCACATTAATTTCACTTATGTTTTCAGGTTTATTAGTGTAGACATGATCAATGATAGTAGCACTTTTATATGTTACTCTAGGTGGGGTGTTAATCAATTGAGTAAAGTTGTAATTTTCAAAGCTACTTATCCATGTTAATGGTGGAGTTTTCATGTAGTCAATGTTAAAATCACTTGGTGGAGTTTTCATGTAGTCAATGTTAAAATCACTTAATATGATAGTCTCTAAATCTTCCTTTAGTAATGCTTTTTGAATTTTCACCTTAAATCTATCAATCCAATCTGCTGTTGAACTAGGTGGCCTGTAAACTGAACATAAGAGTATTGGCTTTGATTGGGCAAGGGTTACTTCAATCCAGATACTCTCTACCCCAATAATCTCTAGGTCAACACGCCTGTTATAACTAATGGAACTGTCTACATAGAGAAGAATACTCCCCCCCCATGGATTCCCTATGTTTTCTTTCAAAGTTGAACCCCTGTATTTGGAGAGCCAAATCATCAGTATCATCAGAAAGAAAGGTTTCACATAGACCTAGAATATTGACTGATCTAGTTTGCTGTGATATTAACTTTATCTCATTCAGTTTAGGGAGGATGTGTTAAATATTTAGGTTGATTACTTGCAGACCTCTTTTGAGGAGGCCAAAGACAGGACAATTTTGATCAGAGGATTGAATTTCAGACAAGGTAGTATGCAATGTATTGTTTTTAGACTTGACAGATTTCTTTTCATTGCCTTGATTATTTACTTAAACACACGAAGAAGATAACATACAAGATCCATCTATTGTACTATGACCAAATGTAGTGGATACATGAGAATGTTCAATATGAGACTGATTTACATACCTACAGGAAGACTGGATTTGGATTTTTTTTTAAACGTAGCTTTAATAATTTTTTTAGTCATATTGCTACGATGTCTGCAATGTGGCAGTTTATAGTGATGTCTAGCGCTGGGGCATCATGCCGCAGACATGTAGCATAATGTCCCACCCAGTCACATTATTCTGACACCAGGCTGACCAGTCCTAACACTAATGTCTTAATGCTGAGCACCAAGTGAGGCAGCTGTTAGTACCATTTTTGTAAGTCTTTGATGTGACTTGGTCTGGGATTGAAGCCACAGCCTCTCGCATCCGAGGCAGATGCTCTTACCACTAGGCCACCGGAGCGGTCCTATAGGAAGACGTTGATATATTAGACACTTGAGGAGCCTCAGAGGGAGAAACAACTTGAACAGTATCACATAGTTGTTTACATGTTAACAAGTTGCACTTTGTATACAAATCAGATAGTGCCTGAAACCTGTTTACAGAATTATAATTATTACATTGAAAAGTATACACATATTCTAACTAGTATATTTTCTTCTGTACAGCTGTATTTCCGAATGTTTCAGGAGCTGGTTAAGAGTCTCATACTATGGTGGCCATTATAACATGTTGTTATATCAAAAATATTAAACTGTACACACTATATGTAAAGTCTACAGACTATGTGATAATAGGTACAAACAATATTACACCAAAGAAACCCCAGCATAAAAACTTTATACATAAAGTATTAAGTACATGCAATTTTACATATAAGCTCTTCTGAGTTCATTAACCGATGCTGGATTTATAAGTAACTCTAAATACAACTATTGTTGCAATCACCAGAGGAAAAAGATACTTATTTCTTGCCATCCACACATGAGACAAAAAGGTATCATTCTGGTGGAATAAAAATCCCAGAATAAGTATCTATCTTCTATGACTTCACATGTACATATAATGTTAGCCATATACAAGTTGTAATACCTTTTCTGTTTCTTCCACAGGCAGATATTTAATCCACCTAAGGTATCCAACATCTATCTTCCTGCACACTGCCTGGTAGCTGTCAACTCCATAACAACGACATAGATACTTGATAAAGTATATCCTGCAAAATACAGTAAATTATTAGCAAGGTTGGCTTTAATCTGGACTTTCACAACCTGAATTATGACAATAAAAGTTTACTCTGAAAAAAAGTGAGAAGACATTATAAAGCACTAAGGTTTAAAAAGAATTCTGAAATAAAAATATCATTTTTCTTACATATTTCGGCAAGATTGCTTCATGGCAACATCCGTTGCTAAAAGTTTGTGATGTGAAGGGAATGTTTGAGCCCTTGTCAATAATAACTTTTGCAAAAGAAGATGAATGGTATTATTTTGACATAAAAGCTATCAATGACCAAAGAAATAATATATGGAATCTTTAACCAATGATAGAAATATATTCAATCATTGTTCAAATGTGTATTTCTTAAAAAGTAATTTTTAACAATTATGTACATCATTACAAACAGACTGTCACTTAGTGGCTCGTAACAATTAAGGGTATTAGAACTTTGTTCACTAGAGCTTAAATGAGGTTACATCCCTATTATAAATGAACATATTGATAACTACACTACTCATTGTATGAAGTTAACTACTGATAATTGATCTGCTCATTGTATGGAATTGCAAATTGATAACTGCCTACTCATTTCATTTAATTACCTCTTGATAACTGTCCTGCTCATAGTATGAAATCACACCTTGAAAAAAATACTTTATCTAAAACTCTGAAATGTGCAAGGAAAAAGATTGATCAAATTACGTACTTTGGCCATTTGCAATCTCCCACACACAAAGTTGCAGCTTGGTCAATTAGCTGTCGTTGCTTGGGAGTAGGAATTTGTCCTTTCTTCAGTACAGTCTCATGGATGTGTTTTGCTGTTATAGCTAGGCCAAATCTGGCTTTGGCAATGCCATACAGTCTCTGCAACATACTGGGACTTGTTTTTATGTCATGCTCAGCATCAATCAAATGGTCAGCTGCTAAGGCAACTTCATCTTCTTTGGTACATTCCAAGTAAAATGAGTCCTGAAATTTATTATATCAGAAACTTTATAGTTGTACCAGATTATAAGGAACATTTTATCTGTGGTACTAAATTTAACATATTTTGCATATAAAACAACAACAATATGATATTGTGGGTATGTCACTTTGGACAGTTAAATTGAATTATTAGCTGATTCTATTGGGTATTTTCATGGTTTTGTGAAAAGTTACATTTTATTGTATTACACCTACAGACTGGAGAAAAGATAATGCTGTTTCTGCAGATGGATCATTTCTTTAGTGGTTTAAATTTATGGTTTGTAGCAACCACTAAATAAAACAAAAACCAGTAAATCATCATGAAAGATAATGAACTCATATTATGTACAATCTGATTACAAGAAGTTGCCACTAATATGGTTAATATACCCTGCCACCTCCCACTAAAAGGCTGGTGGTCTGGAAAGTGGGTGCTGTTTTTGTTATTGTTGTAGGGTTTAACGCCATTTTTCAGCACAAGATAGGCTATACATGGCAGCCAATATAACTGGTGGAGGAAGAACCCTAGAAAACCAGGGAAGAGCCACCAACCCACAAGAAGCTAGTGGCAAGCTTTCTCATGTACTCATGTTAGCTGAGCCTAAGACTCGAACCCACACAGACAGAGGTAAGATGGTAGTGATCAGTAATGGTAAGTGCTTTAGACAACTCAGCCACTCGGCCACTCGGGGCCCCAAAAGTGGGTATAGTTCTGTGTCAATCACAGGTAATAACTTTTTATGGTCTAACATCTTGCTAAATATGAAGTTTTATGGATAATATGATTGAAAAATAAAAAATATAAATGCTAGTCTTCACAAGAGATTAAAAAATAATATATATTGATGATGGAAAAAATATATTAAGCTTCATCTCTTAATCTCAATGACTTCAAAGTTACAGAGCAGGAGGGAATGAGTAGTGGAAAACTTTGAATATTAAGCCAGGACATTGACCTTGAAGAAAGAACCCACAAAGTGGTATGCAACATACTTTTTAATGATGATGCACAAGTAGCTCATGTTTCATTCATTAATCAAAAACATCTTTAAAGTTACTGAATGGAACTGATACAAATTTCAACAAAAAGGTAGTGGACAAAATGTAAATGTATGCATTCACAAGCCAGTGAGATGACCAAATCATTTAAGTGTGATATAACTCTGCAAAATATAATAAAAACCTGATCATTATGTTAAGTTCCCTGAAATCTTGTTGAGACGAAGCTAATGAGCAAGTTTGGTTCAAATGAAACAGAAATTGTGAATAACTCAAGTGTTCCTGCCCTGGAGTAATGCCTATTCTAAGTCTTTCAAGAGTCATAACTCTGTAAATAAGGGTCAAAATCCTGTAATCCCAAACTCGTTCAATATGTTGTTGAGCTAAAGCTTCATTGAAAATTTGACTGTAATCTTAGCAATAGGTGTATATGCTAAAATTTTCACAATTGTTGGAATAACCAGACAATGTTGATCAAGGACCATAATTCTATGTGAAATAGCAAAAAACTCATCTGAGACATTGTGTAAGTGAAGCATTTATAAGAATAGTTTATTTTTGGACATAAAGGTAATTTTCACATGACAAAAAAATGATGGATAGACTAATATTGTTTTCAGAAAGTGGAGGAATGGCATGCATTTATTTATCAGATATTGCTTTGACAAGTCTTTGTCACAAATTTGGAGGATAACACCTAAATACCTGCACCCAGTCACATACAGGTTGTGTATCTAGGAATGAGTTTCACTTGTGAATAAATTATTTTAAAAAATTAATTGAAAACACTATAGATCTATATTTCAAATAGTTTGTATATTTTTATGAACTAATAAGTATTGAAATGTAATAAATTTTGTGATTAGTCTAAAATTAGTTTCAGCTGAGAACTGCACAAAATACTTCTGTTAGTAATATTTAGACAATTCCTTAACTATGCAGAAAATTACAATCACTATTCATCTTGTTTTATCATCTGCATCTTAAGCAGTGATAAACTCTGAAAGTAATCTGAGTTATATTCATGCAGAATTTCATTATCCAAGAGTAAAATAGAACAGACCATTGCATTACATGTTTTGTTGTCCAATATGCTTGCCTCTTCTAATACACTGACGAAAATAGGCAGGATAATCAGATTTTGTTCATTATCATTCACATAATACATCATTAATTAATTTTCCATTTAATTAAAGAGGTAGCCCCATGACAAAGGTGCAGAAATCCCAATGAATCCAATATTGTTTCATGTTCTGAAACAGAAAAAATTAATTATTTGTTTGTGTTTGAAAAAATAGGTTGTAGTTTTCTGGGGTTTAATGACATTTTCATCACATGACAGGCTATACATGGCAGCCAGTATATTTTGGTGGAGGAAGAACCCAAGAAGACCCTGGGAGGTACACTGATTAATGGGAAGCAACTGGTAAGCATTCTCACATACCCACATTTGTCAAACTGAGACTTGAACAGTCAAAAAATAAAAATGGATGCTATAGTACTCACAAAGCTGATGGATGGACAGACAGACTGAGACCATTTCAATGTTCCCTTGCCTTAGCAGTGGAGGACAAAGAGATTTCATACAAAATAATGGGGAACATGATTTAAGCTGTTGTGGCTTTTGTCAAAGTTTTATTTCTCATCTTAAATCACAGTATTTGACACTACTCTGTGACCACAGAGTTCTCAGTGCTTCACTGACTCAGAGGGATTTGTTGAGGTAATGAATGCTGGTGAGACACTAAGCACAAGTCGAATGATTTGTCAAAGTAAATTTATTTACTTATCTTCAGAAAATAATCTTGGTTCTTTATTTCAATCCTCATTTTAAATAACAGTATTACATCTTCTTTGTGACCATGCAGTGATCAATACTTCACTGTCGAGTTTTCAAAGTAATCTGCCCTGGCTAAAGCTTTGATATACTAAACATAATTATAATGCATTGTCCAGTTGTCAGGGAATATTTTAACTCTGATACTGGCATATATTTCAGAGGGGCCAGTCCAAGAAAGCATAACTACTGGACCTGAACTTTCACATAACATTTTGTGTTCAATTTTGAATCTCAATGAATAGACACCTTTCCCTCAATAAATTGCACAAATGCTTATAATGTGGGTTCAGGCATGGATCCATTTTTTCTCCCCAAGAAAATATCTCCAAAATTGGCCCATATTTGTTGTACATGAAGAAATTTTCAATTGAAACATGTAAATAAAACTTTGATATACTACTTGCTTTTATTGTTGATGCCTGGAAATTTGAATCAACATCATGAAATGTACAACTTTTAATAAGTCATATATTGTTACATTTTCTGTACAATTAAAAATTATCAGGGCACTATAAATAACAATACTGATGAAGTTTCAATCCATGAAAATGTCAGTAATGCCAATTTAAGGCTGCACTTTTAAGAAATAATTACCAATTAAATAAATTCTGTCAAGTGAAATTTGTATTATTATCTTTAAGTTCAGTTTCAGTGTTATGATTATAAATGCAATTTTGCTCTTTTGTATTCAAATTTGAAAAACATCAATCTACTGTCACAGTTGTGACAACTTTTCATTTTTGTGAGAACCTAATTAAGTGCTGACTGTTTTGATCTCTGATTTGCAGAAGTGTTTGTTTTATTTTAAAAAGAATTAAAAGTTGACCTGCTTTGTATTATCCCATTAATCATATCTTTTGCATCCAATCACATAAAGGAGATAGAATTATAAAAAGCTACGGGGCAAGCAAATCATCCTGCACAAGAGCTAGTGGTCATGGTAGTGTGTCAAGTTAGCTCGTTTCAAAATGACCAATCAAACACCACTATAAATATTATTACACATGTAATTAAGTATTTAACATTGATCATTGGTTATCTACAAATATGATCATGGATAGCAAAGGAAGCAAGCAAAAGGAGTATTTGGTGCATGGAAAACTTTGTTTCACAGATACAGTTCATTATGGAAAAGTGTAACAAACTCTTGTTCATCCTAGAATTTTGTGCCCAGATAAACTGTGTACTGATTTGAATCTATTAAGCTGATTAGGAGTCCCTACATAGGTGTTATGCAACCTTGGGCATCCAAAATACCTCAAAGAGGCAGAGTCCTTTGTTCTTAACTTAGTTAATACCAGAGGCATAATAGGGGTTCTTATACATTCAATGTTGGGAACCTTGACATGCTGACAGTAAATTCAAAGGATGCTAGTGAACCAGTCAGATAAAGTAGACTAGAGGGCTAAAAACTAAGGGGGTGGGGCAGAGTCTAAAATGTAAGCAGGAGAGCTGAGCATTCATAGGAGATTTCATTGAATTCGGCAGTGCACTAAAGAATTCGGAGGATACTCTGAACTAAGACACAGTTTATTTCATGTCCTTTACTGGTATATTTTCTCACCTCCAGGCATTGTACTACAAGCTGCCACAGTTGTACCATGTGTGCTTCTATGTCTATGTCATCTTCACCAATCACAACATGTGCCTGACTGAAGTATTTCTCCAGGTTAGAGTGCACCTTCTCCTCACTGTAAAATAATGGGTATATTCATAGACAGGGGAATTCAACCATATGAAAAACATCAGTAATGTTGAATAATTCCTTTCAAAACAAGAATGTTAAACAGATGGATTAGACACAGACTGGATCAGGCTTATTAAGGATAATAAAGATTGGGTAGGCAATTCTCCTGTCAGCAGCAATGCATTGTGT
Source organism: Sinohyriopsis cumingii (assembly GCA_028554795.2). Lineage (NCBI taxonomy): Eukaryota > Metazoa > Mollusca > Bivalvia > Unionida > Unionidae > Sinohyriopsis > Sinohyriopsis cumingii. Next base: position 397,628 of record JAPYKE020000320.1, on the reverse strand, counting down.
TGTCCAATATGCTTGCCTTTTCTAATACACATTTTTGAAAACTCCTGTTTGGAAAGGGGGGGGGGGGCAAAATAAGTAATGATATATCCAGGTTCAAAAGTCTGCACTATCCTCGTTGGTACCTGTAATTTAATTCACTTTTGTGTTCTGTTGTTAGTATGATCCATTCAACCAGACACTTGCATACTACATTTTGCACAGGGAAGAAATGCATCTTAAGCACTGTAGTAACTAGACATCGAAAAAGGAATGGCAGGTGCAGGATACTTTGCTGACAAGACATTTTGTTGAATACTTCAGACAACAACCAAACCCAGAAGACAAAAGATTTAATGATCGAGTGATGAGAAGCTAAATATTGAAAGAAAATGTCCAACAATATGACGAATTGCATTTTTTAGGAGTAAATATGTCTATAAGTCGATCAGTTATTCTGCACCAGTTTTGTGTATCTTCATCACCTTCAACAGCCAATAAAACGTTTTACCTGTTTCATAAATGATAAATGTCATTTTTATATACATTTTTTTTAAATAGTGTTTATCAAATCAGGTTCTTCATAATGTCAGTTATCAGAATTCTCAGAGTTGCTGGTTACAAAGGTAAACACCAGATACATAGTCTGATCTATGTGTCCTTGGGGTTTTACTTATCATGTTTCATTGATGTGTGAATGTCTATTCAAGGTCAAATTACAATAATAATAATAAATAATAATAATAAAAATAATAATAACAATAATATTAATGACATTTTGTTGAGAAGGTAACTCAATAAGTTACAGGAGGTAATCCACCTTGAGGCCTTCTTTTATGTACAATATATAGAGCATGTATGTGATAACAATTTGACTTAACAACTAAAGATTTGAGTTTTTCTGTAAATCAAGTTTTAAGCTTGTAACACATAAACAAGCATCAGTGAGCACAAAATTCATCTGTGAAAAAGATGTATAAGCAGAGAAAAGCAGGAGGTATTTATGTTACTCAGAATGGTTTGACTGTTTTTAGATTTCATCCATTGTGACATTGAATATGAAAAGAAGAAATGTATGAGCTTGCTTTATGTCATTGGAAACGTTGTTCCATACCAGTGGACCAGTATATTGAAAACTCTTTTCAAACAATTTCTTCTTTGGCCTTGGTATGATGTAATTTTTACTTCTTATGGACCTTAAATTTGGAGCATCTCTTTGGTGAAAAATATTGCTTAGGTAGACAGGAATGGCTTTTCTAGACACTTTATATATAAATTTACCCATTCTAAAGAATATCCTTTCATTTATTGATACATTTTATATAATTCATTGTGTCCTGAGAATCGTCTATACATTGATCATGCCATTTTTGGAGTCTTCAAAGTTTTGGTATGTTTCAACTAAATGCATCATCCCAAATTACATTACAATGGTCCAGATATGGCTGAATATAACTTTAATAAAAGACAACCCTATACTGAAAAGGAATGAATGTTCTGATTTTTATAAGTATCTAAAGGTAAGAATTAACCTTGTTTTGAAACATGTCTAATTTTAATGTGAACTGACTGAGCTAGATTCTTATCTACAAATACACCAAGAATTTTCTCATGAGAGGTCATGATATCAAATAGAACTTAGAGTTTGTCTCTATCTAGCCTTGGTTTTTTCTCTTTACTGCTTTGTTGTAAGTAGTAGGGCTATTACCTGTATTTATATTTAAACTGTTTTCTTGGCACCATAGTTAAGTTTGTCAAGAGTTTCTGTAAGTTATTTTCAGGTTCAGCTTTATTTGAAATTTGAACCCCTCTCCTGAGGATAATTTTCAGAAACAGTGCTACAGACCTTAATTCTATTATTTCTATCTTTCAAAAAATTGGAGACGAAGTACAATAGGTACTCAGCCCCTTAGACCCTGGTTAAATATGCCATTCATTATGTCATACTTCTGGACTGCCCAGGTGGCCTAGTGGTTAAAGCATCTGCCTTGGATGCGAGAGGTTGCAGGTTCGAACCCCAGCAAAGTCATACCAAAGGCTTATAAAAATGGTGCTAACAGCTGCCTTGCTATGTGCTCAGCACTACTATTAGGATTAGTTGGCCTGGTGTCAGGATAATGTGACTGGGTGGGGAATCATTATAAACTGCCACATTGCAGACATTATAGCAATATGACTGAACATTTTTAAAGGTACGTTAAAAATCCAAATCACACAACCACACACACACACGCACACACACACACACACACACACACACACACACACACACACACACACACACACACACACACACACACACACACACACACACACACACACACACACATCATACTTAAATAGTGTTATGACTCCATGGTCATAAGCTAAGTAACAAAATGAAGCTAAACCAAATTTTGTAAAAACTTAACAAATAATTTAATTATAGTCATAAAATAAAAATATATGTGAAACTTATAGTATTATCAATTGCATCCAAAATAATCCTAATAAAGTTCTATTCAAGTCCAAAAGAATCAAATGTTCTGAGTGAGTTTCAAATCCTACTAATGTACAAATCTACCAACAGTGCTGATGTATCAAAATGGCATTGTCCAGAACAAAATGCACAATAGTCCTAGAATAATATTTTAGTCCAATAAGCACTTTCTAGTTTGACTGAATAATCCAAATATATGTTTCCTCTCAAATAATATCTAAATACAACATAAATATGTCTGTAGACTTGATGTTACAACAGGAACACAATAAGAATGATAAAATTGTCCAACCAACAGGCATAAGAGGCAAAATATGCATATTGCATGTCCTCATACTTGACAAATTGCAAATATCCAACATAATAAAAGAACCCATATTACCTAACCTATCCAATGGGAAATAACTTAATTCTTCTAAGAACCCATATTACCACCAACCTGTTCAAGTTTAGCTGTTCAGCGGCTTTTGAGTGGAAATCATTTAAAGGCTTTTCTATTTTTAGTAATATTTGAAGGCAAACTGCCATCATTTGTAAAAATTTAACATGCTTCATGCAAGGATGCTTTCATTCAAAACTGATCCAAGTCTGTCAGGCAGTTTTTGAGAAGTTGTTTAAAGACTTTTCTACAACTTGTAATGGGAATCATATCTGATGGCAGACTGGTATAATTTGTACAAACATTAAAGTCCTTCATGCCATGATGCTCTCAGGTAAATTTTGTCAAAACTGGTCTGGTGGATTTTGAGAAGTTAATTGTGGATAGACACATAATGATGCACAAAATATGACTGATGTAAGGTCATACCATGAGCACATCTGAACTTATGACCAGACAAGATAATAAACATTTTCATTTAACCCTTTAGCTGCCACATATATGTGTCAACCTGTAAATAGCTCCTCAACCCCAGTGCTGCATATATGCAGTGTCAATAACACTTGCTGAGTCCACATAGATGCATGTATGCTTATAATCCAGCATTACTTGAAATCCCACCTCTACGTTAACTGAACAATGACTGGCTGAAAGTACCAAAGTTTACGTATTTTCGATCATCATAACCAATGAGAGGACTGTATGCTCAACAATTTGATACAAGTTTGAAACCTGGTCGGCTAAATTTATACACACAAGAAGGGCTTTTCCACACCTGATGAAACACGTGTAGTTGAGGCAAAGATGGATTCCGATTCAGATAGGAGTGAGTTTTAAGGGTTTAATAATGCAAGCAATATAGAAGAATTTCATGGATCAATCTTAGAAACTGGATCAAATACTGAAGTTAGTCCAGTTTCAAGACCAGATGCATGTGATTTTGAATCAGACAATAAGAGGGCCATAGTCTCACTTGTACAATGGAGCAATGACATCACCGTGTTTGAGATTAATGATTTTGACCCTGATGTTGGTTCAACTAATGAGCTTGGAGCACTAATGAATGAAAAAGGTTGTTTTTTTTTAAAGTTTTCTCCTGAATTTCTGGTGGAAAAACTTTTTAAAGATACAAAGGACTATGCCAAGAAAATGAGAGACCAAAAGCAAAACCCAAATGGTATCATACCAGCATCATAGAGAGCAAATCTGCATTGTCAGGAGCATTATGCAGATACCCAAATACATTTATGTGTGGATAATTAATATTTTGAGAGGTTCGATTCTCAACTTCATAATAAGAGTTTATTTCATTCATAGTTTATAGGTACATATGTAAATACTGGATTTATTTTGTTTTCATTCAAAACAGTTTACATGACTGTGAGTTCTTGTATGATGGGATGTAGCAGTATGTCAAGGTGGAAATATGAGACACTATACAAGGGAAGCTGTTTTTATTTCATTGAAATCCATCAATAATGAATGAAATAATGAAAATAAATCTTAACCATGTTTTTACTGTCAGTTTTTGCAGCTAGCCATGATTATGCTCTAGTATTCAGCCTAGCAACCAGCCTCAGAGGTCTCAGTAGCTAATAATGGTAACACTCAGCAACAACCCTTGAAAATTGTAGCCATGAGTAACTCACAATTTGTTATGACAACTCACTAGCCAAAGACTGCCAACAATGGGTGTGTGTGGGTGTGTGACAGGGACAAGGGGAGGACGACGACAACTATCAACACCAAATATATAATAGGTACATGTAAACAAAAAAAAGTGACATTACATATCTGTTTTTGTTTTAATAATTATAAATACTCTGGTTTTATTACTTCTTTTTTAACATAATAATTGCAGTTTTTATAAAAACATTTTACCTAACCTATAAATGAGCCACTGCAAGCTCGTGCTTATGTCTGCCCATGTGATGTTTGCCTGGAGCTGTGAAGTACCAATTATTTAGAATTTATTCTTAATAGCTATAGGACACACAGTACTAATTATACGGATGAACTGTGAACCAGTCTAGAAATGGGTGAAGAAATAATAGAGTATTTATGGGTTTGGTGTTCCATAATTGGTTAATAATGAAAATTAAAATTTTAGTAACAATATCTTTTGAGAGTTTATCCTATATGCAATTTTAAAAAAATATAGACAAATTTCTACGGATGCAATTTTAGCATTCTTACAGGCTTGACTCAGGAATACTCAATAATGAAAGTAGCACCTGATTCATTTGGTGCAGAATCAATAACATGTTTTAAGCACATGTATGTAAACAAAATGCCACGGGTCATATGGTGTTCTCCACACATAAGCTTGCACCAAGGTTAGATGTGCATGGAGAATTATAGGTCTCATCATCAGCACCCAGAAATTTTAAGTTATTGAATTTTGAATATGATAGTGTTTCCATATGTTTACTATTGGAGTTGAATTAGTACTGTGTGTCCTATATTAAATATCACTGTAAATAATAATTAATAATCCAAACACAGGATACCCAGTGAAGTGGGGCATGAATTAAAGACATTGTGAACACAAAATTGAAAAGAATGAACTTAAACAAAGCACATGGAAACTAACACACACCATGTGACACCAACGTGATGTCTGTGCGGGACAGGGTGCTTGCTGCTGATGCAATTGACCCTTCTGAATCCAAATTGATCCAAATATTGCCAGGTTACTTCTGAACAGATGTGCAGCTGACAATATGCTGAAAGGGGTGGGTATGTATGCACCGAATATGCCTTTATGCATACCTCTTGCTCACGCATGGCACGCATTCAAGATGTATAAGTACATTATTATTGTTATTCTAATTATATGTTCTTGGCAATCGTGACTCTGGTTTAAACTGAAAATGTTGGTCAAATTTATTGCCAGTAAATAGATTATTTTTTTAAAAAGTAAATAGAAGATCACGATTTTTTATCACCGTATGATAGCCTACTAGTTATTTTCTGAGCTCACAAATGACATTTTTCCACTCACAAATTGCGAGCTTGTGAATGGAATTTTTGAGGGTTGCACTGCTCAGCAACATTTAGGCCGCACAACAGCTGTTGTGGTTAAAGTACTTTTCATCAGCGAGATAAAAACCTACTCCAATAGGTCATACAATGTGATTTTTGGGCAGGTAAAACTAACTTTAATGATGAAATACTTACCTGTTGCTACTGCATAGCTAGTGCTTTTCCATGCAGAAAATACCTGACTGAATGATGCAAATTCCATCCTCCCATTTGGGTGAATCAGAATCTTCCAAAACTTGGAATCACCCTGCACGACAGCCACATACATCTCTGGCATGCATGAAAGATCCTCTTCATATATTTTAGGGAACAGTGGGACATCAGTGTAGAGAGGGAGGAGGGAATCTGGTAATAGCAACATGTAAAATTTCATCATTAAAATTAGTTTTACTATTCCAAAAATCTATATTTTATTATCAACAACACCCCATCTTTTGCTATTGCTGAATTTATCAGTTTGGCAGGAAGTCTGATGATCCAAAAACTAGAATAAAAAAACCCCACACAGAACAGTAACCATCACAGAAGAGCAGGAGACTGCTGTGGGATGGCATCCACATGGGCCACATTTTGAGCAATGATGACTGGGCCCAGTGAGAAAATGCCTTTGCTCATTTGGGCTAATGAGCAAATGGAAAGGGAGGAGAAAGAAATGTGAGAGTGCCATAATGGGGCTCTCATCATATCCTCTAAAGATGAATGAGTTAGATAGGCCCATGAGGCAGCAATAGAATGAACCTCATGGGCTTTAATTTTCATACAGGACAAGTCCCTATCAGTAAGGGATTGGCATGCTCTCTTGATAGTTAATGCAATCCACCTAGAAATGTTTGAAGCTGAAATATCAGTTGAACCTTTCATGAATAGGAAAAGATGTTTCCTACCTTTCCTTCTCCCATTAGAGGCTGTCAAGTACATATAAAGTGCCCTAACTGGACATAAAAATCTATCTTGGTCATCACCAGCACAGATACTACTGTGATTAGGGATATCAATCAAGACCCAATCAACTGAAGAATGCTGGCTTTCTGCTATAAAAAATAACTGGCTGGCAAAGGAGAGAAACTGACTCATAATTCCCACTGAACTTGATACAGCCCTGCATTATGGAGAGGGAATAGAGCTAGATCCTCCATCTCACAGATGCTAATGCAAGTAAGAAAACTATCTTGAGGGTAAAATATTCAAAGGACCCTTCAAACAAAGGTTCATATTGGGATTTATTAACCACAAAACACAAGAGAGATTCTATTTAGGCATTAGAGAATGAGACACTGGTCTCTCCAATTCGAAATACCTGACCAGGGCTGCTAAGTGAGACTCTGTCCACATGGCATGGCCTTTTGAAAACTTTATTGTCTTGGAAAGGGCTGCTTGACAGTCCTTAAAAGAAGAAACCAAGCAATGTTTCTCTTCAAAAAGGAAGAGAAGAAACTCAGCCATTTCACTCAAAGAGGGACAGCTAGGACTGGCCTCTTTTCTACTACACAAGTGACAAAAGTTTCTCCATTTGGCATCATTTACCTTAGATTCTGATCTCCTGGATTGAATGAAGCACTTAGCAATTTTGTTTGAAAACATTTCTTTGCAGAGAGATCATTTGTGTGGAGAATCTATGACCTGTTGTGCAGAAGAGAGCCTATGGACTGTGACAGAAAGTCCCTACTGTGAAGTAAGGTCCTGGGATGGTCCACCAACATATATAGAAGATCACTGAACCATGATTGCTGGGGCCACAGACAGACTTTCAAAATAAGCCGAGCCATGGAGCATCTGACTTTGTGAAGGACCTGCAGGATCATCTCGAAGTGTGGGAGGGCATAAGCAAACAGATGATCCCACCTCAGGCTGAAGGCATCCACTACCCAGGATCTCCAGTAGGGGACTGCGGAAACATAAAGGGCAGCTTATTGTTCAGCTTGGTGGCCAAAAGATCCACCAAGGGTGTTCACCAAAGATGAAACAGGGAGTCTGCTAAGGTTTAGTGCAGAGACGGTTCTGTAAGAGCTATTTTCCCTTTCCTTGAAAGACTGCCAAAATGTTCTCCATGCTGGGAATGTGGAACATTTGAAGGAATATTTCTTCTGAAGCTGCCCAGCAAAGGAGGTTCCAAACCTCCATGTAGATAGAAGGTGCATATGTGCCTCCTTGCCTCCTGAGGTACTCTACCAATAGATGTGTTGTCATCAGGGACCGTCACACAATTACCTCTTATTTGCTGGAAGCACCAATTGATATTGTCCTCCTTTCCAAATTGTTGACTTGGAGGGCAGATTCTTCCTGAGACCATCAGACCCTACAGCTCTAGATTAGCAGCTCAGCATGAATCTGACATGTCTGCAAATAGGTAAGAGTGGGGTCTGGTGGTGGTGGGGGGGATGGAGCATAGAGGTTCTGCCCACCAATTTAAATCATGGTGGAAATCCCAACCCAGAGAAATTGCAGCAATTAATGGGTTCCTGTGCAGTTTCCAAGCTGCTAAAAGCAGAAACTATTGCAGACAATTGAAGCCAGTCATGGGGAACCAGGTCTGTGGCTGTATTCAAGGTCCCTGGCTGAGAGAAATAAAGATGAGCTGACAACTCTTGTCTTTACTCTGTCTGTTAGAAAATTCATCCCCATGTAAATGAAATCTTGAGATGGATTTACCTTGTTCCCTATGTACCAACAGTGAGACAGGTCTAGTCTGAAAAAAATCTATACTGCTATTGTGGAACAACCAATTGTTGAAATATTGGAGGATTGGGATATCCAATGACCTTACATGAGTTGCAACTACCACCATGAATCTGGTTAAAGCTCTGGGTGCGGAGGCTAGGCAAACAGCAGGGCTGAGAATTGGAAGATCACCTCATCCAAACATAATCTGAGGTACTTCCTGTGTGGAGGAAAGATACACATCCTGAAGATCGATGGAGACTGCCAAATTGTCAGGTCTTATGGCATCCTTTACTGAGGCTGTGGGCTCCATCTTGAGTGGCTTCTCAAGCAGAAATTTGTTCAGAGGAAAGGTTGATAATTAGAGTAGACTTTCCCCATGGGCATCAGGTAAATCTGGAAATAGAAGGCTGGATATTGGCATTTTAATATCCTCTCTATTGCACCCTTCCAAAAAAGGGAATGAACATCTTCCTTTAACTGGACCAGATTTAACTGGTGGAAGCAAATGGGGTACCTTACTTGACTCTAGAGGGCGATCCCAGAACTGAAGCTAGTAACCATCTCTTATGATTAAAGGACCCAACCATCAAACATTATTACTTACTTAAAGCCTGTGAAAAGTGGTTTATTTTGGTGCCAACCGGGAACCAAAGGAAGAGGTATAGTATGGCTGTGTGTCCTTGTCCTTAAAAAAGGGAAAAGGGTATGCGAACTTCCCCAGGCCTTTGTGGCATGCCCTTTTAGACCACACCTGCCAAAGGGGAGCTCTAAAATAGGGCTGCTGCTTTCACTGTGACTACACAGCCCTGAGAGCAATCAGGATGATTCTATTTCTTGGTTGGTTTTGAAGAGCCAGAAATGGATGTAAGGGACTGGTGTTGTTGGTCTGTCATATCCTGAGTAGCAAATGAGCCCTCAGAAGAACGTTTCAGCCTCCAGGGGAAAGCCCTCAGAAGGTTCTTACTAGTAAGGCCATGGAAGAGTCCAGTTCCAGATCCCTGTGGAGGTGGAGAAGCTCTGCTGACAAGGCTATGGGCAAAGAAAACACATGCCTTTAAGTTTTTGCCACTGCTTCCAACAACTGATGGAGAGCCATTGGCAACAGTTTCCTCCTTCAACATGCTAAATGAGGCTGCTGAAAAAAAGTTCAGCATATGAGGCTATGGTCACTATTTAGCTAGACTTTTGTTCTAATGTTTCCAGTGTTTTCACTGGCAGGTGAGCCAAGGTCCCCATAGAAATACCCACTTGCGCTGCATCATCATCCAAGGTGGGAATTTTAGTGGGCCAGGAAGGAGTATGAACCTTGTAGCTGGTAACAGCTACCAAAGGTCATTATGTGGCAAGAGGTACAGACAACCTCCTACATTGTCTAGGAAAGGAATGGTCATTGCTAAACCTTTGAGAAAGCTTTTTAATTGTAACTGAGTGAGGAAGAAGCAAGAGATTTGGTTGAGAATTTGACCCAAAAAGTTTCTCCGAACTTTAAAGATATTTGGAGTCACTATAACCTGAAGGTTTGGGACACAGATCATTGGACAAGATGCAGTAAACCTCATTCACTGCTTTATCAAATGACCAGGGTTCCTCCTCCTCTGCCTCATTAATCAAAGGTTGAGAAAGGGCGGGGGACCCAATACTTATCTCTGTACTGTATGAGCTCTGACAACCCATGGCTGGTGCCTGGTGCCCAGTGCTCAAACCACAGTGACTGGTGCCTGGCACCCAATATCTGGTACCCTATGACTGGTCACTTTGAGGGTGACTCAAATCTGTAGTAATAGTCATATTCAGATCTGATAGATTTAGATCTGAGCACTCCATTCCTCAGGGGACTGGATCACGTCACCATCAACAGGTCCCTTGGACTGAAAGAGTGCTGCTCCTCCTTTACAGGGGAGTTCAACTCACAATCAGTACTTACTGAGCTGTGGTTCAGTAGAGGGTGCTGCTCTTCCCTAGCAGAGGCAGGTTGCAAGTCATTCTCTGCATTTCTGGACATGAGAGAGTGCCACCTCCCCCCGAGGGGAGAGTGCAACTTGTTCTTTATCCTTGTGGAATAGAGAGTGTACTGCTCCTCCCTCTTGGATGGGCACAACTTGATCTCTTCCCTCATGGAATGGGGATGGTGTGACACTTTCCAACCATTTATTACTTCCCTTGGGAAGGTGTCCACTAATTCTAGGAGTCTCCAAGGAGACTTGGGTGATCTTTCTCAAAGACCCTAGGGACTAAGACAAGAATACCTTCTTCCTCACTTGGTAGGTTTGTCAACTCACAGCGAGATCCCACATCTTGTCTGACCAAAGTCTACAAAATGGACAGCTCTCTGTCCTTGTACATTGTGTAATGGATAAATAAGTTAGGTGTGTGTCCCATGGAGATTTCTTGTAGCCACACTTACCCACACCTTGCTTAGACATTGTTCCTGAAATAAAGATGCTGAAAGAAGATTTGATATACAAAATATTCTAAGTAGGTTAAGCATGGACTAAGTCTATGCGAATCTAATTTATTCAGTGAAAAGATATCTAACAAGAGTGTTTAACTAAGAATAAATGGCAAACATAGGAAGCAATACTAAGCTTTCAGGAAAGTAAAAGTAATAATTAAGTCAACAAGCTTACCATGTATAAAAATGACATAATGCACAATACAGGTAAAGTGAATAAAATGATTGGCCAGCAAGTCTGCAGACTGCAAAATGTAAGGATTATAAGTATTAAAATAAATTACCTACCCTTGCAGCTTAGATAATGTTATTTCAATGCAAATAAAACAACCAATCTGAAATACTAACACCATCAGAAGGGAACAATAAAATGCCAAGACATACACCACATTATGAAGTAAGTCTAAAAAATCTCTCATGAGAGCTTAAGTAAACAGTGATCATTGCAAATTAGCCTAATGGGATCCCCCATACCAGTCTTCAAAGGACTTAACAGATCACCCTATCTATCATCGGCCAATTAATATGTGAAAGTGTTTTTTTTTATATACCTGACCACCTTACCTTTTAACTGCTTCTATGGCAATTAGCCATATAAACTGCACCAAGGATAGTTTTACACGAGCTTTAAGCAGGACTTTTTACTGTTCATATATAGATGTTATTGGCATATACTGAGATAGTGGTTTTATTGTTTTTTCTTCTAAGATTACTGAAGATCACGATTTCAAAAACAGGTCCATGCCAGAGGGTTTGGGAGTAAAAAATTGTGTTTAAAGGGTGACACATTGTTGTACGACAGGTAGGCTAGGTACAAATCTGAACCAACTGCTGAGCTCTGGAAGAATTTAAGTGTATTGGAAACTGCATCTTTATAGCACTTGATATTGGATGCTGATTCTGTTCTTGAAAAGAACGAAAGGAAATCAGCAATTAAATTTTCAGAGGGACTGCTAGGATCCACTGTTTCCTACTGCACCAATCAAAACAGATTCACAACCTGACATCATTGACCTTGGATGTTAATGCTCTCTTAGCCTGAATGATGCAACTGGCAACCTGACCCAAAAACTAGTTCTGGTGGATAGAACTGTCTTGGATTAGTCAAGCATGAATGTGGAAAATGTGTAGGTTGTCATATAGGAGGCAGCCCTCATGTTGTGACTGAAGATCTCTCCTGTAAGGTAGAGACCCAGGTTGATCTGTCGACAGGCGTAGAAGATCACTTAATCATGATCATTGGGGTCATAAGTTCTGATGTTTTACAGAACTTGAGATAGCAGTTGGAAAGGTGGGATGGCATATGCATATGCATACAGATGACCCCACTGGAAATAATCCATCCACTCCCCATGTTCTATGGTCCAGAACTGGAGAGACATAAAAAGGCAATTTACTGTTGAGCCTGGATACAAGTCCACCAGAGGCTTTCCCCAAAATGAGGAAAAGGGCTTGATTACAGAGTGGTGAAGAGTTAATTCCATGAGGACTGCTTTGGCTTACAATGACATACTATCTGATAAATCATTCTTTTTCCCTGGAATGTTGCAAATTTAGAAATTGATGTTCTCTGAGGCAGCCACCCGGAGAAGGTTCCAGACCTCCACACAAAGAGAATGGGACACTGACCCCTTACTTTGTCAATGTACCCTTGCAATGCTAGAAACAGAACTTTCATTTCTAGGCTGTTAATGTGGACGGACGACTCATCCCAAGTCCAATGACCCTGGAGAATTACACCCTCTGATCCTAAATCTGCAACCCAACCTGAATCTGATGTGTCTGTGAACAGATATGAGTGATTTTCTGGTACAAGTATGGAGACCCCAATCAGATATGTGTCCAGATTCATCCACCAGCACAAATGGTGATGAAAATCTTGTCCTAGAGGAATCGGAGCTGAGAATCTCTGTATGCTTACTACTTTGTGAGAAGGATTAACTGTAGAAGGCGCATATGGAGAGATGCTAAGGTAACCAGATCAGCAGCAGTGTTCAAGTTTCCCAATAAGGATAGGTAGCAGATAATCATGTTTTTACTCTATCTGATCCAGTGGAACCCAGACTCATCCTCATGTAAATGAAATCCTGAGGATGGACAAAAGACCTGAGTTACTGTGAACCAACGGTGGAACAGGTGCTAATGAAGGGACTGAACCTGAACATTTTTGATTAGCCAGTCACTGATATACTGGAGAACTGGGGTCACCAGTATTCTGAGGTAAGAGGACACTATTCCCATAACTTGGGTGAAGAGTCTGGGTGCAGAAGCAATTCATAATGACAGTGCTGAGTTTAAATATTTCCTGCTTCAAGCAAAACCAGAGACATTTTTGATGTGGAGGAAAAATAAGAATGTGCAAACAGGTATCCTGAAAGTCAATGGATACTGCCTAATCTGATGGATGCGTTGCATTCTGGATTGAGGAAGTGGTTTCCATCTAGAAATGTTCCACCAGAAGAAACCAGCTTAATGGGGAAAGTTTAATCACAATACAAAATTTCCCACTTTACATGGAGACCAGGAAGATTCAGCAGGAGAATGTGGAAGAGTTATCATTCAGGACTCTCTTAACTGCCTCTTTCCACAAAAGGGTGTGTACCTCTTCCTTAATTTGACCAAACTGGACAAATGAAAGAACATGGGAGTCCATGATAGAAGGGTTTGTTCCTGAAACTGAAATCAGCAACCATCGCTCAGTGTAGAAAGGATCCACACATCATCTATGATGCTTGACCAAGTCTTGTGAAAAAAGGCCTTGACAAGCAATTATAGGGACATTTGGAAGAGGAATGCATGGCAGGAGAGGGTACAAGTCCCTAGGGTAATCCCCCTTCCCATCCTTGGGAAACAAAGGTGGGTTGAAGAACTTCCTCCTTGGTGCTCTTTGGCAACTTCCACACTGAGGAAACAGCTGACAAGGAGTAAGTCTCTTTTGAGGTTGTGCATTGGACTGAGGCTGCATCTATCTGAAGACTTTAGAGGGTGGCCTTTGGGGTGATTTGCATTAGGTTGACTGCAATGGACCATGAGCAGTTGTGAATGATCCATGTTGACGATTCTTCAAATCTTGTGAAACCACAGTGGGGACAATTCCTCTGAAGAGGGTCTTGGCTTCAAACAAAGCAGTCCTTAGGTCTTTATGTATGGTTAAGAAAGGCTGTTGAGGAATCCAGTACATTGTCAAGGTAGATGTTTAAAAGATCTGCCGATATAGCCATTATAACAGAAAGTGAATGCCTGGATGTCTTGGTCACAACTTCCTGCATGCAGCTGTGTAGAGTGGCCTCCTTCAGCATACTAAATGAAGTAGCAGAGAAGATGTCAGCATGGGAAGCTATGGTGACAAAAAAACTGGACTTTCTGCTCAATAGTTTCAACTGTTTTAATGGGAAGGTGTGCCCAGGCTCCATTTGTAATACCCACTTGGGATGCACCTGTGTCCAACTAAGGAGGTCTAATGGGACATTTCAGGGAATTTATCTGGTGACCACAGACAGAGACAATAGATCACAAGGTAAAGTGAGGAAGAGACCACCCTATGCTCTTGAGCAATGTATTGGCCTATGGACTACCCCTGTAATTTTTCCCAGGTCATAAAGGAATGAGGAAGAAGCAGATCTGGTTGTGGTTGGGTCCTAGAGATCTTTTCCAAAATGGAAATGGATCTTCTTGTGCTGAGTGTCATATGGTTTTGGGCACAAGTTCACAAGTAGAAAGACCTTGTCAAATGACTAGATCTCCTTTTCATTCAACTGAGAGGATCTGGTAAGCCTGATATGAGGTATCAAATGAGCCATTTCTAACTCAGTCTCAAGGACAAGGATAGATAATGCATCATCATCTAGAACACTCCAAGCAGGAGAATGGCTGGGCATCAGTATGTTCCTTGGAGGAAGTAACTTAGAAGCACTCTGTGCCATATCCCATACTGGTTATTCATTGTGAGTTGGGACTCCATGTGTTCTAGAAGTGCCAGATGAAAAGGAGACCACTTGTTTTTCCAGTATGATGCTATGCTTACATCCTTTTTGGTGGATGCCACCTGACAAAGAGGTGAAGATGGGACACGAGCTGTGGCATCACCTATATTCTGGGTCCAGGGTCCAGTAGCTAAAGGGGGCCTGAGGGACCAATTATCCCATGTTGGAGGGCCCAACATCTGTATGAATTCATTGGGATAATAGGAAAGAGGGGATACTGATTCTATCCCCTTCCTTAGTCTGGATTTACTGGGCTGACTCTCAATCTTGTACAGGGTATGTTGGTGGAATGGGGAGGGGGGTATCTTGGTTTGAGCCCTATTCCTATACCATGAGTGATGACCAGTGTAAAGCCAGTGACTGGCACAATCTGACTGGTCACTGGGATGGAGTGTTGAGTGACCATACACAGACTGGTCCTTTTGATGAACTGAATGGGTGCCAGAATGGTCAGGTGGCACAGATATAACAGAGGCAAGTTCGTTGTCATTACTCATAAAGGTGTGGTATTGCTCCACCCATTCTGGAGGGCATGACATGCTACCACAGCAGTGTTTGGTGCACTGCAGCTTCTCCCTCTTGGGAGGGTATGACATGCTACCCTGAGACAAGCTGTGCACTTCCTTCCTCATGGAAGGCAGCATCATGCTGCTGCGAATCCTAACCCTAACCCTGAAGAGTTTGGTCCCATAGGCTCCTGGGACCCAGTTTTCTTCCGAGCTGATGATCTAGTCTTCTTACAGTGGGTTTCTTTTTGAGGCTCCATAAGAGAAAAATCTGAAAATTCAGACGATGAGGGGGGATTGGTGTTTTCTCTGCCATATGTATGTATGTCTGGGATTTTCAAGATTCCAGACTTCATTACTTCATATTGTGCAAAAACTACAATAATTCTTACATTTGTATTTTGAACATATGAGGTAGTGTGGGTGAGTGTTATATGGACTGTTCTCCTAGCCACACTTTCCCAATATTGTTCCCTGACATAAAAGCTAACTGAAAGAGAATAATAATAATAATAATAACAATAATACTAACAATATTGTATTAATTTCACACATGAAACTCAACCGTTTTTATGTACTATAATAATGAAGACATTCAGTTGTTAACTTTTACTGTTCTTTAAGAGCAATGCAGACACAAAATAACAAAGCAGTGTGTAAAATAAAATTGTGAAATATAAAAAACCTGCACAGAACTGACGTTTACTCAATGATTTAATTTAGGAAATTATAAATTCCTGTTAATTATTGAAGGGATTTTGTTGCACTATAACACACAAGATTTACCTGTGAACTGATTGTAATTTGAAAATAAAAGGGGTGTATCCTAAACCCTCAAGGGTGGGTTACATTGTAATCACTCAAGAGGACCTTTCTGTAACTAATTACTGAAAAGGGGCAGGGGTTACTGACATAAAAACAGAAGACAAGGCAGATGAATGTAACACTAGATGAAATATTGTTGAAGGGATATTGAACATGGTTTTAACATGCATCAAGCAATTTTTCTCTGGTCATGTTATAAACGACACGTTCCAATAACATGGGATCTTTACAAAAGATATGTGTTCTTTCCAAGGTGCACGAGTGAACCATCTTATTGACATCTCTCCACTCTGTGGGACAATGTGAATACATAGAATGAGTAAGACTTCTGACACAATAAAGTACAAGCTGCACAACTGTGATGGGCAAGATATTTACTGCTATTAAATTGCAAGGTGTTCCAAATAATCTGGACCAATGATGTTCACACCTGGATCCATGCTTTATACATGGACAATGTTTGTGTGTGTGACTTGGATTTTTAATGTAGCTTTAACAATGTTTCAGTCATATCACTATGATGTCTTCAGTGTGGCAGGTTATAGTGATGTCTAGCACTGGGGCATCATGCTGCATCTTGTCCCACCCAGTCACATTATCCTCACACCAGGCCAACCAGTCCTAAAACTAACCTCAAAATGCTGAGTGCCAAGTGAGGCAGTTGCTAGTACCATTTTTACAAGTCTTTGGTATAACTCAGCTGGGGTTTGACTCCACGACCTCCTGCATCCAAGGCAAATGCTCTAACCACTTGGGCTTATACATGGACAAATATGAACAATAATGACTATTCCATTATCAGCAATTTTCTGCATAAATGACAGTTTCCTGGAGCTCTAAAGCCACTTAATGCCGTTATTTTCATTTATGAATGCAAGTATAGGACCAATTTCTGAATACACTGTTATCCTTCTTCTGTGATCTCTCTCATGTGAGGCCAACACCGGATGATTGGGGTGGGTGGGTGGGAGCTTTAAATTGCTCCTAAACTTAATACTTATTCCATCTGATCCCTATCACACTGCACCCTAACTTTTGCAAGACACATTATCATTATAGGCCTGTTACAAGAGGGTGATTTACTTGTTATTATAATAAAAGTAAAATACTGACAAGACAATCTGACCTTGTTCTGAGCAGCAACTGTAGCAGAAATGACCTAAAGACTGGATTGGGATCCACACAGTCATTGAAAATAGTCAGTTCCTTTGTCAGTTGACGAGTCTCCATTTTTCCTTGTCTCCCTGGTGTTGTTGTCATGGTGATGTATCCTAGCAACTTATCAACCACTTGGTCTGATGGAGCAGTGTTGTCAACAAAGCATAGTTGTGACACAACATCCATAAAGAAACTGTTACATCGTCTCTGGTATTCCTTGAACTCTTTAACTGCTTTCCTGAAACATGATACATGAACCAAACTTAAAAAACTGCCAGTTTACAATTCTATGAATTGTAATATGTGAGGAAAAATCTTACAGAATTTTGCTCTTTTCTCTCCCTGAGATCAGTTTCTCCTGAAATAAGAAATCTTTAATTACCTTGGATATTTTTGATTTATGATCTTGGAAGTAATTTCATAATAAGATGTGTCTGAATAAAATTCTGCAGATGATAATATTCAGTACAGTTTCATTCATTATTATGTGCAATTCCACATCCTGCAAATTACTAACATTTCACAGAAGTTAATCTTAAGAACAATTTGTTTGACTTTTGCTACAATATATATGGATGTCCTATGTAGGAAACAAAAGTACCATGAATGTCATATTATACGCCAGTCTTGTGTTTAAATAGTCCTCTACCTAAGTAGTGGTAAAAAGATTTTAAAGATGGGCACCAATGATTGGCACAATTTCTATCTGGGATCAATTAGATATCATATGAAGACTCTGTGCATACCCAAAATCTATAGGACCATCTTTTCAGAAGTAGATATAACAAGAGTTTCATTATGCCTACCATAATGGCCATACTACGAGTCTGATTGCCACCATTTTCATTCATAACAAGATTTTAAAATGGCCATTATGACCATGAAATTGGCTGTCAAATCAGCATCATTTTCATTTAGGATCAACTAGACATCAAATGAAGTCTTTTAGTAAAGGTGGCAGTCTTACAGCTTTTTTTTAAGAAAAAGAATTTCCCCCATTTTTTTCACTGGTTACACTGGCTATGAAAACAAAACCTTGTATATCTTAGGTGTGGTTCAAAGAACATTTAATTCCCTTTATTTTGGTGTATGATTGATGTGTGTAATATGGGTTGTAGAGTATACAGCATGGCCTTACATCAGGTGTGCACATTGAAAAAAAAACTGCTAGCTCTGTTTGGTCATTTTCACTTCCTGGACTTCATTTGTAAACTGTATTAAAAAAAAGAACTTTTTTAACATTTTATATATTTGGTAATTCATTCATTGCACTTTCAGAACCTGGCATTATCTAGTCTAGCAAAATTCATTTTCCCTATTTTAATAACTGCTAGTGTATTTTAGACTAATTCCGGCTGAATTATGAGCACAAGGGAGCAGTCATTTTGGTTAGCTGTGTGCTTAGATCATGTACAATTTCCACAAGCACAATATCCAAAAAAATCAAAGTCACAGTACATGAAAGTAACATAGAGGTATGCCAACATTCTCTCCACTGTGCATGTTGCAAATGTAAACAACTTCACCTTACATCTGCCACTCTCTCAAGTTCGTAATATCTGGAATACCCCCAAAATCCAAATGTCTATATGACCATTCATTTAGGATAATTGAAAATTAAGGTTTGCAAGATGGCTGCTGTGTTGCAGATTCAGTGTTCTTGTAAAAATCCATTTGCAGACCCCTAATAAATACATTCTTCTTGTTAATTATTGGCAAATGGGTGATGTAATAATGTTATATTTTTTAAAAAATTCTTTCGGTTTGTACTTCTCATTGGAGCAACAGTTTGCAAGTCTGTCTCTGTACACATTTAAGACATTCATTTTCTCATACTTTTGATTGCTGATCACTGGAAAAAATGCAGAGTTCCAAAAATGTGTAATGGATACCTGCAATCACTGATTCCCACTCATGATATGTTCTGACCTTAGTAATGTTTATATTTATAAATTTATCTACCAAAGATCTCTACAAAAAGGCTAATTTTGGGACAAAATATTCATACAATAATGCATCATTCCACAAAGTATAATTGATCCAGAATTTAACAGTTCTCAAATAATATAATTCATTTTTAATGGGGCAGGTTTAAAGCTCATGCACATGAAAGTATACTTTATGCAAATGACTGGATATTTTTTCCATGTCTTACAATACAGCAGTGATCCCATTTTTTTCTCATATAAAAACATCTGTAAAGTATCCCAAATATGTTGGACAGATATATTCTTGAAGAACTACTGCAATATGGGAGGTGTAAAAAAAATAGCTTTGATAAAATGAAAGCATCAATAACACAAAACTAAAATTAAATTAGTTCATCAAAGACAATCTAATGGAAACAGAGTTCATGATATAAAGGAGGGATAGGCAGAGGGACAATGTGAATACAAGCATGTTACAATAAAAGCAAAATATTGAGTTTTATTTTTTCCCACAAGTGAAATAGCTGATCATGTGACAAAGTAAAAACAAGGACCTAATTTTTTTTGTCTTCATTTCAGGAGATTTTATATTTGATAGAAGTCTGGATAAATGACTAATAAACAGGAATCCCTTGAATTGACTGATACTCCTCTAGACAAAAGAATTTCTGGGAATTCAAGACAAGACCATTGCTCCCATTTGTTATTTTTCATCAATAACAAGATTTTTAAATTAGCTTATGTGGTGGACAAATTGGCTGTCATATTAAAACAATTTTAATTTTTTAGGACCAAGTTGACATCATTTGAAGTCTTTTGGTGAAAACTCCATGTCAATATGACCATCCATTCAAGGTGAATAACAACAGCAACATTTTCAAGACAGCCATCATGGCAGCTGGATGTATGATTGGTAACATTTTCATTTAGGACCAACTAGGTATCATAAGAAAAAGTCTATTGATGAAAAACCCATTCTAATATAGCCAATAGCCATCCATTTGGAAGGAGCTGTGAAAACAATATTTTCAAGGTGGCCACCAAATTGAACAATTTGAATGATTTCATTGAGGACCAATTAGACACCATAAGAACTCTTCTGATGAAAATGGCTTCCCATTTAACAGCAAAAACAATAACAAGATGTTCAAAAGTTGGCCAAACTGGCTGTAAGATAGCATCATTTTAATTTAGGACCAACAAGACATTGCATGGTGTCTTTGGGTAAAAACCTCATGTAGATATGACTTTTTGTTTTGGAAAAGAAACAATAACAAACTTTTCGTCATGGCTTTTATGGTGACCATAGTGAATATCAGACTGGCACCATTTCTGTTTAGGAATGTCAGCATGAAGAGTCACCTAGGAAAAGAAGATTTTCAAGATGGTCATTGCGGCAATCATATTGGCACCATTTTCATTTATGACCACCTAGACCAGGGGTCTCAAACTCAAACCACCCTGCAGGTCACATGAGGGCATTTTTAATACCCTGAGGTCTGCGTCACCTTTCTTATCTTGCATGACAATCATTTTGCAGGCCACATGATATGGCTTGGCGGGCCGTGTGTTTAAGACCTCTGAACTATACATCATAAGAAATCTTTCAGTGAAAATTCCATGCTGATAAGACCATTCATTCAGAAGTAGTGATAAAAAGACTTTTAAGATATCAAAGTGGCACCATTTTCATTCTGGATCAACTAGATATCAAAATAAGACTTCTGGTAAAAACTTTAAGAGTCAACACAGTCAATACAAGCAGATTATAATAAAAGCAAATATTGAGCTTTATGTATCAATATGACTTTTTTCTTCAGAAGGAGTGGTGGGAGAAAGATTTCCAATGTGGCTGATGTGGTGGCCATGTTCATCCTAATATCAGCACCATTATTATTCAGGACTAACTATCCCAAAAAAGTCTTTTAGTGAAAACCTCATGTTGATATGACGATCCATTCAGAAGGGGTAGTGATAGCAAGTTTCATGATGGCCACTGTGGTGGCCATATTAGACATTAGATAAGACCATTTTCATTTAGTACCAACTAGACATCATAAGAAGTCTATTAATTAGAATCCCATCTGATGTGACCATAAACTCATGAGTAGTGATAACAAGGTTTTCAAGACAGACACTTTGGTGGCCATATTGGATGTTTGAGCAGCACTATTTTAATTTAGGATCAACTAAATCTTGGAATGAAAATGTGTGTAAAGTTTCATGGCAACCTTCCAAGTAGTTAGGGGGAGTAGCAATAACAAACTGATATGGACAAACAAATGATGGACAACAGAACATCCCACAAGCTCTTCCAGACTGTCACCAGCAGAGCTAAAAATGTTGACAATATACACATACTAAGATTTCTGTCAGCATATTTTGTAAAAAAAACCAGTACATTTTATACTATAAGATTGACTGCTGCAAAAAAAATGGGACTGAATAAAAAAATATTTCTTAACAACATTAAAGCTGTGTGCATAAAAGATGGAAAACAATCTGTCAAACCTTTAAAAGATTAAGTACAAGTTTTCAAAGTAGCATATACCATGCATACTAGTGTACAAGTTCAATCCAGCTGCAAACTGCATAGATCCAAATCTGCAGTCATATAAAGCAGTGGCAGATCTAGGTCTATGCAGTTTGTTTGCAGGGTTTCAAAGCAAGAGATATATACACTGAAATAAGTACTTACATGTAGTAACTCTGATTGCATTTTCACCAAGAAGAGAATGCAAACTTGATACAATATATGGAAATTAATACTTTTTACAGAAGTCCAATTAACAGTAAAATCTGCCATACTACAACAAATACTTATGCACAACTGATTATTAGATAAATATACAAACCATATAATGCCTAGCTACACTTTTTGTATACCCGACACATCAGGTGAATAAAGGAAAATAACGCTGAAACTTAAGTCATTCATGCGCACAGAACTCTGTATCTTGGAGAAAAATTTAAAATTGAAACAGCTAATACATGTAAATCTTATGTATGCATCTTTCATAAACTTATTTCATGCAAAAAGCGTGGAAAACCTTAAAAATATACAAGGTAGAAACCTTTCTAGAAACCTTGGACATCCACACCTTTGAACATTATCAGGCAAAACCCTGGAAAAACAGCATTGTCAAACCTTCAACATCCAAGGTTTCCAGGTACAGTTTTCAGCTGTAGAATTGTTTACATTTTACATTTTGAAATATTTCCAAATTTTTCTGTGGGAATCTCTGAAATTTTACAGCAGAGTCTATCAGTGTAAAATAAATTTAAACAAAATACCCAAGTGAGCCTCTGATTGCTCACACAGCTGACATCTGTCTGACAGCCAAATACAGGAACAGTTGGACAGCCAGAGTGTAATCAATGGTTACACAACCCACCTCTACTTTCACTATTTTCCTGTAGCCATTGTAAACATTATCATGCAGAAAATAAATTCTGACTCAGTCATCTTGACAACATTTCTAACTAAAGATCTTCTGTAATCTGAACTTTTAATCATTTTAAAATGTTATATTTTTATTTTTAACAGGCACAATATGGCCATTATTGAGCAGACATATATATTGCCAAGCCACACCTAACTACCTACCCACCCACCAACCTACCATGACAGGGCATAAAAGAATTAAAAAACATTCTTTTACATCATAACACAGGTAGTAAATTGATAATAAACTATTAATGCTTTCTAATTTTTAAAATATAAAAAAAATCATTGTTCTTAAAGTTGGCTTTAAAAGCTAATACTATTGTCCAGCCCTTGAATCCCGATATTATTAGGTGAAAGTCAAAAGCCTGGAGTACTCTTTGAATGACAGTTCATGCATTAATAATGACCCTGATCAGCCACTACAGGTGAGGCCTGTGAAAAGCATGAAGCATTCAGTTTACTCACCCAACTCCTATACTCCTTCTAATGTACAATACACGACTCCCTCGATAACTTGTACCCTGATAATTCGCGAACCTGTTTATAACATGGGGTCAGTCATGGATCCCATTTTTATTACTAGAAAGTACCAAAAACTTTACCCCTATTTGTTGAACATGAAGAAAATTGTGATCAAAATTGGTAAACTGAAACCTTGATATATCGCTCATTTTATCATCAAAAACAGTTGATGTGACCTGGAAATTTGAATCAACATTATGAAATTATCAGCTTTTAATAAGAAGTCATGTATTTTGTTAAAATATCTTTCCAAACAACATTCTTGGTACACTGTAAATAACAACAACATTCTTGGTACACTGTAAATGAAATTTTGAAATTGTCACCAGTGCCTACTTGAGGTAGCACTTTGATAAGTCCCAATTAAATAAGTTTTTTATCGAGTGAAATGCATGATTTAGTTATATCTTTTAGCTCGGTTTAAGTGTAATGCTCATAAATACAATTTACCCTGTTGTATTCCAGTGTGAAATATGTCAATCTATTGTAACAGCTATGTTTGCGAGCATTTCTGTGAGAACCTAATTAAGTGCCGACGTGTTCTGATTGCATAAGTATTTGTTGTATTGTTGCACTGAATTAAAAGCTGACCTCCTTGTATTACCATGTTAATTATGTCTTTTGTATCAAATAAAGAGGGAACTAATTGAAAAAAATGGCATTTAAATCCAACCTGTGTAAGAGCTAGCGGCCCTAGTCTAGTGTCAGGTCAACTTGTTTCAAGCAATCTGTAGAACACTGTTACAATTTGATTTTTGGTGAATGTACTGTAATTCAACTACCTTAAATTAGCATACTCATTCACAAATGTGATCAACGATAGCAAGACAACCAAGAGAAATGAATATCTAATGACATAAAATTCTGTTTTACAGATAACGTTTTATTAATTTATTAATGAAATGCTAGTTTCATAGTTTGTAGTTGATTTGTAATTCCTGAACTGGCACTGATTTCCTCACAGGTCAGAAGAAGTTTCACTCTTTCTTGCAATGAAATTACAGCATCAATAATATTTTATTACAAAACATTAAAAAAATTGACTTTCAATGATGACCGTTGTTTCACAAACTAAATGTTCCATTTTTTTAAATAAAAGGAATTTTGTTTGATTGTGAATATTAGTAAATAACAAGCCTGGTTCCCTGCTTACTATGCTCCTTGCATTGCATTCCACAAGAATAGAGAGCAAGGAAGGGAGCGGATGGGTCAGGGAACCAGACTACTCAACAACAACATAAAGCAGTGATGTAATACACAATGTTTTTGCATACACATGAAGGTTGTTTAAACCATTTGGAATAAAGTTAATGATCTCTCAGCGGTTGGATATCTTGAAAATAAATGTCATTATTACATAAAAACAAATAGCTTCTTTATAAAAAGCGCTTTATTGACAAGAATTCCTAATGCGACTTTAAAACAAGTATTCAGTCATTAAACAGACCAGTTCACTCCCCCTCCCGTGGTCTTCTCTATGTCCAGCAAGGATGCTATCATTTCATATTGTTATAGTGATCCCTCAATAACTCACACCCTCACTTAAAGTGCAGCCTATGTTTTTTCAATACATTTTTCATATACATTGGGCCATAAGTACAATGCATGTGGCAAACATCACTATGCCAAGCAAAGGGGGTTGCCATACTGGTATTCTTCCAGTCAACCCGGTCCCTTGACTGATATTCATACTACACACGTACATGTAACCTGATGGTTATCAAACTTTCCATATTGAAAGTACAGTTATAGTCAGTACCATTATTAGCAAAGTTAATTGCAAAACATTCCTGATATACATACTATAAAATGATTGATTTTCACATCACATTCTCATGGCGTGTACCTCTGTAATTATTAAACTGCCAATGTTTCTATTTTCGGGTATCATGAGTCGTTTGTTCTTAATACAGGACTATTGTTGTTGTTGTTGTAGGGTTTAACGTCATTTTTCAGCACACGATAGGCTATACATGGCGGCTAGTATTAATGGTGGAGGAAGAACCTGGGAAATCCCCGGAAAGAACCACCGACCCTTGAGAAGCTACTGGCAAGTTTTCTCACATACCCACATTGGCCGAATCCGAGACTCGAACCCACGCAGACAGAGGTGAGATGGCAGTGATCTGTAATGGAGAGTGCTTTAGACCACTCGGCCACTCGGGTAATACAGGACTAAAGATAATGAAAAATACTTGCCATTAAGTACTTATCTTAACTAAACCTTTAAGGTATGGATAAATAGGATGTATATTAAATTTAATTTAAAATATGAAAACTATTCTAACTATATGGTATGCATTTCCGCTAGAAGGCATTTCCCATAAAACAAGAATGTGAATCAAATTAAGAAAAAGACAAATTTAAACAAAGTTATAAAATGATCACCATTTGCATACTTTACAAAATGGTATTTTGTTCCATTCTGGTGGCTGTCAGGATTTCAGGATTATCACTAATCATTAAGGTTACACGAAGTATTGTGCAACATGTTTAGTGATGGTGAATTTGACATGCATTCATGCATATATCCTTGTGCTTTCCAACACCGGATTATAAGGTCTGTCGAATAGACCATGCATAGGAAAATAGTTTACACTTTTATGTACAATTATGTTTACATGTTAGTGATATTTTTACATATTTTTGATGACTAGTTATTTGTGTTGTTTTTTGTATGACATTTGAACGCTGGACCACATAAATTAACTTTTATCATTGTACACTGTAACCATTTGCAGAGACATGGGTGCTTTGGAAACCAGGATACAAGGAGGCAGTTTAATGTGGCAGGTGGTCTACATAAATGGAACATATTAGACCAAAATTTTAGATTTCATACATTTTGCCTTGAATCAATTATTAAGATACCAACAAAGTGGTTAGAAATTTAAATTCAAATTTCATTAATTAATGAAGTTTAGAAAACTTAATTACCAATTGTGCTACAATAGATAGTTCAGCATGTACAGAAAGACATGAACCGAGAATATGAATATTCCAGACCCTTGATTTTGGGGAACACCATAATGTTTTGGATTAAAACTGTGTCATTATTATTATTATTATTACCAAAATGCATGGAGAATTGTGTTACTGTCTTCAACATTAAATGCTGCCTATGGCCAATACACGAGGTCTTCATACCTCTTTTAGGAACTACTGTCAAGGTTGTTCAGGACTGACTAGAATCCATTTTATTTGCAACCAGAGTGTGCAGAAAAAGAGTTAATGTTCAGTTTCTCTAAGTTTCATTAAAAATCTACTTCTCTTTGCCACTAAATGGATTATTCATAAGTATCAGTGACATTTCATTTTCACCACATACAGACTGCATATTGCTGTACACTACAAGTCTGCAGACGAGAAGGTATGGCATTATTTCTATTATAATATATTCTTTCACACAATAACTGCTAAATGGTACATAATAATTAATTGAAGGAAATGGAACATTACTATTGCCATAAGTTTTAGCCATTTTTTCCCAATCAGACTACCATCCCCCACCCATCTGCACTGAATTGTGCATTACCAATAGTCCTTGATATGGGACGTTATCACTGAATAAACATACTTATTCCTACTTCCAAATGCACTGGTCAGAAAGGGCTTTCTGAGTATGATGGGATGTAAGTAGGTCTAACATGGATGAATCAATGTGATCATAAAAACAAAGACTTAACTCATGTCTGTAAACCATAAATGTAGGTCACTATGATCTTTTGTTTTAAGGGCATTGTACTAAAAGAGATACATCCAGCTATTAAGTTTCATGGCTGGAAAATAAACAGTACTCCAAGAATGAACTTTTAACACAAAATTTGAACAAAGGCACAGAGCATAAAATATATCTCATATAAAATTCTTGCAAAAAAAATAGGATGAAAAATTTGTCAAGATGCATCCACTTCATTATTCTAGGTTGGACAGCATGCATACAATATAGCAAAAACTCATGTGGTCATTAGCAAGATGCAAAAACTTGAGCCTCTTTTGTTGCAGGAGTGTGGCAGTAACAGAGATGTGCATAATCAATTTCATGATTATAATCCTAAGAAATGAACATCAAACACAAGTCAGTGAAGAATGACATATGGTTGACACTTACCTACTACTAAAATGGAGAATTAGCGGTGCTCAAAAAGATGCTTCTCTAAGTTATATGATTTTATATAGGATGGTATGTATAGAACATGTAAGAAATCTGTGGTCATGAGATAAATGCAATAACTTAACTGATGCCAGTAAGATGTGAAATACAGGTCTCAGTAAACCTTCTTTGGAATGGATATGGTACTAAGAGCGATGTACATGTATACACTTAGTTTAATGACTACAGCATGAATTGTAAAAATGTAAACTGAACCAAAGTCAGTGAATGTCAAATATGGGACACCATGACCTACTTTTATGATGAAGGTTCAGTACTTATCTAGATGCATCCTCTTGCCATGTTTCATTATTCCATACAGTAGATAAAATACCAATCTGATCATAAACTAAATGCAAAAACAAAAGCCAGCAAAATGTCAATGTAGGTTGCAATGACCTTGTTTTGTTGTATGGGATGCATACAATGTTCTATGAGTGGTGGAGTCTTTATTGATATTATACAATTAGTCCTTGGATTGCCCTGGGCTTTGCCAATATCGCAAATTGTGATTTTTTTTCCTTATTAGCAACAAAATATACCATCTGCTGATTGTTTTGGTGACAACCTTTTTAGCTGTTTAATTTGTACATATAATCATGGATTTGGAGTGAAGACATTCAAAGGGACCATGAAAGGAAGCCATAAACTTGGATACACAATGCACTGGTATCTATCTGTTACATAAACAAATCTGGCCAAGTGGTCTAAAGTGCTAACCATTACGGATCACTGCCATCTCACCTTTGTCTGCATGGGTTCGGGTCTCGAGTTTGGCCAGTGTGGGTATGTGAGAAAGCTTGCCAGCAGCTTTTCGTGGGTCGGTGGTTCTTTCCAGGATTTTCCCAGGTTCTTCCTCCACCATTTATACTGGCCGCCATGTATAGCCTAACTTGTGCTGAAAAATGATGTTAAGCCCTACAACAACAACAACAACAACAACAACATAAACAAATCCTTTGTTCGTATTGACAAACCCATCTCTACAGTGCATTGTTACATCAAAATCTGCTTAAGCTGACATCTGCCTTGAGTACTGTATGCTGTGATACACTCAGTCATGCTACTGGACTATACCTACAATCAACCAACCTCTGAAGAAGCAAACTGAAACTGCTACAATTAACTGAATGATGGCTAATCCTTCTGTTGTTTTTTAAATGTACCAATAAAATAATTTTGCTGAAACTTCAGAGAAAACTGATTACCTTTGATGTACTGATTGCTGGGTGTAAATACAAAGCAAATGGAAAAAAATCTCAATCAGAATTATATACTGTCAACAGTGCAACTTTATCATGGGTAAATATAAGTTAGATGTTGCGTGTTCATCATTTCACCCTAAGAGTAAGTTAACAAAATTAACAGCATTTGGATTTAGTGCAAATTCATCAGACAACACAGTCACTGAACTTGATGTTATACCTGACAGTCCGACATCGTCTGCATGTAGTGATGGTAATAATGCTTCAAGTGCAACACCACATCATAATGAATGGGTCGAAGATTCCCGAAAAGTTAAACTTGGACGTCCATGGCTGAGATATGATATAAAGTTAAAGCGGATACTCTGTGATATATGTATCAAGGCACAAGTCGTCAATTCATTTTCAACTGGTTGTGATATTTTGAAGAAGGATTGTGTCACCAAACATGAATCCAGACAGGGTAAGTAATATATGTTAATTTTGCTCATTGATCTTTTACTTTTGCCATCAATCCCATGTTTGACTCCAGGGATTTAAACTACGTGACAAGAAATATCAAAACAAACAAGTTTTGCATAACTGAAAATAATTTATTTCTCAAAATACAGGAGTGAAAAAAATTAAAATAACTTACAGCATGGTGAATGAATTCTGATTTCCCAAGAGTCCTTTCAATTCCAATAGTTCCAAGAAATCCAAATACGTTCCAATGAAAAATGCCCCTTCTGTGTTGAACTTTCAAATGTACAGAAAGATTTCCAAAGAATTCAAATAGTCAATGAATAAATTTAGTTAATACCGTACAGTTATTCTAGTATGTCATGCAAAAAATAAATGTTTTGAAAAAACAAGTTGGGTGATTGAATTCAAAAACATGCAGATTGGGACTTACCATTGGGAAGATTTTTGCAGCATATTTAAGCATCGTTTTCACTAAATATTCACAGATTTTTCAGGTCCAATACACTTGAAATTCCCAAAGGACACGCTATTTCTCCCTGTGGAGTGTGCTATGCCCCCACCAACATGCCCCCGTTTCATATTCTGATCAGCTATGCCCAAACTGCACAGTAGCTAAAGGTCAGACTCAAGCCTCTTCCACATACTTCAAAGAATAGGCCTGTTCTACAGTGAGTGAAAGCACTAGCTATTGATTGACAAATAAACAATGCCCTTTTTTTGTCATATTACTATGCCTAAAATGGGTGTGAATTTATGTTAAAAGTTCCATTGTGGTCTCAAGCTACCATACATTTTTTTAACCATTTCCCACATTTTATATCCCACCTTTTTTCCTTATTGTTAACTCATATATGCATATAACACTGCTTACTAAATAACATATTTATTCTGAATTAGTTTTTTGCTTGCACATATGCTCTGTGATATGTTTCTTCATTCCTTCATTTAATTTAATGATGGTAATTAATGCTTATATATACAGTAAATAAATACCAGGTGTTGACTCGTGTAAGTTTAATTGGTGGGAATGGAGATCCTAGTTTGTTTGTGGAGAAAAAATCTACAGCATTCAGTGATCATTCTTGGGGTTTAGGAAACAATTCACTGCCAGCAAAGCATGTAAAACACGGCAAACATTTTTTTCTGAACTCCTGGTTGACAGAGATGTACTTTGTGAAGCTAGCCATAAAAGGGGGGAGGGGCCATTTAATTCCTGAATGTATGAAATCAACGTTCACATTATATGTCACTTATCTTACACTGTAAAGTATGATCATTGGGTTTTAGTATTAAAATGTCATTTAAAGTTTTTAACAAAACTATTACACCTCTCTCTTGATAACTTGTGCACAACAGGGTCCACAAACATAGACTGCACTACTAGCGAGGCGTTAGTTACCAAGGGACCTCCAAAAATTGAAAAAAAATCGCTTTGACATCGAGAAAACCATGGGGGGTGGGGTGGTGTCGTTAGGGAACTGGGCTGTTTAATGACTGAATCCTCATTTTACAATCACGTCGATAATAATTTTTAATAATGCGCTTTTTCTAATGAAGCTGTTTGTTATTCTGTTTGAATAACTTTTTTCTCTCAAAATATCCAACAGATGAATGATCGTTCCAACTGGTTTGAACAACCATCACGTGTATGCGAAAAATCTCTGTATTATGTCACTGCTTTTTGTTTTCTTGATGAGTCTGGTTCCTGTAGTGGTATTTAATAGTATCTTGCCAAATCGGTAGTCCACAATTTAGGAACTAGACTAACTGTTGATACACCACCAAACAAGATTCCTTTTTTTTCAAAAACACACGACATTTATTTCATGACACATCTACGTCGAAACTCAATTTTTTATTTTTCAATAAGTACAATGTTAATGTCGTGATTTCATTGGAAGTAATAATGAAATTTCTTATCATCCCTGAGAATATCTCTAAATGCCAGTTCAAGAATTCTCTGAAACTCGCTTGCCCACAATGGTCCATATCTGTGAAATCAAGCTCTTTATTTTACGAAGTACATGTATTCATTTTGCTTTGCTGCCTTGTTATCTTTGATCACAGTTATGAAAGAGTCAGTTAATTGAAGATAGTTTATACATACACAATAACGTTTATTACAGTGTTCGATTGATCAAATGAAGTGAGTTCACCTGACATATGACCGAGGCCACTAGATTTTAAGTTAGTCCAATTTTTGTGACTTTAACTTTTCTTTTATTCCACCTCCTTTTCTTTATTCAAAAGACATTATTAACACGATAATATAATAGAGGTCAGCTTTTAATTCAGTGCAACAATACAACAAATACTTCTGCAAGTCAGTTATCAAAATATGGTTGGCACTTAATTAGGTTCTCAGAGAAACGCTCGCAGACATACCTGTTACGGTAGATTGACGCATTTTACGTTTAATTACAAGAGGACACATTGCACTTATGATGATTACACTTAAAAGGAACTAAAAGATGGAACTAGAACACAAATTTCAATTGATAAAAAAATTTTTTAATTTGTATTTATTTATTAAAGTACTGCCTCCACTCGGCATGACATTTTCATTATTGAAATTTCCTTACATATCATTAATTGCAGTGTACTAGGAATGTCATTTGGAAAGAAATTGTAAAAAATTGTATGAGTTATTTTTAAATTTGATATTTCATTGTGTTGATTAATATTTCCAGGTCCTATCTACCGTTTTCAACGATAAAATGAGCAATACATCAAAGTTTCCATTACCAATTTTGATTGTGATTTTCTTCAAGTTCAACAAATAGGGAAAAATTTTGGGGGTATTTTCTGATTTAAAAAATGGGATCCATGCCTGACACCACATTATAAGTGGGTTCACGAGTTATCAGGGTGCGAGTTGTCGAGGGAGTGGTGTATTTGGAAAATAATATACATAACATATTCGCTTAATACCTGATGTTTCTATTTAAAAAATGAGAGAGAAACACTGTAAATATCAGAAGAGTAGATATTTTACATTTGATAATGCATTTATTTCAGGTAACGACAGTCATACCAATGCACTAATGGTGATGTGGGATGCAAAGACCATGGAAGTAGTGCAAAACAGTCATGTAATGATTTATTTTGTAATATAATGGCTGTATTGCTTGTTGTCAATAAAGTAATAACTATCCCATCTTTTTCAATTTTCATTGCCTATTACATTAATAGACTTGGAAAAATATTCACTCCTTGTTCTGGTGAAAATTTTTGAAAATTGGCAACAAAATATTGAGGTTGGTGATATTTTTGGCGACAACATTTTAAAAGCCAGGACCATCCCTGATTAGCCATAATATAAATTTAACTGAATGCTGACAATTAGGAGATTTATGTTGAAACAAAACAGTATGACACTCTCTGCACATGTTGCATTTTTCTGCTTCACAGTATAAAATAGTAATGTCATGTTTGCAAAGGGATATAACTCTGAATTCAGGAAATGAAAGCTGAAAACCATACTCTGCATAGGCATTTCTCTGGAAGGCTTATAACATGTCATTATCTCAGTATCAAGGTTTTTATAAAAAAATTATAATGATACATTTTGAAATGTATTTTATATGCATGTCTCTCTGTAAACCCATAATATGCAGAAGGAACATAATTTTGATAATTATTTTTAAATACTTCTAATAACAACAATTGTTACAGGAAACATTTAATTTCATGCAATGAAAACAAGGTCTGCACAAAAGCACCTATATTTATATGTGTGTCTGTGATTTTGATTTTTAATGTAGCTTTAAAAAATTGTTTAGTCATATCGCTACAATGTCTGCAGTGTGGCAGTTTATAGTGATGTCTAGCACTGGGGCATCATGGTCATACCAGATGTCTTATCAGCACCACTTACATTTCAGACCAACTGAACATCATCAGAATCCCCAAGTGGATACAACTATCCATTCAAGAGTAGTACCAATAACAACAATTTCTAGATGACTGCTATGTTAGCCATATTCGATGTAAGATTGGTACCATTTTCATTTAGGACCAGCTAGACATCATTAAGAAGATTGTAACTGTGATGGTCATGGTGGATGGACAAGTGGCACCATTTTCCATTAGGTCCAACTAGACCTTGGGATGAATGTGTAACATTCCTCCAAGTTTTGGAAAAGTAGCAATAATAAACTTGTGCAAACAGACAGGAAGATGAGGGACAACAGACCATCCATTAAGCCCAGATAAGCTAAAACATACACATTTTTACACCTATATGAGGTACATTCCCTTGAGTCATAATGTTGCCGTCTCAGACTAATATCTATTAGCTTTCCTGTATAAATGTTTTCAGCTATAACCACTCCTTTTGCTCCAAAAACAGTCTTAACAAAAGGGGTGACCTCTCATGAGGGGGACAAAATGACAAATGAACCACTGTAGTGTCATGCAAGTTGAAGTCTGATCAGAAGGTGGTCTCTCTTGAAAGAGGAATATCAAGATGGGGACCAATATATTACTGTAAAGCTCTCAGGTGCCTTTTAACTGGGAAAAGTCTTCCTGCAATTTAAATAAACATATTTGTAAGACAGACCTTTCATTTCTGATTGAATTTGGATCAAATTCATTTGGGATGTCTTTGGTGCACTTGGGACATTTCTTTGTGCCAAGAGCTTCTGCCTCATGGTAACATCTGATGCAAATTGCATCTTTACATGGCAGTATAATTGGAGCACCCTCTATGTTGTCTTCACAATTGGAGCAAGTTTGTTCATGCCTGAAAAGAAATATCATTAATAGAATTCAAAAGCAAACATTAGTTTTCTTAATGCATAACAAATAAAAGCCCAAAATCTTATGCAATGAGACAAAGTTTATGATAAAAAAATTTATGATTAGGAAGACTTTAATATTGGTCTGAGCTCTGTTTCACCTTGTATTGCAGCTTAGCTGATGAACTGGAAGAGTCTCTTGTAGCCATTTAGTTAAATCTTCTTAAATTTGGGGTAATCCATTACATATGGAACAATTTATGTCAGATATATGATGTGGGGATATATCAATCTAAATGAAGAAAGACATGGAGGTGATACTTTATGGATAATTTTAAGAAGAAGACAAGACATTTAGTAGAGGTAGAAAAAATTTACATATCATTTTCTTTCAAACGTAGTCTCTCAATTTATAAGTTAAGAAAACAGCTTATACCTTTGAGTCTATTCAAAATGAGCTTTCATGTTAAAATACAAGCATATTTACCTCTAAAAAGAAATAGGCATAAATAAATGCTCATTCACCTCTAAGAAAGAATTTGCAGAATCCAGTAGTAAAAATGTTACTGGTAGTTCAACTGCTCAACATGTCATTAAGTTGGCCTCCTGATCCCATTTGTGTAACATTAATAAAATATGGGACTGATTTACTAACATGTCATTATTTCTAAAATCATGCTGATATGTAGAAGAAAGTACATCAGAATTACCCTAAAAGGTCTTTAATGGCAATTCTATTGCACATTTTGAGGAATTTCTCCACTATTTCAAGGGAATGCAGCTCCTTCAAGTCTGGAAAGTCACCAAGCATCTGAAAGAATTATACATATATATTGAAAGAAAACAGAGATATTAGAGACATGAATTGCAAAGGGGCCCTGCTTCACAATTTTCTCAGTCGGATCTTAAAAATTAAGAGAAACTTAGTGGAAACAAATAAATGCTGTGTCCAATAATAAATGTATAAAATGATGTAAAATGCTGCAATCAAACTTATTTAAGAGTTCAGCAATTTAAAACTGCACATAAAAATATGACTGAAATCCTCAATTATCCTGATCCAAAGTTAGAACAAATACTAGCGGTAATTCCACTAATTATTGAATCTCACTGGAAGCAGATATATGAAAATGTATGCTAGAAACCAAACTCATTCAAATTCTCATCAACATGACTCTGCATCTTAAATCTAGCTGAGTCAAAAACTGTTAACAAAGAAATGTCAACTCCTACTGATGTGACAAAGAAATGCAGCTTCACAAATCTAAATCTGGACATAAAAATACAAATACATGAAACCTGTATCTCCAATTTTTTTAAGCATCAAGGTACTTTTTGGTTTAGACAAGCTTTCTACAGTAGCCTTCCCATTATATGACAAGCTGAAGTCAAGTAAAGAAAGAATCTTGATGCTTTGAGTATTCCATTGTAATTTCCACAGTACACTGTCAAAGCTTCTGCTGACATCCAAATATGTCCAACACTGGCCATTAAGAAAATCTTATCATCGCTACTCTTCCAGAATGGATGGTCATATAAACATGGTGTTTTCACCAAAAGACTTCTTATGTCTAGATGGCACTAAATGAAAATGGCAGTCATCTTGAAAATCTTGTTATTGCTATTCCCACTAAATGGGAAGTCATACTGACATAGGGTTTTCACCAGAAGGCTAAATGTGATATCTAGTTGGTCCTGAATGAATATAGGTACTGATCTATCCTCAAATATGCCCACCATGGTGGCGATCTTTAAAATTTTGTTACATCTACTCCTGCTCATACTAATATTGGGTGTTTTCACCTAGAGTAGCAATAACAAATTTATGCTAAGGCATGGATAGATGATGGATACTGCACAACAGGCCATTACAGTTCATCTGGCCTATGACCAATAGAGCTAAAATAAGTTTTGGCCAGTTCCAAATGAGGCTCTCTTGTACTGGCTTGATGGTACTTCTGCTACTATTGTTACTACTAAACACTACGATCACTACTACTATTGGTTTATTTACATATGGTGACTCAGATTGGGAAGACTATAATCTCAAGGTCCTTGTATACAATATATTCAATATATCTATTTAAATTATCTTTGAATGTATATCTTACACCAATGAAACTTGCACCAAAGAAAGTCACTTAACATATGTTCAATATATATTCAGTGTTAGTCCTCAATGAATATTCACCTAGTTACATACTGAATGTATCTTTTCAAAATGCTTAAAAACTTTCTGCACATTTCATATGCAATATAAAATAATTGTCCACAGAATTGCATTTGAGTAATTTTTCTTGAATAGTTTTATTTTGGAGCTGTTCAATGTCCTGCCAACTGCCAATCAACTATGGTTTCTCAGTTATCCACATACACTGACTAATTTAATTTTTGGTCACCTGTGCAGCCTTTCATTATTGCATGTTTCTCTGTTGTTTGTCCAAGCATCAGAAATGTGAAATAGAGTGAATCTGGCACCTTGGTGAATTCTGCTAAACACAATGAACAAGTTCATATTCTTGTTACTGTGCTAACCTCTGTCTTATTTCAGCTAAATTTCACCATATACCCCGCTAATGTCATTTAAGTATACATTTAAATTTTGAAAAGATAATCTGAATTTCAAAGAAGTTGATATATTAAAAAAGCAAGCACTTCAGTCAACAAGTCAACTGATAAGGTGTTGGATTTGGTTTTTTATGACTTTATGGTCTTAAAAAGAGTAATAGAAAAGGGAGCAAAGCAACAAGCTTTGTAAAATTCAAGAAACAATTCATTTCCCTAGCATAAAAAGTGAAAACTGTAAAAAGAACTCACGGTATTGTGAATGAAATCCAAAATAATCCTAGAATTTTCTAACACAAGTCCTAATATTTAAAGTTCTGAAAAACTTTAGTGGTATTCCAAAATAAATAATAATAATAATAATAATAATAATAATGAGGACTTTGTATAGCACCTAATCTTTAGAAGCTCTAAGCACTTTACAACATTAGACAACACCTATAACATAAAAAAAACATATATAATGATATTATTACAAAAAACAAACACCATGAAATTAGAAAACATAAAAAACATCCTGAAAATATTTAAGGTAGGGAACATTATTAGGTCTTTAAGTTTGTTCTTGCAGTCGAAATAAGTGAGTTTTAAGAGCACTCTTGAATGGGATCACCGTGTCTTTGTGTCTAAGTTCAGTGGGCAATTCATTCCACGTTGCTGGGCCCTGGTATGCAAAAGAACTTTGTCCATATGAATTCATTTTCGTAGTGGGAATAATGAACATACGATTGTCAGAAGAGGAGCGTAAGTATCTTGCTGGTGTCTACACATGGGTGAGGTCAGTTAGGTGTGTTGGACTGGAGCCCATCAATGAAACATAGCACAGAGAACAAATTTTGTGTTTGATTCTGGATCAAATGGACAGACAGTGTAGGGTACAGAGCAGTGGGGAGGTGTGCTCTGATCATGGTACTCTTAAGTATAATCTAAGCAGCTGTGTTTTGAACTTCTTGAAATTTCTGAAGTAGATATTGAGATGAACCAGACAGAATTGAGTTACAACAGTCCAGTCTTGAAAGAACTAATGAACATACAAGTGTTTTAGTGGCATCAACTGAAAGATATTTGCGAATGGAACTGATGCATCTCAGCTCAAGATATGCAGCCTTGCTTATGTTCATGACATATTGGTGCAACGTGAGAGTACTGTCCAGAGTGACACCTAGGTTTTGTACTGACTGTGTGAATTTAATGTTCGTGTTACTGATATTTATTTTTTGAGGTAAAGAATGTGACTGAGAAAGTCTTTGTGTTGTGATCAGAATGGCCTCAGTTTTATCATCATTCATCTGCAGCTTGTTACATGTCATCCATGATTTCACATCAGAAATGCACCTCTCTACACCTTGGATGGTAGCATCAACTTCAGTTGGGTGGCTAGATTTGTATATCTGGGTGTTGTCAGCATACAATTGGTGAGACACTGGATGATGATCTATGACACTTGAGAGCAACTGAGTGTACATAATGAAGAGAACAGGTCCAAGAACAGACCCCTGTGGAACACCACAACATAGATTAACTGGGCTGGAGTGCATTCCATCTGCAGACAAATTTGTGTCTTGTTGACCAAGCAGGACTTGAACCACAGTAAGGCTATATCATGAATGCCAAATACATGTTGGAGACAGTGAAGTAATATATCATAGTCTGTTGTGTCAAATGCTGAAGACAAATCAAGGAGGGTGAGGAATGTAATCTTTCCGCCATCCAAAGCAAAGAGAATGTCATTAACTACTTTTAGAAGAGTAGTTTCAGTACTATGGCAAGGGCGATATGCAGATTGTACATTGTTAAAAAGACTGTTTGAATTCAGATGAGATACAAGCTGGGATAGAACAAACTTTTCTATGATTTCTTTATATAAATGGGAGATTAGAAACCGGGCAGTAGTTCTATGAA
Source organism: Sinohyriopsis cumingii (assembly GCA_028554795.2). Classification (NCBI taxonomy): domain Eukaryota; kingdom Metazoa; phylum Mollusca; class Bivalvia; order Unionida; family Unionidae; genus Sinohyriopsis; species Sinohyriopsis cumingii. Next base: position 359,237 of record JAPYKE020000320.1, on the reverse strand, counting down.
TCGTTATGGTCGAGTGTTGGTTCCTTCAGCAGAGGCTTTACAATGGCAGTTTTGAAAAATGATGGGAATTCCCCAGATGAGAGAGAGAGGTATTAATAACATCAGTTAGTGAAGGTAATACTGGATCTAAGCACTCAAGCAGTAGTGATGTTGGAACTGGATCAAGTTCACATAACTTTCGTGCACTCTTCATCACAATTTTACGTACTAAATCCATAGAGACAGGTTCAAATGTTGCTAATGGTTGCCGCTCAAATTCTGTATCCCAACTCTATGGTGACAACAAGTCAACTGAAATTGTGGTGTCAAGCTTATCTCTAATGGTTTGTACTTTGTCATGTAGGAAATTTGCAAACAGGTCTGGAAGGTCGACTAGAGAGAAGGTAGTCGGAAGTGGTGTACATTTATTCCTTGACATTAGCTTGTTAGTAATCTCGAAGAGCTCTTTGCAGCTGGAACTTTCCATCATCTTAGTACTGTAGTGGGATGATTTTGCTGCATGGACTATGTTTGTGACTTTCTTCTTAGTGGCTTCATAGATTTGCTTATGAATAGTGAGTCTGGTGGAAAGCCAAAAGCTTCTCAGCTTTACGGTAGTCTCTTTTAACAGTGCGAAGCTGGTCCCTAACACTGCTATACCATGGAGAACACTTTTGAATTGATACTCTGCACTTGGTGGCTGGGGCATGTTTGTCGAGCAATGAACACAGGCAGTTATCAAGTTGTTCTGCTGTAGGAGGTAGGCAAGTTGTTAGGTTATTTTGGATGTCATGCCTTAGTTTGGTTCTATTTATCATACGGAGGTTTCTCTTTTTCGCAAAAAAAGTGAAGGATTTGGTACTGATAGGTCAAGATGGCATATAATGCAGAGGTGATCTGATGCAGGTTCGTGGGATACCAAGGAGGAACGCAGAATATTATCATCAGGTCCATGAAGAATCCAGTCTAAAATGTGACCATGTTTATGGGTGGGTTGGTTAACTGACTGTGAGGTTGAAAACATTAATGGAATCTAGAGTTTTGATGTGTTTGGGTTTCCAGGACAGTCAAAGTGAAAGTTGAAATCGCCAAGAATAATCAGGTTGCCATGTATCAAATTTCCATGCTCCAGGAGATTCAGAAACTGCTCCAAAAAGAGAGATTCAGTCAGCTTGTTTTTTCTACTAGGAGGAGGGCAGTACAGGCAGAAAAAATGGACTGACCTTTGTTCCAGTGTAAGTGTGGTTTGGACTAGCTCAAACGATGTGTGGTAGAAACTGAAAGTTGTGGTGTGGTTAAGATGTTTGATCCTGGAGTTCTTTGTGATGACAGCAATTCCACCTCTGCGAGAGTGGCGGGGAAATGACTCAATGACTTGATGGAGTAACCAGTGGGTGTTAGATCCATGCACATGGGCTCATCGCCTTATGTTTTTAGCCATGTTTCTGTCAGGAGAAAGACGTCGATATTCTGATTGTTGATAAAATTAACTATTTCTGTGCGCTTTTCCGGTGGTCCTACTGATTGGGCATTGAATAATACAATACGCAGAGGTATCTCTTGGATAGTTGACACAAAGGTTGACGATTTAATAGGGATTTGAATTAGGTTATCTAAATTATCAGTCAAATTTTTAAATTGTTGAGCTGGATAGGGCATAAGGGAGATAACTGGAATTCTTTGTCCGGTTCTAAGCCGGCCAGCTTTGAAATGTTTCTTTCTTCGCTTCTGTTTACATTTAAATAATGATGAATGTAGTCCCAGTTCATTTAGTCTAGAGCACAATGTAGTGTGGAGAGCCAAGCAGTGGTCATTTAAATCAATTAATAAGGGTCCATCATAGCATAAACAGGTTGACTGGTGAGTATCACGTGATGGCGGTTTGTTCAACAACAAAGGATGTGATGTGATGTGATTTTGATTTTTAATGTAGCTTTAAAAATTTTTCAGTCATATCGCTATGATGTCTGCAATGTGCAGCTTATAGTGATGTCTAGCACTGGGGCATCATACCACAGACATGTAGCATGATGTCCCACCCAGTCACATTAGCCTGACACCAGGCCGACCAGTCCTAACACTAACCTCTTAATGCTGAGTGCCATGCGAGGCAGCTGTCAGTACCAATTTTTTAAGTCTTTGGTATGACTCAGCCGGAGACAACAACAAAGGAACTTGTAGCAGTGGAGCAAGACAGCTGAGCGACAGTCTAATTGTTCTCGTTTCCAAAACAAGGAGATGAAGAAACACAAACGAACTGAACTGCCAATGCATGATGAACACAATAAAGTAGACGAAGACAGGCAACAAGCACATATATCGTGAAAAATGGCACTAAAAAACAAAACAGCTGCTTCAAGCCAGTTAAGTGATAGTGGCCATCTTGTACCAATCCAATGCTTGAAGTGATGATATGCCTGTGCTGGCCCATGCTGTGGTGATGTGCCAACAGTCTTTTGTTAAATCACAATAAAACAACCCAAGAATATATTATTATATTTAACACTGCGCTGTAAATCCACATCTCTGTTTCCAAGAATGTTATTTTTTGGCATTTTGTATTTCTGGAGAAAAATAACTTGAATTAAATAATCTGAATAAATAAACCCAGCCCAAATGAAACACTGTAAAGAATACTAATACAACTGATTCTGCTTAGATCGTACAGCATGAATGAATAATTTATAGATAAACAAATTATAATGTCCCCTACTTGACCTCAGGTCACAATCAACATTTTCTGTGTGAAAAAAAACCTATTACCTATTGGAAAATTTAATTCTGGAAGGTTCCAAATGTTTACAAGATAAAATTCATAATTAGAATGTCTGTTTCTAAAATTATAATATAAAATGTGGTCAACAATAGGTAGACTTAGCATTTCCAAAGTTCTGGACTCAGATTGAGATAAAAGTCATGTTGCTTACAAAAACAAAATGAATGATTCAGGTCAAGTAGAACTTGATTTTGCACAAGATAAGTCCAAAAATACAACTATCCATAGCATATAATGAATTAAAAAGCTAACAAACAATGCAAATTTTTAAACATACATAAGTTCAAAGCTATATGCAAAACACTACGTGCAGTGCTGAAATTAGGTATGCATTAACAGCTACCATTATGAGCAGTATTACTCACCACCCAGAGAGGCATGATGTTTTTAAGTCCATGTTTCTCAGCATCTTTATCTGACATCATCATATGTTCAATGCAGAGCTTCACCACTTTTATCTTAGTAAACATTTGTCTGTAAATGCAGAAAAATTAAAGAGATATATATGTATACAAGTCCAACTATATGAATATACATATATATACAACTATATACAAGAAAGTGTGACTATGCCGGCATATTGACCAAGCACTTAATAGAAAGATGAAGATGATGTAAAACTGTTACTTGTGCCCCTGAAAATCTGCATCAACTGAAGTTACCTAAGATTCAAGATGCAAGGGCAAATTTAATTTTAAATAATCATAAGCCATAGCCATAATTTAATAACATTGTGATGGAAAAAGTTGAAAATCAATTCTGACCAGAGTCAAATTTGGTTAAAATTTAAAACATGTCAAAAACTATCCAACTGAAACAAAATTAATGATATATAGGAGGGATAGGCAGGCAGACAAAGTCAATACAAGAAGGTTATAATTAAAACAAAGTATCAAGTTTTATTTTAATCCACAATCCCAGTTCTTCTACAAAACATTATACTGCTAAAGGTGGCAAATGTATCTGATTACTTTATGAAAGGTTTGGATAAAATTTCATGATATCTAGATGCTATATAAGTATTCATGTAAATATTCTCATGTACTACTTGCACTCTATGTTGATCTAAATATAAACAGTAATATGGTAATACTGACATCAGTCAAAAATTTGAAAAAACACACATTAGAAATGACTTGTAGCTGTTTTGAATCCCATGAATGACAGCTCTGCCTATGACCTGGAGCTTAACAGTGAAATAAAATAGTCTCATTACGCTTAAGCCTTTGGTTCTATTCTAATCATCTAAAGCATCTGAAGCAAAATCATTAAATGCACTGCTCCAACTCATATAAACACTTGTAAACATACATGCAGTTAACAATATTTTTAGATGGGTAAAAACTCCACGCTGATATCAGGAGGTGTAGTGATGAACAATAAGCAACAGACTACCACATATCTTCTGTTCTCTGACCAAAATAGCTAACATTAGATGCCACTGATTGCAGAAACTAGAAGCCTTCATATGTGGGCCCAAGGAGAAAATTCTGGGTCTTGTATTTAGCAAACAAGGTAAGAATGTCTGCAATTATAAGTTTGAAAACCAAATCAGAACAAGGTAAAGACATGTCAACTTGATTGCAAAAAATAACAAGAAAGATAATGAAGCAATGTGATTTAAAACTGGAGTTTTTGCCAATTTTACTGACAAAAAGGGTACTGGATTTTTACACATTGCTTTTACAATAATTCAGACGGATTCATTAACTGTATTTATCACAATACAATGTACCCTGGAAAAAACTGAATACAAGTTTGGGGTAAGTTTGGTGGCTGAAGTTGATTGCAAATGACACAAAAGTTATCTTTATTAAGTTCATCACTGTTATATCTTCATCAATTGTCCTTCAATTAAATATCATCTGCTCATCATATGAGGGACTATTCTAATGCTTTACACAAAGAATTTTTTTATATACTTCTGTGGTATCCACATCATGTATTACTTCCTACATTTTGCTTCAATCATAGTTGTTTGGATAATATAATTCATGCTGTAATTAGATTTCCAGAGCTCATAATGTAAGTTCTTCCAGCTCCTCTGGCTATTATCAACTATCATTTTCAAGAAATATCTAAATCTATTCTTGCTCTCAGAAAAGTTATCTCTGTTGGTATCCCAAGAGTAAATGTGTTCACAGCAATCTTGTCATGATTCTCTCTCTCTCTTTATATAGTTTGTGGCTTATTCATGTATTTTGACTAAATTCCTCAGTAAGATGGAGGGCACTCAATTATAATATGATGACTAACTGTTACATTACTAACCCTGAGTATGAATTTTATCAAAACATACTTGATGACAACACCAGATCACCTTGAGCGATCATTCTTCTCTTTAATTCTACATGTGAAGTCAACAACAAACAGTTTGTAATTCACTAATCTAAAGACTTCTATCAGTCTCTTTCCCTTGTGGAAAGTTTGCTTCCAATGTGATCAATGCAAAGGAGTCATAATTTGGCTATAGCTAATCAATGAATGGTGATTATAAGTTATATTTCAATGTAGAATGTATGAACTTACAGCAGATTGAAAGCATATGGCTCTCAGCCTAACCTTATGCTTCAAGGACTTGTACATGTGTGTGACTTTACCGGTTGGATGGTTGGTATTTAATGGCACTTTGAACACAAAACTGGGTGCAACATGCTATGGAAATAAAAGCAAAGCACCTTTCCCAATGACGTGAAATAGGATGATAATAAAACAATCAATCATTTTAATACCGGGCAGTTTAATATGGAAAATACTCCTTACACAAACAAATGGAGTATATGACTACCTCAAAATGTCGTTTTAAAAATAAAAGTATAAGAAATTTACTGGAGCTCATCAGTGACAGAAATAACTGAAGGCCTCCTGTTTTCCTGTCCATCAGCAAACCATTACCAAACCCATGTCTGTTTTTATTATTTTTTAACGCACCTTACGATGACTGTAAAAATCAGTTTGTTCAATTTACCTGTAATGCACATTTTGGATGTCAAAGAGTTATGTATAAACATAAAACATTCAATGAAAAGGTCTGACACAGATACCTACGAACAAAATACCCTGAAACTACTAAAAAGTGCTAAACAATACACAGCATGACACAAGTTTGTACCTACTTTGCATTTTTGACAGATTGATCCACATTAGTTCCACTGGCTGAGGAGTAGAGAGTTAGTCCCTTTTCTATAACAGGTCGATAGTTGCAAATCTTCTGTAGCCATTCCTGATGTCTGTCTGCATTGTTCAGGTAGTTTTTGTCTGGAGGTTTGAGCTGCTCAATAAGCAGGCATGTTCCAAGGATGCCAAGTGTCTAGGAAAAAGAATTATACCTACATTCACTTTTTAGATTAAAAATCGTTGAGCAAATACAAACTTGAGTGAACATCAAACTATAACTCTAATTCCATGTATGGCACATAAATGCATACAGTATATTATTATTGTAAGCTATAATCAGTGGCGTCACTCGGGTTGGTGTCACACAGTGCAGTAGCTCATGGTGTCACCCCCATGGTCCTCCTTCCGTAACAGACCATACAGAATCCTTAGTAATGTCATTTTGGTGTCACCCCCTCTGATGGTGTCACCCAGTGCAGTCCGCACCCCCCGCATCCCCCTAGCGACGCCACTGCTGTGCCTGCTAGTCATGTATTTAACTATGATCGGTTATCCGCTTATGAAATCAGACTAGACCGAGCAGTGTGTGGTCTGTAAAATTTGCAATTTTTCATTCTGGTGTCACCCCTCTGAGATGGTGTCACCCGGTGCGATCCGCACCCCCCGCACCCCCCTAGCGATGCCACTGGCTATAATAATTTTTTCAGGCTGTCCTATATGAAGGGAAAAGCAAGGCAATAGTTTCCTGTGAGCTAACTTTTATTTTGTACTACAGTGATTATAAAATAACACAAAATTATGTGAAACAGTATATAAACTTATAAATTAAACTGCATATAACATTTATGATACAATTTAAGTTTTACATACTATTTAAAAAACCTTGTTAATCAATCATCACTACAGTGATGAAAAAAATGATTTCAGATTCCAGAAACTGATTTCTCCTACTTTGTGTTGGAAGGGAAGTAGTTTTGTAGAGGAAAGGGCTAGGTGATGATGGCAATATAATAAACAAGTTTAGGTGCATTTGTACAAATCCTTGAAATCCAATAATTAATAAGGGAATTATGTGGAAACAAAAGTGGGTTGATCCAAAAACCAAGGACTGTAACTCTGGTAAATTATGATGTAATCTGAAAGCTGAAAAATTAAACTCGATCAAGGCATCATCAACATAAATGTACATATGAAATTTGGTTGAAATACAATAGGAATTAAAAGAATTATTGTGTGACAATTAGAGGCTGTAGCTACTATATTGTATGCTAAACATTAACTCAGCTGCATTTACAATAAAACTTGGTTGCAGTCTCATCAATATCAAACTGCTTACTAAAATTTGTTTGAAATCCAGTAGAGGAGTTATAGTGAGCAGGTCTGATTATGTGGGGCCTGTAACTCTGCTAAATGACATACAATGCAGTCCAATGAACTCTCCCAATGTCTCATCTATGTCAAGCTGCATCCCTAATTTTGTAAAATCCAATCATAACTGATAAAGTTATTGTGCAGAAATGACAGCAAGTCGGTCTGACAACCTGGCCTTTAACAGTGCTAAATACTGAAGCAGAATGTTCATAAATAACTCAGTCGAGGCCCTGTCAATATCAAGTTGTCTACCAAACTTTTTTTGAAATCCACTTATAAAGCAGAAATGAAAAATGGTGAGTTCAACAGTTAGTATGAATGTATAGAATTAAATGGGACATCAGCACAAACCTGGCTATAGTTTAGGTAATTCCCGAAAAAGGCAACAAATTAGGCATATAAAATCCTTAAAATACAATGTCTGATTTTGATAGCCTGCAGATGACCCAACAGTCAGATGCTACAGCTTCACTAAATCTTGATACAGAAACATGCACAACTGACAACCTGGGTTTATAACAATATCAACATCAAGTTGCCTCCCAAATTTTGTTGAAATACAGATATAAGGGAGTTATTATGCAGAAATGAAAGTTAGTGAGTGCAACAGGGTTCCCTGGCACATTAGTGATCCTGCCTACATAGTGCTGAGTAAGCTCAGGTATCCCCAAAAGGCAAAACAAAGCCCAAAATGGCTAACATCCATCCAATATAAAGTTCAGTTATTTGCATAAATCACACTCTATTAAAAAGTCCAGGACCTGCTCAGCAGGAACATTATCATGGGATGTAAATCCTTGTGGGAGAACCTATTACTTAGGCTAACTTGCATGGGTAATGTATACCAAGTGGAACAACCCAATTTGTTTCAAGTTAAAAAAGAGCTGCATGTTAAAGAAACAAAAGTTATTACTCTTCATTGTATTTAATGATAATATCCAGGCCATCTTTATTACAGATTGCTGAGCAGTTCATGATCAGCAGCAACATTTCTTTGAAGTTCAATATCATAGGTTACTGCATTTGCATGGGAAAATACGAACGAGTTTTTTGGATGGAATACTGCATGACCTTGGGAGTGCAGTATATCCCTCCGACAAAATGAGTTCATATTTTCCCATACAAATGCAGTAACCTTTTTATTATATGCTCATTTTTTTATTCTACCTAAGGCTTAATTATATAAACAAAATACACTACAGCAAACAACGTAAATGAATGTATGCCATATTCCAAACTAAATACACAAGCACATATTCATCATTACACGATAACAACATTATTACTGTGCACATAACTCCGCCCAGATAAATTTGAACTTAGTCGCCTGCTCGACATAACTTTTGAAAGAAAATGGTGTGTCTAGTTAAAATTGAAATTTGGAGTCATATTGTGAATGAATGTGCATTGCAACAACTTTCCCATTTGATCCGGAATGAATAGATTTTGGTATTTTTTTCGATTCTATGAAATTTCGTGATTATGGACTGGATTTGTATGTGACAATTCCACATGAAATACATGGGATTGAAGAAGCTAGGGAGAAGCGTGTTGACATCTGCAAATGAGTTTCTGTTTCTGTCACTGAATGTTTGAAATCATAATGTGGGAAAAATATGAAGCCTTTCAATTGCAATTATCAAAAAGACCCTATGGAATTTAATGCTTATTTCATTTTGAGTGCAGTAAGGAGGATGTAATTGCACTTATCAAAATTACAGTACAATACTGAAATGTGGAATCAAGATTGAGAACCTATGACATGGCTCATGTAATTTGGATTTGCAGAACTAAGAAGGTACATTTTGAGGAAATTCAGGATGTAAAACTATTTTTTTTGTTGCCATTCTTATCACCAGCTAAAGAAGACAGTATACAACTTGTCGCTTGTATGTTATTTGTAAAGACCTTTTCTTGCGTCTGTTGTATACTGTAGCTAGCCTAAATCCGAAACATTGTATCAACGCGAAATGTGCCAAAGCAGCTGGTATGTGGCAGTCCATGAAACATCTGTTTTACTTCATTCAGAAACAAATTTAAACAACCACAACGTAAAGTGCCTCTTACGCAAGTGTACATGATTTGTTTACAAATCAAAAGTGCTGGCGTCTGCGTCCATTGTTTGTTTACAGTAGAAAGTAGTTTCTTTATGCACATGAATGCTATATGTGTATTGGCGCGTTGGTTCAGTATCGGGTAATACTGCATGATTCTGACAATGTAAAGTTAACGGGGAAAAAAATGAGCATACAATAATACTGTATTTGGAAGGGTGTGGCAGTGTGATTTTTTTAAAGGCAAAATGTCAAAATGCAGCTAAATTTCTGAGATGATTAGGCCATTCATGGAGCAAGCAAAGCCAAAATAACTACCAAAATTTTAGAATTCCTATTTGATGGAGTTCTGCTTCATGCAGGGTAGCAGCAAGAGGGGCATTTTATTCTTTGAAGTACTGTGAATGCCTATATTGAGATCAGTTATTCTAAAATGTACAACATCTGTCTACACAGAAACACTGATACAGTACTAGTCTAGGGTTCATATAAACTGGAAAAAATCAATCTTGTGTTAACAAATGAGCTTCTTGTGCTTTTGGGAGGATGTGCAGAATAGAATATAAATCATGAAGAAATTGAATTCTTATCATATGCAGACAACGACAGCATTTCAAGCAGCACCTTCAAAAAATCTCCAAACTCGCATGTCACAAACGTCCATGCCTCCAAAAATCCATTACAGTTGAAGTGATGTTATAATCCTACTGTTGGTGAAAATATTCTTTGTTGCACATATATCAATATATAATTACATGAATATTCTTTTGAAAAAAAAGTAGTTTCAAGTGACAACATGGACAGGCACAGAGTATGTGTGTGTGTGTGTTGCAACAAGTCACTCATTAATGCACCAAAGGAAACAAGTTATTGCTAAAAGTGAATTTTATTATTTGCAATTAACCATGACTGGGAACGGCTGAAAATTAAAATGTGAGAATAACAGAGAGAAAGTGGGAACTCTTTGTGTGTGTGTGCTTGTGTGTGACTTGGATTTTTAATGCAGTTTTAACAATTTTTCAGTTATATCGCTACAATGCAGTGTAGCAGTTTATAGTGATGTCCAGCACTGGGGTATCTTGCCGTAGACATGTAGCATCATGTTCCACCCAGTCACATTATCTTGATGCCAGGCCAATCAGTCCTAACACTAACCTCTTAATGCTAAGTGCAAAGAGAGGCAGCTGCTAGTACCATTTTTATAAGTCTTTGGTACAAGTCATCCAGGGTTCGAACCCATGACCTCCTGTAGATACTCTAGCCAATTTGGCCACTGGAGTGGTGTAAGAGGGAACTAATAGAGAAGGATTTTAAAAAAAGGGCTAAATGAGTGGATGCATTCAGTCTCAACATCATGAAAATATAATATAAAAAACTAACAATTATATTATCAGCAAAAAAACAACTGAAACTACAATTTATCAAATCCTTACATTCCCTTATGTGTGTGTGTGTGAGAGACAGATCTTGATAAAGAATTGCAGAAGACAATTTCACATCAAGTTGGCTCCCCTGACCACAGACAGAAAGAGACAGTCTTAGAATTGTGACAATTTTGGAACATTATTCATTTCAGCAATAAATTTAATGCACATTTTCTGCAGACAATTATTTTATTGGTACACTATTATGAACTACTGTGCATACTGTGCACAGTTCCTCCCGTGACACCACAAGATCATACATGCATATCTTGCTGTTTACAAAAACGTGGAAAACACAATTACCAAACATTTATATGAAATAATTACAGGCATCCTATAACCAGTATCTGATATGCTATGTTAGCAACTGGTCATTTTAGCTTGTCATGCAACATGACTGGAAATACTTCCAATTCCAAAACTCCTCTGAGAGTTTACACCCCAAGTATGATTGAAATCTCAAAAAATATTACCTCTAAACTGATATATGAAAAAAATCAGCTAATCAAATAATGTTAATATATATAGTTGAGTCTCATCAATAACAGATGAAGTTATCACATTTTTTTTATTATATAAGCAAATATACACTGTACCATGTTTGATAAAATTCTGATACTTTCTTTAATTTAAATTTTTACAAGATCTAAATCAGATACAAGCTTATATACAAAGTCAGATGTAATATGATTTTAAAAAATGTGGCCATAAGAATGGCAACAAACTTTCACAATCTAATTTAAGATCACCTTATTATTATGCATGGATGTCACTCATCATTAAAGTAATGAAAGATCTTAACAATATAAGCTTGGATACCAAGTTTGATCAAAATCTGTTCAAACAATGAAAGTTCAAAAGTTCTAACAAACACCGCCTACTGTGTGCAAGAACACCTGACTTATAAAATCCATCATACATTTTGATGACAAATACTTACATACCAAATCTGGTGGAAATTCGCATCAGAATTTGGGCATCCAGTATGATCAAACTCTATTCAGAAATGATGCTTTTAATAATCTCAGCCAATCACATGCAAGAAGACCTCAATGATATGCATATGTCTTGCTCAATATACAACAGATTTTGTTGACACAGCTTACATACCAAGTTTTCTGGAAAATTTTATCAGAAATTGGGCATTCAGAAAAGTAACAACTTGGCCAAACATTAATATGCACAGATGTTGCTCACAATCAAATTAATGTGAGATCTTAATGATATAAACCTTTACCCCAAGTGTTATGAAAGCTCTGAAATGTTCAAAACTTCAGTCAATCATATGCATGACTGTTATTCATAATCTAATTCATCTGAGATATCAATGACATTACTGTCACATCTTTACAAAGAATGACAAAAACTGTTCAGAACATAGCCTCCATATTGCTAATAACCTCTGTGAATCAGATTCATTAGCACCTCATAAATATTCATGGATCTCACTTATTATCAAACTAATCTGAAACAATATTGATATAAACATAGATTTCAAGTTTGATCAAAATCAGAAATATATCAATCTGAGTGATAACAAGGTTAGCCAATCAGGGGTGCAAGATCAACTCTTCTTTATGCACAAATCTCATAAATTAAGAAACTATGTCCAAGATTTTAACGACATAAACACACCTGACTCAGTCTGGATCAGAAATCTGAACTCCAGAGTGCTAGGAAAAAAATGTTGACAGACATACTGTATGATGGATAGCAAATCACAAATGAGAGACATGGGACCTTACTATAATCTCACTTGGTCTCATGACCAAGTGAGCTAAACAATGAATTACACAAAATTATAGGAAAATAATTCCTTGTAAATAAAACAAGCTCAGTCAATCACATCAAAATATTACTTTATTAACATGCATGGATGTCACTCAGAACTGATCTCATATGAGATCTGGTAGACATATGCCTATTTACCAAGTGTGATCAAAAATCTGTTCAGAAATAAAACAGCTCAAGTGTTATAAGCACTGACATATGGATAACAGATAACAGTTGATTTACAATGCAGAATGGATGCAGGGCCGTATCGTAAGCTCTTCTGGTCTTCAGGCAGGTGAGCTAAACATTTGCTTTTCATGTTAATAGGCATGTAAAGTCATTTTAATTTACAGAATAAAAATTCAACCTTAAAATGAAGAAACAATAACATGATGAACTAATTAGTTTTATTTCCTTTTAATACCTTAATTCTCAAGAAATAAGAATAGTCAGTTGTAAATCAAGACAGCAATCTATATGAATGTTACACAAAGTAAACATTTCCTATCACAGCATAAACACCCCAGTAAAAGCAAAGTATTGGAATCTATCTTGTAAAGAAAATGTTTTAACCCTAAATAAATATTTGCCAATAAAGCCCAAATCCAACAAGATTTTTCAAACAACTAAAACTCCTTAAGATGATTTGGTTAAAATTGCATCATTTAAAAGTCCTTCAAAAATTACTGTATAAGCAAGGATTTTAACTTTCTGTAAAATCAACATATGCCTGATTATAATGTGTTAAACGAGTCCCCAAGCCTGTATTGATACTGACAGGGGCTCGTAACATTTCTTAAAATTTACATAATATATAATACAAGGGGTGACAATCTTCCATTTCTACTGTAACCTATTTAAAACTTGCAGCCAATACTTCTGTAACAAGACAACCGGGTGGGATTTCGGATTTACAACAGAACACTTTTGATGGTGACACAAATACAATGTTTAATGATAAATGACTTGAATGAGAAAATAATTATGATTAATGCGTGCATATATAATATCCAAATATTGGATCAATTAACATAATCCGCATGAACTAAATAATAAAAATACAAATGACTTTATGCAGTACAAGCACAAGGGGTGAATGATTCAGTGATTTCACAATGAAAGAACAATGTGTTTTACTCAAATAGTAAAAACTGGTATTTTACTCATATAGTAAAAATGTATTCACTCCAATAGTGAAAAATGATGAAAACAAAGGGACAGATGTACAAAATGTCTTTACAGTCCCAAAACACACTGGGTATTGCAAACCCCAAAGATTAGCCCATGGCTAAAATATCACAGGTATGGAGTTACACACTCCATCACCAGCACACTTGGCTACCAGTCACACTGGTTAATCAAGCAGTCAGTGTTCCAGGTTGGTCAATCAAGCAATCAGCGCCCACTAATCTCGGTCAGCAACACCCAATCACCTGCTACTCGACCAGCAACACTTTACTCAGCTCTATGGCTGCTATGGTTCAGCTTTACAGCTGCTATGGTCAATTCCTATGGTTAGCTCTACGGCTTGTACCACAATGACTCCAATCATTCTGATCACTCTGGTCAGTCCAACCACTCCAACCACTCTGATCACTCCAGTCAGCTCTACAGCTGAAGATTTGCAAGTCCTTAGGTAGACCGCTCACTGACAAGAAGTTCCGTAATGTAAAGATTTAGTCTTATGGTGAGGTATTTATACACAGACGATGCCGCAATACATGTCTGTGTGCAGGAAGTATTTGGTTCTTTCCATCGAAAGCACTTCGAACGTGCAACATAAGATGAACCGAACTCACTATTTTGAAATCTTAATAGAATATACATAAATCACCCATGGGCATTGTTGTACACAAAAAACAAAACCCATGTACATGTATTTAATAAATAAAAGGATTTATACAATTCCGTGACAACTTCAACTATGTGCCATAGTGTAATAGTTTAGCACAAAAGTTCGGCTCAGAGATTTGATATCTTAGCTACAAATTTGATTTACTATTCTATCTACAAGGAACGGCACAGTTTTCTAATCTGGGTTTCCTCAGAATACTTCCAACCCATTTTCCATATTTGGACATTCATGTTGGGGTGTGGGGTCAGAGCCAATCGCCTATCAAAAAGTTGGAATTTGCTGCCACCATGTGGTGGTGGCATAAAGTAGCTATTTAGCAGCAGGCCTAGCAAACTGCATGAAATCACTAGGAAAATGATATATTTTCTCAGAAATTGCAATTATTATAATCATTAAGTCTTTAATCCGCTGAGAGATGAGACAAAACTACAGCATTGATAAAACTTGACCTGGTACTCACCATTAACATTGCTAGTCAAATGACTACATAAATCTCTCAACCTATGACGTTTGAGATCCAACAGTCACGTGATATCAATAACAAACCCACTTCTAATGTTGTTGTACAAAAAAAAGTTAAATGAAAGCCACATACCTTTTGTAAAATCCCTAAAGAACATATAATTTATGACATGTTTATTCCAGGAACAACGACCAGATACCTGTCACTGTTGCAGCAACCAGAGCCAGATCGATTAAGCTGAGACCACATGTTAACAAAGTAGTCACATGATACAACAAAACCATTGCTGACACATGCTGTTTCATAAATCTTACCCAGGTAGTTGTTCTCAGAATAAATATATAGAGAATTTTGTGTTTTTTCCTTTTTTTAATTGCAAACAGTATGCAACTTTCATTTAATATTTTTTCTACAACATTTGAAATGGGTTTTGGTTGATATCACATGACTACTAGACCTATGATTTCATTAACATGTTGGTTGTGAGATTTATGTAATCGTATCACTAGCAATGCAAATGACGAGTACCAAGTCAAATTTCATCAACACTATAGTTTATCTTGTCTGTCCACAGATTAAAGACATAATGATTGTAATACTCAAACTTTTTGATGAAAATAATTTTCCCATTGATTTCACACAGGTGTGACTTATCGGATTCAACAGTATTTAAGTTTGCTCAGCCAGCTGGTAAGCTGCTACCCTATGCTGCCACCATGTTGGCTTAAAGTGATACTAGATTAGTTTTCATACCTTTCCTTTAAGGAGACATGCTGAAATCTAGCTGTGTTTGAATTGATTAGATGAATCTAATCCACTGAGCATTTGGATTGACTACACAAATATGTGTATGGCAATCACCCAAATTACATGTACTACAACCTCAAAATATTCTGGTCAGAACTTAATAAATTTAACTCTATATCAGTTCAGTTATGACTCAATTATGTAACTGTTTTTATTATAAGTAATGGCAGAAAATTCCCAGATTTTTCCTGACTTTCATGAATATTTGCAGAATTCAAGAACTTATCACGAAAGGGAAAAACCTATAATTTCTCCCAAGTTTATCCCGATTTCCTGTAGGTAATGCAGGGGTCTGTATCCTGTGGCCCACAGAATGATTGGTGTCACAAGGTGTCATGAGAGATAACAAAGGTGGTGTCGCCCTTGGGCCATCAAAATGCCCTCATGTGGCCCTCAGGGTGGTTGGAGTTTGAGATCCCTGCTCTAGAGGTATGGTAAGTCATACAAATTTGACAATCTCAGGATACTTCTAAGTTTGGATTCTCTCCTTCCTTATTGATATTGGTTTAGTATTAGTTTGATATTAAAACTAGCTTACCGTATATACTCGCATATAAGCCCATTCGCATATAAGCCAACCCCCAAACTGAACAGGCATAAACACTAAAAAGTGCATGACCCACATATAAACCGACCTACAACTCCAAGACATCTCAGGATGTACAAGATATGTTCTAAATGCATTTATTTAGGCAAAGTTATATTTTTAAAAAATTACATATATACTTATCTCGAGGTTGGCGTGCATGATTATTAAAAAGAAATGGTATAAAATAGTTTGAAAAGTAATTTATTTAATTTTCTGATTTCTTATTGTTTCTGCCTAATTTAGATTTGTATATAATTTGATCTAATGATGACAAGAATTTAGCATTCGCGAGTTGCTGTAACACTACCTCTCTCTTTTGACTCGATTATTGTATCCTTATGCATTATTGCATTGGACATTTTATATCAGTGCACTGGTAATTATGTTTTTACTTTGCTTTGAAATTTTAAATACCTAACTCATTAAAATGTAATCCCAGTATGACAACACAACGATCAAACAATACGGTTTGACGCTAATACTGTAAAAGCGGAGTTGTAGTTTGCTTTGATGTAAGCGACCTTACACCATCCCTGTCAACTTTCACACTGGGAGGAAAATAAACTCCCAATTTTTGGGGTTGCTCCACGCCTACCTCCCGATTTCATATCTTCCAACTTTTACTGAGAACTCACGATTATTACATTATGTCTTCGATTTTCATTTCTTCTAAACAAGAAAAGTCCTACATGTTCTGCTGTATCACCTGTGAATTATTGTTGTGATGAAATAATTACTTTACTATAAAGATTTCGCTTCTTCACTAAATAGAATGTTAAGTTTAAACATTATTCATGTAAATTAATGATTTTTTTACCTCTACAATAATACAAAAATAAAAAATAAACCACAACAAAAAAGTAAACCACAACAATAAAATCGTCCACAAATAATTCCACTCACAAGAATGATCACTACGAATGCTGTAACTCCATCTGCTATAGTGCCATTCCCACCAAAAGAAACTTACATGAGTGAACAACTGTCATTTTTATACCATATATACCAATGATATACCAATGATAATTACTATCGTTAAATTAAAAGAAGGAATGAAAATACATACCACGCAGCAAATGTGTCCTCAAATAACTAATTCAGAATACATGTTTTAACCCTTTACCTCATGCAAGCGCCTTTGGACACCTCTACTACATTCACATGGAAGCACCTTTTGACATCTCTACTCCATTCGCATGGAAGTGCCTTCAGCCATTTTAAACCGGTTTTCAAAGCGCCACTTTCGTGGAAAAGCCCCTATTAAATATTACATTCATTTCTTCGAATGACAATTACGTCAGATCACGTGGTCACTGTTTATGCTCTGGTCGATATCCGCTACTTAAAGTAACTGGTTAGTAATCACAGATTTCATTCAGTACTTCACGATTAGAATCACAACTATGAAAGCTTCAATAACTTAGGTAAAGGCTCTGATATTGATGTAGGCAGCAATTACTTTTTATAAATTATCAAATTGCGGACAAAAATCTTGTAAATTTCGAGTATGAGAAATGGCAGCTACGGTTGGTCATGCGGTCTCACTGGCTTGACGGTGAATGATTTCTCTCAAGATTTTAAAGCACATAAAAAAATTCTTCCGTGAAAAATAATTACACAGCTATAACAATCGGACTTTACTCTTAAATTTTTCCATGCATAATAGATGTGTGCCAAAAATGTAAAATGGTTAAAATTGCTGTTAAATGTAACATACACTACATTGCTTAACAGTTAACAGGCAGGCCTATGGTATGGAGTTGAATAGGTAACAGGTGTTCTATTGCAACTATGCTCTATGAGGTAAAAGGTTATAATAAACAATACTAAATGCTTTATGAGTTGACAATAAGGGAACAAGGTCGGATATACAAAGAGTGGAAAATAGTTGCCACATGTACGGTACCATGTGGCTGGCTATTTTGGTACCTTTAGTTCAACAAAATTGGGAATCCTTTATTTGCCAATCAATTGCTGGTCCTTGCGTAACACACAATAATGTAGAATGTGGTTTCTTTGAAATACGGTGGAGGGCCAGTCATTTTCACAAAATAGTTTCATGGATAAGGATTAACTTTTAATTAGTTGCGCTGTCTTTCTTGCTTGTTTATTTAAGACTAATCTTTAGCTATTGTGCAGTTTAACCACAGCTGAGCAGAATATGAAAATAGGGCACATCCTGGGGGAAAATAGGGCATGTCACAGGGAGAAATGGCGAGTCTTTTTACGAATTTCACGCATATTGGACCAGGAAGATCGATCAAAATTTAGTGAAAACAAGGCTTTAAAAATGCCATGAAAAACCTACCAGTTTTAGGTCCCAGTCCCTATTTTTTTAATTCATTCTCCCTACTTGGCTTTTTAAAAGTCTTTTTGCTAATTTCATGCATATTGGACCAGGAAGATCGATCAATATTTAGTGAAAACAAGGCTTTAAAAATGCCACGAAAAACCTACCAGTTTTAGGTCCCAATCCCTATTTTTTTTATTCATTCTCCCTACTTGGCTTTTTAAAAGTTCATAGGTATGCCTTTGACCCCATTTTACAAAACTACAGTAATCGTGCTAATATTAATGAATAAAACACAATTACACATCAATGTACATTCAATATACTTGTATAGTTACCGGTCAAAATTCCCTCTTATCACAAGCCAGTTTCAGGGTTTTAATGATTAACTGGGCTGTACTTCTGTTGCAAAACAAAAGAAATTTGCCAACTATCAACATAGGAGATGCTGAAACATCAAGCTCTTCCCACTGTGTGGAAAGTTATGATGTTTGTTCAACTAAAACACAAAAATAAAATTGATTGATGTTGATCTTAGTTGATCTATATGAGAATTTTAGCCTTTATTATTAATACTCCTCCTGAGCATGTAAATTATGATGGTTATGTGCCTTGTACAATTAAACGTGCGTACCTTTTTAAAAATATTACCTAAATTTGTAAGTTCGCTTATATCACTGAAAATGAGTAACTCATGAGCGCGTCACTCAATGTAAATGAAACAGCTATTAATGACTAGTTGAAATGTTATCTGGAAGAATGCAACTTGGTCGAAACAATGAATAAATCAAAATCTGCATCTAATATGTTTGGGAATAAGTAAGGATTTAAGGGATGCTATGTACACTTTGCACTCTGAAAGTACTGTACATCATAGTTCAGCATGGTCTCCCTGGCAAACTCAACCGGCCCGCGAATTATGAAGTCTGTATTTACCTTTATTTAACTTCGTGTTGGAGAAATCAGAAAATATGCACATGCAAAATAACAACAAAATCAATCATAGCACTTTATAACAGTTTAATAATTGTCAGGTCACTATTGAAAGTTACTCTTTTTTACATGCCTATGTCTTAGGACAGGGAAAAATTAGTGTTTTGTGTCCCAAGATTTACAGCCATTACAGCAGTCAACAAAAATACCTATAAACTGTCAAGTTTAGACATTGGCCCGCAGATAAGCCGACCCCCCCCACTTCTTCCAGGCCTTTATTTTTTCGTAAATTATTTGGCTTATACAGGAGTATATATGGTAAGTCATCTCAAGAGTATGACTGTACAAGCAATTCTGTGTTTGACACATTTTATTTATCTGTATATATTTTTATACTTACAAACTGATCTGAAGGCAGAAGGAAACGGTCTGGATTTTCAACTTGCATTCTCCTGATGGCTGCAGCACATTCTGGCCACACTTGATTAATGCTCCTGAAATACCGAAGATGTTGAACAATCTTGTTGTGACTCTCATGGATCCAGACAAGTCGGGCTAAGATGTTAGGGGTGTTATCCTCCAGCAACATGGCTGATGTCTGCATGATGGCATTGTGCACCAGCTAAAAAATGAAGTTGGAATACAATGCATCCAAATCCTGCAGTTATTTTTGCATTTAAATGCATATACAATTAACTTCACTTGCATTTTAACTATAATCTGTCATGGTATCCATTTGCCTTTTTTTCATTTGGAGAAGAAAATAATCTTGCCTTATTAAAAATGTGCTTTATTAAATAAAAGCAAATGTACAGAATGCAAAAGACAACACTGCATTTACAATTAAAAAGAGTTCCTTGAAGGACTAGGCAAAAAATTTATAGGAATTCAACATAAAGCCATTTCTTCTTTCAACTAATGAGTGTTGAACCCATCTCTAATATCCTTCACTGACAACAAGATTTTAAATTAGCTGCTGTAGTTGACTATACTGAATGTCAGATTAACACCATTTTCATTGATAACCAAGAAGACCTCATTAGAAGTCTTTTGGAGTAAACCCCATGTCAATAGAACCATCCATTCAGGGGGTGTAATGACTGCAAAATTTTCAAGCCATCATGACAGCAATATTGTACGAATAGCATCATTTTCATTTAGGACAAAATAGGTATCATAATAAGTCTGTTGGTGAAAACCCTGCATTGAAATAGCCATCCATTTAGGAGAAGTAGATATAAACAAATTTTCAAGATGGCCGCCATTGTGACCATATTCAGCACAATTTTAATTCAGGACCAACAAGACATTGTACAAAGCCTTCTGGTGAACATCCCATGTTTGCTATGACTTTCAGTTTTGGACGGAGTAACATTAACAATTTTCAAGATGGCTGCCATTGTGGCTGTAACAGGTATCAAACCGGCACCTTTTCCATTTAGGACCACCAAGACATCAAAGGAAGCTTTGTGGTAAAAGCACAATGCTGATATTACCAGACATCTAGGAAAGAAGCAATAACAATATTTTCAAGATGGCCATTTTCATTTATGACCAACTCAGACATCATAAGAAATCTTTCAGTGAACACCCCATGACCACTCATTCATTAGAAGTGGTGACAAGATTTTCAAGATGATCTTGTGTTGGCCTTACTGGATGTCTGAGCAGCATTATTTTCATTTAGGACCAACTAGACATCATAAAAAGCCTTTTAGTAAAATCCCCATGTTATTATGACAATCCATTTGGGAGGAGTGGCGATAACAAGCTTCTCAAGATGACTACTGTGGCAGTGTTTCTAGACCAAGCAGACTTTATAAGACGTCTTCTGATAAAATACTAGGGCCAATATGATTTGTTTTTGTTCAGATGGGTTAGTAATAACAAGATAATCATGATGGCTGATTTGGTGATAATGGAATAATCCCACTTTGATATGACTTTCCATTCAGGAGGAGTAGCAATAATAAGATTTCAAGAAGGCTGCCATGGTAGCCATACTGGACATCAGATAACACCAATTTAATTTTGGACCAACTAGACATCATAAGAAGTCTTTCAGTAAAAACACCAGGATGATATGATTATCCATTCAGAAGAAGTAGCCATAGCAAGATTTTCAAGATGGCCACCATCATTTAGGTCTAACTAGAACATAAGATGATTGCATTTGTACAGTTTGTTCGTAACCCTCCATGTAGTTCAGGAGTAGTGATAACAAACTTGTAAAAAGGCATATTTTGTGGCAATGATTAAATTAGTTTTACCCCCAAAATAACTACATTTTAATAATAGTAATATCATAAATGCTGCTACTGCATGGCTGAATTAGTATGGTGGAAGGCTAGATGATCCGACAAAATGGCAAATATAAAAACAAACACATGAATACTCACCCGTGAAGTTAAAAGGAGAAGGTAGTGTGAGAGTACAAAAATATGGCTTTCATTGCATCCCCCAAAGATGAATGAGGTTAATAAGTCCATGAGGCAGCAATTATTTCAACCTCATGTACTTTAATTTTCATGAAAAACTGGTCACTAACAGTAGGGGACTGGTAAGATCTCTTAATAGTTAATGCAGTCCTTCCTAGAAATTAATGAACCACAAGACACAAGAAAGATTCCATTTAGGCATTTGAAAGCAAGGCACTGGTCTTTCAGTTCAAAACAGTAATCAAGTCTGCCAAGTGAGAATCGGTCCAGGCCTTTAGAAAATGTGAGTGTTGGAAATAGCTTCTTGATAGCCCATAATAGTGAAAAAACAAGCATTGTTTTTCTTTAAAAAGGAAGAGAAGAAAATCAGTCACTGCTTTTATAGAGGGACAGCTGAGATTGACACATTTTCTACTACACCAATCACACAAATTGCTCCATTTGGCATCATAGACCTTATACACTGTTCTTCTGGACTGAATGATGCACTTGGCAAATTTGATAGAAACCTTTCTTTGCAGGGAGATTGAGATGAGCCAAGCATGAAGGCGGAGAATCTGTGAGCTGTTGTGTAGGAGAGACCCCTGTGCTGTGGCAGGAGGTCCCTTTTCTGAGGTGATGTCTTGAGGTGGTCCACCTGCAGATTGAAAAGATCATTGAACCATGTAAGAGGTGGCAATCAAAATCAGCTGAGCGGTGAAGTACCTGACTTTGTGTAAGAAGTGTGAGATCATCCTGAAAGGTGGAAAGGCATAGGCAAACAGACAATCCACTTCAGGCTGAATGTGCCCAGTGCTCAAGCCCTTTGGTCAGGGATTGGGGAAATGTTAATGGGGGGGGGGGGGGGCTTGTTGAGCTTGGTGACAAACACCAAAGGAGATCCCAAAAGTTGGAACAAGGTGTCTGCTATGGATTGGTGGAATGACTATTTCTTGAGGACTATCTTCCCTTTCCTGAATCAAAGACTGTCTGTCTGTTCTTCCTGCTACATTCTGGCAAACTCAAAGGGTAATTACTTCTGACATAGCCCAGCGAAGGAGGTTCAAAAACAGAGAAGGTGCATGTGTGCCTCCTTGTCTCCAAAGTTATGCTATGAGTGATGTGTTGTTAGAGGAAACCACCAAGCAGTGACCTCTTATTTGGTGGACACACCCTTTAAGTCCTAAGAACACTACCCTAATTTCCAAATTGTTGATGTGGAGGGTTGATTCTTCCTGGGACAATGAATCCTGAAGAATCACTCATTCCAGCTCAAGATGGACACCCCACCCTGAATCTGATGCATCTTCAAATATGTAGGAGTGAGGTTTGGAGGGGATTGTGTGTATAGGGCTCTGGTGAGAAACAGGTTGTGATTTGTGACCAGATCAAATGATGGTATAAATCCCAACTCAGAGAAATGGGAGCATTCAAGATGTCCCTGTGCAGATTCAAATCCAATAAAACAAAAAACTGGAGAGGATGAAAGTGTAGTCTGCCTAGAGAAACCAGGTCTGTTGCAAAGTTGAAGGTTCCCAGCAGGGAGAGAAAAAAAAGATAAAAGTTGTTACTCTCAGCACCTCCAACAGGAATAGTATCTTGTCTACTCTGTCCTGAAGGACATAGACTAATCCTTAAATTTTGAGGAAATTCAGTCCCATGTAGACAAAGTCTTGAGCTCGTGAGCTCTCAATTTTTCAAGCTTGGCAGAAGACCAAGCCTTGTCACTATGGACCAACAGCAAGACAGATCTAGTATGAAGGACTCTAGACAACCATTGTGGATCAACTAATCATCAAAATATTTGATGATTAGGATACCTAGTAACCTTAAATGGGCTGCAACTACTCCCATTACCCTGGTAAATGCTCTGGATAAGGAAGCTAAGCAGAAAAGCAGAGCTCAAAATTGGAAGACCTCACCATCCAAGCAAAACTGGAGGTAGTTCCTGTGTTGAGGAAAGATAGGGATGCGAAGGCATGCATCCTGAATATCGATGGAGAAGGCCCAATCACCCGGTCTTAATGCATTCCTGACTGATGTTGTGGTCTCCAGCTTGAAGGGTTCGTCCAGTAGAAATTTTTTAGTGAGGAAAGGTCTATCATTAGATGGCACTTTCCCCTTTTCTCGGGAACTACAGTAAAACCTGTTAGGAGAGATTGCCCCTTCTGCCAACAAAAACCAGTCTCTCAAGACAGGTGGTCTCTCATAACAGGTTTGTACAAAAGGTCCAGTTTCAGAACAATTTAAAGAAAAATAACCACAATCACTGTACATATATTTTATTCTGTATTAACAGTTCTTGCTAAAATATTGTATGCATGCATCTGAAAACAAAATTATATAGAGATACAGATATACGTCTATCACATTTACATTTGAAGATCACATGTACATGTATTAGCATATGAAATCGTTTCGATATACTCCTTTTTCTTTATAACACCCTAAATTTGTTTTACCAACATTTAAACCACTATTTTGTCAGTGGTCGGCTCTTTTTCACTTCTTTCTGTTACAATAATTATTTTCTTCAGCGTTAAAATTTGTCTCATTTTTAGTTTGAGGTTCTTCCATTCTTATTAAGGTACTAGGTGTTAAAATTACGAGTGCTCAGTTGTAATATCAATTGTAAAGACAGTTTGGACTGCCTTTGGGAAAATATGACAAATCTATACATGTGCATTTCATATCTAACAATTCAAGAAATAAAAAGAACCAGTTATCGCATCCAAAAAACAAAATCATTTACTCAGAGACAAAAGTCAAAGGTTTAATTCAAAGAAGACATATGGGGATTAACTCTATAAACAAAGTGTGCAACCTGGTCGCACCAACTTGAATAGATGACAGCTTGGTGACTGAGATGTAATCACTGTAACATATGGGGAAAGAAAACAACCAACAAACATCACAAATATTTAACATTATCAATCTAATCCCTCAAACAATTCTCACTTGCTGGTTCATTATACCAAGACCTTATTTACCCCCAGGCAATACAGATTAACTCTAAAGACAATTTATGTGATCACTACCTTAATTTTGGCACTACATTGGCAAATCTGTGACATGTACATTAGCCTGGTTTATGGACTGTACCATCTGTCACTATATACAAACCAGTAGCCAGAATCCTTTTCTTTTGTTGTTCTTTTCATGTGTGTTTTTGATCAGAACAATCTTTACTATTCAAGCGATCGTTGTTACAGAAGATTACATAAAGGTCAGTGGCGTCTGTCTCTGTTCTCGCAATACGGTCATTCATAGAGCTGGATACTGGATCCTACTTGTACATACTGGTGGTAGCTACGATGCTCCCACTACAATAAGGCTAAGTGCTGGAAGACTCTACAGGTACTTTAGTCTGGTTTACAATAGAAAATATGAAACACTTATAAGCATACCCAAAAAATTTCAGATACCAGTAGCCAGCCTCTTTTTGATTTTTGATTTTTATTGAACGTATAAGCGGTCATTAGAGTAAATAAAGGTCGGTGGAGTTTATTGCCATTTTTGCAATGTGGTTGTTCTTAGCAGTGTCGAAATGTATATTTTTCCAAGACATAGTGGTCGCTGGTCATGTTCAGCAGGTGGTCGCTCATGACAGAGCATTGATATAATGAAATTCATCCATGCATTACAATTGCGTTCGGGAATGACAGGTGGTTGCTCATAGCAGAGGTCACCCATAACAGTTTTTATTGTAGTAAAATCAATGAGTACAAGACCTGGGATTGATCTACACCCTTCCAAAGAAGGGAGTGAATCTTTAAGTGCACCAGATTGGGGGAACTTACCAGATGGAGATCCCAGAACTGAAGCCAGTAGCCATCTTTAATGATAGAAAAGACCCAGCAATTGACTGTTATGCTGGACCAAGCCTCTCAAAAGAGGTTTAGTCTGGTGCCAACAGATACCAAAGGAAGAGGTATGCTCTTCATGAAAGGGAGCTAGTCCCTAGGGATGTCCACCATTGTCCTTAGGAAAGGGGAAGGGGCCTGAGAACTTCCTCCCTGGGCATTTTTGGAATGTTCATTTAGGTCCTGCTTGCCAAGAGGGTGCTCTGAAATGAGTTTGTTGCTTTGACTGGGACTGCACAACTTTAAAAAATTTAGCTGATGGAACCTAAGACGGTCAGGATGAATTCACTTCTGGATGATTTGGAAGAACCAGGAGCAGATACTAGAAATCTTGAGTAGCTACAGAGGGAATGAGCCCTCCAAGGAGTTTCTGTCTCCAGAAGAGCAGCCCTCAGAAGATTTTTACAATGTTCTAGTAAGACCTTGGAAGTGTCCAGAGCAACATTCCCTCTGGAGGTAGAGAAGCTCTGCTGACAAAGCCGCATACCCAGAAGTTTATTCCACTACTTTTAAGAAATGATGGACAGCTATTAGCAACTGGGATTCCTCTTTCAGCAGGCTGAACAATGCTGGTAAAAAGAGGTCAGCATGCAGGGGTACGTTTACTAGAGACCTAGCCTTTTGTTCTAAGGATTCAGTGTTTTTACTGGAAGCAAGCCAAGGTCCCCACAGAACACTAAATTGAGCCATTTCAGCATCCAAAAGTGAGTGGTTTATTGGGCCAGAAAGGGGTATGAATATTACAGCTAGAAGCAGCTACCAAGAGATGCATTGTACCATGGGAACATACCACCCCTTATGTTGGTCTAGCAGTGTCTTGGTCTTTACTAAACCTTTGACAGAGCTCCTTGATTGTGACTGAAAACAGAAGTAACAAGAGATCTGGTTGAGAGTTTGGGAGGGAGGGGGTACCACATCAGCCTGTTCTGTGTCGAACTTGTAAGCATTGATGACAGAGAGGAAACTTTAATTAGTAACTTCTCCTGCAGAGAAAACAAACTGATCTTAGTAGTGGACTCAGAAGGTGGGTTAGGGTGACTCTTCACCTGCCCAGAGTACTTGGAGAAGGTCTATCGCCATCCCTCTTATTTGACTTAACCATATTGTTCTATTAGTAAAATACTGATGTCATGATTTCATTGCAAGTAATAGTGAAATTTCTGCTCATCCTTCAGCAAACCTGAGTGCCAATTGGGAGTTGGGAGTTTAAGTTTAATATGAACTTTGGAATTCAATTCTCCATAATAAACCATATCTGTGAGAGAAAAAAATTGGGATGAGTGAGTTGAAAAGAAAGTTTGAACCTAAAAATACAAAGAAAGCACACCAAAAAATGGGATGCTGCCAGGAGTTTTGAACTCATGACCTCTTGCTTTTGGCAAAAAGGACACACAGAAAGATGTAAAGAAAGAAAGACAAATCTGGGTGTTTATATATATGATAGGCAATTTGAAGCAACTACATGGAAATCTAAGTCAAAGGAAGGAACTTGCTACAACCAAAACATGCCAAATATTAGTTTCTCTCATAAAAAGATTTTATTTGCAAAATTTAAAGACGTAAGGAGCCCTAGTAATAGTTTATGTATATAAATGGAAACCTTCTATGCATTAGTGACATAATCTATGCCAAGTTAAACTTTCTTCAACAGCAGTTCATTCAAAAACTGACAACTGTATTCAGAATTATCTTTTCAATAATCAAACCCTCTGTTTCTACCACTGTTAACACTCACCTCATGTTCAATAGATGACTGGGCATGATAGACCATGTAGGTGAAATCTTCAGCATATATACTGCAGACATTTTCCAAAGAAACACTACCCTCCAGAGTCTCAAGCTGTTGTCCTAGTTTGGTCTCCTTTAAAAGACCTGTAACTCGCTCCATTTTCATATGCACTAGAAAAGTAAAAATAATTTTTTTGCAATAAAGGTCCAAATGAATCTTAGAGTAATCACAAAATTAAAATTTCAATAGAGGAAAAGACCATGAGTGAGTCGGAATAACAAAGCTGTAAGATTCTACATACAGATAACAAGAGAGATCATAACACAGTTTCATTTTTCCATGATAAACTTCATAATTCAGATATTACAGCAAAACTATATAACTGCAAGCCTACCAGTGTGCTGTATAGGTGCACAGGAAAGGTGATTTGACTTACTGCAAACACTTACCTTGACAACTTACAAGGTATTTGAGAAGTGATGTATAAACATTCTGCTCCATTCTATTTCTTGAGAATGCTCCATGAAAATGTCATCAAAATTTCAGATATAACTGCATTCTCATTGTACAAGAATCAAAATATTTCAAATTTAAAAACAAAATACTTATGCACCTACTTTAGCACCAATATTTCAATAAATTCAAAGTAAAAAAAAAAATCACACCTTTAGTCAATTAATTGAGTTTATGTAAAAAACTTCAGGCTCACAGGATGGAAATAGATACATTTGACAAGAATATGTTTGTTAAAGGACAGTGTCAAATTATCCACCTTAGTTGAGATTCAACGTTCAAGAGGAATGGATGAATCAGATTTAAATGTTCTATATGTGACTGAATTCCACCTCATCTCTGTGGTTTAATCTGTAAGGAAGCCACTATCCAATTATGGTCCTGATATTCAAAAGCTTGTTTGTGGAGTTTTCATTCCACAAATTTTGTTAAGTATACAAAATATGCCAATTTATATATTTAAACTCACTATTAGGAATCTTACTTTCACATATGGATTGATGCAGACCATCTTTGGCTGCTTTATCTCCCCTCTGAATATAATAATAAAAATAATAATAATAATAATAATAACAATAATAATAGTTATTCTTTATTCATGAAAGCTCTCTCGTAGATGTTTCAAGTCTGGTGAGATGGTGAATTGTGATTCTCTGGCACATCAATCCACAATAAAAAGCTAATTGTAATTTGTTGGATTGAAGATGGTGGCAGATTCTCTCATTCATCATTCATTCTGTGGTGTGTTCTTAAACAAAGTCTTCTGTTTATTTCCTATCTCAATGATACCTTTTGCAGCCCTAATGTGTATGGTGGCTGTTCAAATCATCAAGCAGAACAAAAGAACTGGCAACTGTTCAATAAGATGGTCAAGGAAATAGATTAATTAGAGTGCTTGGACAAAGATATACTAAGCAAATTATGAGAGTTTTGTGCAGGGGCACTCAAATGGCTATAACCTGCAATGTAGTATGGTGATTAACCTGACTTTGAGGAATTTTATTATTTAACATGATGGACAGTCCTCCAGCAGCATTATCAGTATTTCTTTAAAAGGTGTTGCTTAGGAAATTGCTTAGATTTATTCTATTGTTCTCTTTAAAAAAAGGTCTCCTGAAGGAAGATAGCTACTGGGTCACGTTCTTTCAATGACCAAATGTCAATATTTGCCTTTTAGTAATTTTGTTACTTTTCACACTGACAATGACTACTTGTACTGCCTTCATTATTCTTGGTTGTGTGGCTCCTAGCTCTCATGAGTTGGTAAGGCATGAAGACTGTAAGCTTGGCCTCAAACTGAAACCAAGTAATGTCTGTCTGGGTACTGACAAAATTTGAGGAAGGTTTCTTCTACACTTTTGTCATGTTCATGGAAGTTTTGCTGGCTGGCGTCGTTAGGTGGAGTTATGGATTCCACAAATGTTCTGCTCTCAGATAAGCTCACGCCTTTCTCATGTTGTACTGCTTTCTTGTACTTCTACAGGAGTAAGAGAAGTGGTTGCCTAACAATTAGCATGAGATTTTCTGGATATATGGCATTCCATCATGGTCATCCTATGTACATCTGAGGCAGACTGGTTTTCTCTTGTGGCCATCTTTGTGATGACCATATTTCTGGCAGTTAATAACCAAAAGTGAATAGTGATGCAAGAGTCTACTAAGCTGTTTAAGCATCGAGCTTTGAGTAATACAGGCAAAGTGGTGTTGTCAAATGTTGACTTGGAATTGTTGGGAATCAACTTGCCATTTTGAGGAATGTTCACTGACTACTTGAGAGATGTTCTGAGGTCTTTGATTTTCCAGTATCTCAGACTTACTGCATCCAATTAAATTCCCTGACTACACTACACCTCAACATAAACTCAAAGATTTATGTTGATGGGTATCTCCACAAAGCATTTTAAACAAAGAAGAAAAACAGAGTGAGCTTTACAACCGCAGCTAACAAGTAATTGGCTTGAGCTGAGCTTTGTGATGCTTTGACTCTTTAGCCAGACCATGAAGAGCTTTTGCAAAGACAGATGGCAACAGATTTCTTACTTCCTGGTTCTTATCAGTTGATTAAATGACATGAACGCATAACCAATTGCCTTGAACTGGAATAGCTTGACTGACTGTTTGTCTTGTGTTTTCCCACAAAATGGAAGAACATTATATCATCACCAATGCTCCCACCTGTCTAGGAGCCCAGTAAGGGGACAGAGATTATATTGACTTATTGTGTGTATCATATCAGTACAACACAGGTTGATACACCTTAGTAAAGTATAATCCTTACTTGACTGACTATACATACCCCTGAGGGGTCTTATCCTTTGCATGGTTGAAGGACAAAAGTACAGATTTTCTTAATCCCAATTGTGGCTTTTAGAAGTCTGGGTGTCAGTGAACTGAAACTTATTAAAATAGCCCCTAAAGCTCGGCATGATTAGCTTATCAGATTGGGCCCTTCTGATCACCCATCTAGCTTAAACTGAAGCTGGAGTGTGTTGCACTGAGTGGAAACAACTCACCTCTCCTCTGCTTAACTAACAGGACCTTTGCCTCATCCAGAATGGGACTCAATTCCCAGTCAACAGGCTGCCTCCAATAGTTGCCTCTTATAACAGGCATGAGGTTGCATTAGGACTATACTACATCCGCAAGCTCATATGCAGGAATTACAACTGCTGATGAGTCTTGGGTAAAAAAAAAAATCTTTGTCTTTCACCATGAATATAAAAAGTTGGTGATATATGAAATGTCATCAAACTGAACAGCACAAATAGTTTATCACCTGTATCTCAAACAACCTTTATGATATAAAGCAGAATCAAATGAAGCCTTAAATTACTGACCTGTGACCTTGACCATACATGCATCTCTCAACTTATCTTCTTGTGCCACTATATATGTATACCAAGTTTCATCAAACTCGAAACTTGAAAACGTCTCTAAAGTTACAGATTGGAAGGGAAGTGTGAGGGAAAACATAAAATATTCAGCTATGGTCTTGACCTTGAAGATAGGACCCCACTGTGTCACATGATAATGTATTTCTTTAATATCAAACAGCTTTCATATTATAGAGCAGAAAGGAAAAGTGTGATGAAAAAATTCAAGTAGTGAACTGTTAAGTTGACCATGACAATATAATTTGTAATGTTGTATATTATGTTTCATCAGTGGTCAAGTGGTCTAAACCACTCATGTTTACCAATCACTGCCATCTCATTTCTGTCTATATGGGTTAGAGTCTTGGGCTTGGCCAATGTGGTCATGTGAGAAAGCTGCTAGTAGCTTCTCATGGGTCAGTGGTTCTTACCAGGGTTTTCCTGGTTTCTTCCTTCACCAATTATATTGACCACTATTTATAGCCTATCTTGCACTGAGACATGGCGTTAAACCCAAAACAACAACAACAACGATGTTTCATCTAATTCTAAAATGTCTTTAAAGTTATAAGGCACAAGGGAAAGCATTATGCAAACATTAAAATATTGGGCTGTGACCATATGCTAGAAAACATGGGCCTACCAAGTTGTATGAAACACTATTTCTAATTATGATTTGCAAGTATAACAAGTTCATTCTTTATTCCCAAAGAGCTGTCAAATTATAGTATGAAAAGTAAAGTGAGATCAAAAATGTAAAATACTGAGTCATTACCTTGACTTTGGAGACTAAACCTCCTATGTGTTCCATAGACACACCTTCTAATAATAATGTGAAAGTGTAGTACGTTTCTACACTTAATCTCAAAAGATGGTATTCAAGTTATAGAGAGGAAATGGATGAACTGACACAAGGAAAATATTTCATCTGTCATTTTTCATGATGAGAAGGCAGATGCAAAAATATGATCTGAAAATCTAATGAGGTCATCTTCACACAACAATATTGAACTCTACAAAACTTAATTTGAATATTGTGAGCAGCTTTAGAGATATAATGCCTATTAGCTAAGAACAGATACCTGAACCAACTGATTCAAGGAAAGGGTGCATGGGCGGTAGTTTGTAGAACAATAAATTGGTTGTCATGATAATAAGACATAATTCTTACTGCTTTGCACCCGTATTCATAATCATGAAAATGTTATAAATTCTGCTCAAAACAGGGGTTTTAAAAGCAAAAAATGAGGATTTACATTTTGTTAAAGCCTTTTTTGTACCATAAAATGCCCTTAGACCTTCAAATATTTTCTATTCACTTTGGCTCAGAATAATGTAAAAGCATGAATGCAAAAATCAGGAGTTCTGGATTAATTTGGACTGGTTCTCCTGTTTTAAATTAATAAAACACCTGTGTAGGTAGGTATGTTTCACTGTACAATCTACACTGAACTTGTTTTGTAAGCGATAAAGAGTGCGACCCCTCTATAACGTGAATTCAGATATAACACGGTTGTGGTGTGGCTCCCGAAATTTCGTATATTCATTTGCACATGAAAAAATATTTTTTTGGTCCAAGAACATGAAATAGTGTATAAAAAAGTTATTATCATTTTGGGGATTTTTTTTTTTTATTTGAAAAATAGGAAAAAATATTTTTTTAAGTATGAGAAATAGTGTGTAAAACATTTATTATCATTCTGAGGAAGAGTTAGCATATGAATTTTAATATAATACGATCATGGCGTAGCTTCTAAAATTTAACAATTTTGCCAGGTTCTTGAAGTGTTATGTTAAAATAAACATTATAGGAAATGTAATTCTGTATACAATCATTGCTCAAACAACAGCCAACATGTGTTTCTTCTTTAACTGCATATACAACCAAGCAGCAGACAATTCGGTGGTTGATGAAAGATTCTCACAATTTAATAAGCATAAAAAAACAAAAGCCGCCAACATGTTTGCTGGGCTTGGCGATGTTATTAGACACAATCAGTTGACCAATAAATAATGTCAGCTTAATTGGCTGGAAATTGAAAGGGTATGAAATTGTACATGCATTCAGCTTAAATTTGTATATAAAATTGACTCGTGACCATTGCAGGCCTACTGCACTTAGTTCTCGGGTTTTACATGGGTATGGTGTTTGTTTATGAACTCATTATTAATTTCCTATTTTTCATAAAAATATTTTACCATTATGGAAAAGCAAGTTCACAAACACAAGTCGTTCTCTGCACTTTGCTCAATGATTAGTATAGTAGTGTTCACATGTTTCTTTCGATATTCACAAAATCTGAAATAAAAGTTACATGCATGCTGAAAGCATGTGTTGATTGTTAATTATTCTTGCTGTAGTTGTTCAAACAAATAGGCGTACAAGTATTAATTATTGGAAATTTGCAATGGATAAATGTACATGGAAATGCGTTTGAGAAAATTTTAGCAGTATGAAATTTGTACAGACACCGTTCACAGACCCTGGAACGTAATGAACCGTACACGTGCTTCGTCTTTCTTAACCTAATTTTGCTGTTAATTTTTCCCATTGAATTCAGACACATAATGATGTGTGACAAAATTACTGAATAGTTTAAATATGTACGCAATTTTTGCAATGGAATTACAAGTATTATGGATTAATTGCAAGCCCCGACAGTATGATATCAGACGGCAAGTAAACGGTGTTAATACTCTGTTCATGCTGTATATTATATCTGGGACAAAATTATTAAATACTGTAAATCTGTGTGAAATTTTTCAAAGGAATTACATGCATTATGGATGAACTGCATGCCACAATGGTACGATAGTAAACGGTGTTGATACTCTATTCTTCATATACATTAAACATGAATACACATATGTGCCAATGAGTTGTTCTCTGAAAAAAGTAAAATACTGTAAAACCCCCGCATTAACGCAACCCTGATATTAGTGCGATCCAATTTTTTGGACCCCAATTATCACGTTATAGTGGAGTTCCACTGTACAATGAAGCTAATTTCAGTAGTAGTAATTTTGCTTCAGCAGCATTCAAGAAGCAATGTAATTTCCACTGCTTCCATTGTGATAGCAGCTAATGGCAATATTGAACGTCCTTTACTTTGTGATATTTTTCCACAAGGTGTCCATTTTCAATTTATGAATTCAAGGCACATATACTTTATTATTACACAAATTTCATTAAAATTAGATCCATATCTTATGAAAAACAAAGACAAAATGGAAAATTTTAGAATACTGAGAGTACTGGAAGAGAAAACACAAAAATATTAAATTACTGCAGAAAAAAATGCTTCATCAGAATAAAATTGATCATATCCCCAGTGAGAACATATTCATGACTTCATGAACTGTTCTTCAAATGTTCATGAACAGTTCATCATTTGAGTTGAGGAACAAATGTTCATCAAGGTTAGACAACCAAGTTCATGAACACTTCATGAATTTTCATGCATCATATATGAAGTTCATGAACACACTGATGAACTTTTATGAATTATCATAATATCTTAAAAGTTTCTGAACTTAGTTCATGAACAATTCAAAGACTTTGATGAACCACTAAGATATTTATTGAAAAGGGCAATAAAACTAGTGACAAAATTCTCCAATAATATAAATGCTCAGTAAGTTGTGTATTAAGTGTAAGGGATTAAATAATTTTGAGTTGGATCACAATTCTTCCAGTAAATAAAGTGGGGTACAATAATAATGTGTTAAAAGCTGAAGACAATGTTGATCGAAGATTATTTGTACAGATAAAACTAACTTTATCTTTCAGATCAGACAGCAGAAAAGTCAAATAAATAGAGGATGAAGTTTGTAGGTTAAGGAAGAAAAATTAAAACTGGAGGATCCTATGGACAAGCTGGAAGATACATTAAGACATATGCAACATGCAGAGTTGGACGCATTAGCGACATTAGGGACTATACCACATAAGTCTGATGTTTTATCAATAGAAAATGGCAAAAATTTGTGAAAGCACAAAATAACCGTATCTGTACGAAAAATATATATACAGATAAGGTTATTTATTGCAATTTATTTTGTCAAAAATTTTTGTCATATTTTATTGATTAAAACATCTGACTCCTGTGACTATACCTATGGCTAGTCAGCTTCAGTTAAAATAAAACTAGTGACAAAATTCTCCAAATAATATAAAATGCTCAGTAAGTTATGTATTAATTATAAGGGATTAAATAATTTTGAGATGGATCATAATTTTTCCAGTAAATAAAGTGGGGTACATTAAAAATGTGCTAAAAGCTGAAGACAATGTTGATCATTATAAGGTTATCTGTAATTAACTAACTTTATCTTTATCTAACTTTATCTTTCTTTCAGACAGCAGAAAAGGATCCTATGGCATGGAAGAGACATGAATTAGTGACTGCTGTAGCAATGTTAAAGATCCAAACAGTAATCAGATGGAACACCTCAAGCTGCAGATGGAGACATTCAGTAGTGACAATGGTTGGGATTTGATTAAATTATTGGCCCTGAACGTCTTCAAAAAAAGAAGAGTTATCTGACTGGTCAATCTCTGGGAGAAAGATCAGTAAAGTCAGCAGAAACCCCAAAAGACAGCCCCGTTGATGACGAAAGTTAAATGTGCTTGAACAGTTGGATGAAAACAAATGCCCCAATATCTCTCAAAAAATTTTCAAAGAAAAATTACAGAACATATAAAAAGTGTTGTGAAGAGTAAAAAGAAAGGATATTGCTTGTCAATTTATATCTTCTTTGTTGCATATCAGAAATTTATCTAAAATGAAAGAAGACCGTTTTTAAGATAATATATGTTGCATTTTGCACTGCTTTAAAACCCCACCCCGATTGTTATTTCATGATTCAGAATGAAATGTTACTATAGGTATTTGTGAGTTCATCAGATAATCAAATATTTTATGGGAACTGTTCATGAAGTCATGAATCATTCATGAGAAACTTTGTTCATCATAGTTCATGAATATGTTCATGTACTTGTTCATCAATGATGATCACCCAATTTATGAACCTTTATGAACTGTTCATGAATTCAGTTCATGAATATTTTATGAACTGTTCAAGATGGCTGCCATGTATATATGGTCTTAACACAGCTCCACTCAACTCCATGAACTTGGTGTAAAACCTGGTGTTAAATATGCTAATACCTGTAGCCATCATTTATACTGTGGATTTATGACAATATTAAGTTAGTGTAAGTGAAATTTTATGTGCACATGTTCATGTATTCAAATGAATTTGGAAACCTGTTCAGAACAAAGTCTTTTTGGCTATCCAAGATGGCTACCAAAGTGGATATACTTGAAATTGAACTACACCTACGATATGTGAAATTAAGTTGATACCAACTCAAACACATTATGCAAGTTTCATTCAAAAGTTTATGGATATGTGCTAGTCATAAATAAGGATCTGATATACTTTTGCTATCACTGCTATGAACAAGCTGAAAATATCAGAATCATGGAAACATATTTAAATACCAGCCTTGTAGGTTCCTTACTCAACACACTCAGCTCAGCCTTTTCCGCATCATTTTCTGGCTTTAGTATGTCTGATATACCTGAAGATCAGAGCCACACAGATAATCCCATGCAGGAAAGTCATGTTCAGAATAAAAATGAAAACAATGGTGCAGATGATGATCTGGAATTATCCATTATGGCTGACACTCCAGAATTCTTGAGGGTCAAACATAATAAATACAGTATCACTGTGAATATAGATCCACAAAAGTTTGAGTTTGTAAAACAGATATTGGATTCAGAACCTTGCATGACTTCATGTAGTTCAAGTGTACAAAATGGTATTATCTATAGAACACAAGAGAAAAACACTGTGACAGCTACACTGAATAAAACAACATGTGTCTTACATATACAGGGCCTGAACAGTCTCACATGGTTAGATCATATTATCTGTAAATGTAGACAGGATGAGAACACCCATGCTAAAGGCATTTATATGCTGACATCTACACCAGTAACTAGATGTAGTACCAAACATGAAACAGTTCCTAAAGTCTTTGACCTAAATGACTCAGGCAATAAAATTAACACCCCTCCAGAGTGTCAGGCAATTACACGCTCCATAAATCATGACCACAGCAGTGATGGCTTAAGCCTTAATGATTTCTTCATGTGTGTACATCAAAAAACAATTAGGAAATTGGAGACCCAAATCAAAGAATTAAAACTACAGTTACATGCTATTAAATCAGCACAGGGAAAGGTTAATGAGCAAGTAACCTCATGTGAAACAGCAATTCAGACAGACTCCCAAATATCAACAGTATCAGATGCTCAGACACAGACAATCCCAGTACCAGCCAAAAGAAAATGTAAAATGACCATGCAAATAAAAACTGATGCCCAAAGTAATCCTGCATTGCAGACAACAGTATCCCCCTCTCAGTAATGTGACACACCTGCAACAGCAATAAGTGTACATCCACGGCCCGCAGTTCAAACAAGTCTGTTACCTTCACCAACAACTGCATTTCCCAGTGCTCAGACAAATGTGTCAGAATCAACACAAGTAGTTCACACAACTGAAACACCAATTTCAGCACCCCTTCCTCCAAGATATGTGTCTGAAATACAATCCAGAGTCCAACACACGACATCACAAGCCAGGAAAGATAGGACTCTAATAATTGGCTCCTCAATTTTGAAAAGTATAATACCAAGGAGACTTTTTAAAACAGATGTACAGACTTTAAGAGGTGCAAAAATCAACAACATCACTGACAGAATAATGAACAGTGACCTAACCAAATACAAGCAAATTATTATTTTAGTAGGTGGAAATGATGCCTGTGAGGGAAGGTCACTAAATCAACTCAAAACAGATTTTGAAAGTTTATTGTATGCTGCTAGATATTGCAGCCCAAATACATGTAAATTAATGATATCGGGACTACCTCCTCGTGTGGACACCAAGGCCAAAGAAATGAATGATCTGATAATTGACTTATGTGAAGATTTCAACCTACAGTACATTCCACAATACAAATCTTTCTTCATTCAGAATCAGGATGTCAACCTTAGTCTCTACCACAGAGACAAAATTCATCTAAGCAGAAAAGGAACCTCTCAGCTACTGAGAAATATTAACATGTATGCCCCTATTTTCAAGCACTTTAATGA
The DNA here is from genome assembly GCA_028554795.2 of Sinohyriopsis cumingii. Lineage (NCBI taxonomy): Eukaryota > Metazoa > Mollusca > Bivalvia > Unionida > Unionidae > Sinohyriopsis > Sinohyriopsis cumingii. Next base: position 321,239 of record JAPYKE020000320.1, on the reverse strand, counting down.
AGAGTGTTGTCTCAACTGTGGAGAAACTGGGCACATGACACAGGTATGCCATCATGGCAAACAGATCGAGTGTTTTAGGTGCCATAAATATGGACACAAACAAAGACTTTGTCCATCAATGTATACATATTAGGAAGCTGGCAAAGAGGAGAATGCCAACGCTTCATTTACAAAACTAAATGTACCCACTGGGACCCTTGGCTGTAACTATTCAATGGACACTATTGTAGATGCAAATGTAAATGGATTTTCAGGGTTTGTATGTGACTTTGAATGATGCTAATATATATGAACATTTAAATATAGAAATAGGATGTCAGAATGATAAAAGTAGTATGGAGACAATCTCAGTGAGTACCCCATTGCATGATGACATACATGTAATTGATATGAAACTAAATACAAAAGGTTTTAACATAGGTCACTTAAATGTACAAGGTATAGTGGGAAAGATAGACCAGATTAAGTTAATGTTGTCTTCCATGGAAAATAATATACATGTTTTAGGACTCACTGAAACCAAATTAAATGCTAACCACAATGATGATCTATTTCACTGTCAAGGCTACAATAAACCATTTCGTAGGGACAGAGAGACAGCGGGGGGGGGGTCTTGTTGTATACATTAGGGAAGATGTAAATGTAAAAAGGCGACTTGACTTGGAGTCACATGAAATTGAGAGTATCTGGGTGGAAATCTTTCAAAATAATGCAAAATCTTTCCTAGCTGGTTTCATTTATAGACCACCTTCCTCCAAAGCATTTTGGAATGATAACTTTTTGAAACAAATAGAAAATGTTCTAGCACAGGAGAAAGAAACATATATACTCGGAGATATAAATAAGGACCTTCTCAATACTCAAATAAGGAACAACTGGATGGAATTTATTGAATCATTAGGCCTAGACCAGCTGGTAAATGAGCCTACAAGAGTAAGAGAAAAATCAAGCACTCTTATTGATCACATTTATACCAACCTACCAGACAATGTGGCTTGTGTTGATGTACCGAATGTTGGTCTTAGTGACCACTATCCTACTTTTTTGACAAGAAAGGTTAAATGCAAGAAAAATAAGAAAAATACACATAAAACGATCACTTACAGATCGTTCAAAACTTTTAATGAAGAACAATTTCTCAATGACCTATATAACGTTCCATGGAGTATGATCCAAAATTTGGATGACATAGATGAAGCCATGAGGGTGTGGACTGACTTGTTTATGGATGTAGTATCTAAGCATGCACCACTGAAAGTACATCGAGTAAAGACTGATATTCAACCTAATTGGCTTACTACTGAAATCCTAGATGCTATGAAAACACGAGACAAATTCAAGGCTATGGAAAACCATGCACAATATAAAGTATGGAGAAATAAAATAACAAGTATGATCAAAAAAGCTAAATAAACTTATTATCAATCATTGCTTGAAAACAAAAAGAGCAACACAAACTCCATTTGGAAAGTCTTCAATGAACTCACTGGAGGAACGCACAAAAAACAGACAAATAAAATTCACTCACTTCTGGTAAATGACACCATAGTCACTGATGAAACTGACATTGCAAATGTTTTCAATGATTTTTTCATCAACATTACCACAAAGTTAAAAGAGCCAGTGATAGAAAACAACTTTAATGAACTGAAAAAGTTCTGCAGCAGTAGAATCTCAAAGGAGGTATGTTTCTCTATCCCACCAGTGTCAAAAAACTTTGTTAAAAAATGTCTCAGTGAACTTGATACCAAGAAAGCTACAGGACTTGATCAGATTGGTCCATGACTCATTAAATCTTCAGCCTTTGCTATTGTAGATAGCATAACATTCATAATTAATTTAAGTATTGCAACCTCATCTGTCCCCAAAATATGGAAAACTGCAAAAGTAACTCCTATTCACAAATCTGGTTCTAAGGATGATGCTGATAACTACCGACCAATTTTAATACTACCAAACTTGTCAAAATTGATTGAAAAACATGTCCATGACTCTTTCATGTCATATTTAACCAAACACTTGCTGTTACACCCTAATCAATCAGGCTTTAGACAGAACCATTCCTGTGAGACTGCCTTGATCTCCCTAACTGATAAATGGCTTCAAGCACTTGACCAAGGTAGAATAATAGGAACTGTATTTGTAGATTTCAGGAAAGCTTTTGACATGGTGGATCATGAAATCCTTTTGAAGAAACTGAAAATCTACCAGTGTGATGAAAGAACAATTAGATGGTTTACTTCGTACTTAAATGAGAGTACACAACATGTTTACATAAATAATGTTCTGTCTGAACCTGAAACAATTAGATATGGAGTACCACAAGGCTCAATTCTAGGTCCACTACTATTCATTTTATTTATTAATGACCTACCACTTTTACTAAGAGATTCAATAACATCTACAGATCTCTATGCAGATGACACAACATTGTCAGACATCCAAAACACAAAGCATGAGCTCGAAATTTCTTTACAGAATGCCCTAAACAAACTGGAAAACTGGTGCACATGTAATGGCATGGTGGTAAATACTGGTAAAACTAAGATATTACTTATCTCAACACGGCAAAGAAGGACAAATCTTGATAGTGATGAACTATGTCTAACATGGAAGGATACAAATCTGCAAATAGTCTGTCATGATAGGCTACTTGGTGTTCTGGTAGATAATAACCTATCATGGACTGAACATATCAAACATACCAGTAAAAAAGTCAATTCAAGTTTATGGCTTCTCAGTAGGATAAGACATTTTCTCCCTGAAAAGCACAGGAAACTATTTTATAACAGTTACATACAACCCTATTTGGACTACTGTAGTACAGTATGGGGTAATTCAAATGATAAAAACATAGCAAAGCTGGCACATCTTCAAAAAAGAGCATTTGGGCTAATATCAATCCAGAAAGAAAGCAAGGAAAGTTTAGCTGGTAGGTTAAAAATATTACCTATTAAAGACCAAATCTGTTTGAGAAAAGCCAAATTAATGTACAGGATATCTCAGAATAGTGCTCCTGAATATTTACAATCACTATTCCAGTATAGGCTACCTGGTAATACTCCCCACCTGCGATCCATGTCAACCAAACAGTATAAAATTCCCAAACCAAATAAGGAGTTATTTAAAAAAAGTTTCCAATACTCTGGAACTCTGCTCTGGAATAGTATTCCAGCTGAGATTAGAAATGCCCACTCTATTTCCTTCTTCCAAACCCAATATATCCAGTGGCTTCAGAGATGCAGCTTAAATAAATGAATTCCTTTGTATGAGGGCCTCAAGGTAGATTAGTTTTTAGCTAATTGTGTTACCCTCTTTAAATAAGGTCATTATTATTTTATTATTATTATAGAACAGTTTGTGAAGTATTGGCTAATTTTCAAAATTTCATGAATCGACCGTTTTCAGTTCATGCATATTCATGAATAGTTCATGAACCTTTAAATGAACTTCCATGAATGGTTTATGAACCCAGCTCATGAATAATTCTTGAACAGTTATGCCAGTTCATGAATTGTTCATAATCATTTCACAGGGGAAACTTTTGATAATCAATTCCTAGATTATCATTCTCAGCCTTGGTCCCCAATAGTTGGGAAGAAAGCCAGTCAATATGCTCCTCATTGGATATGCAGTGAAGGCATGGAGAAGAGCACTAGATTCATTAAAATGTGCAAGAATATCCTAGAATTTTCTTACCTTCATCTTCCTCCTGACTTTCTTGGGCAGTTCTCCAGATGCTATCTATCTGCTCATAAATCAACCAGGAGAAGGGCATCACAGCAGTAAACATTTGACCTTCACACCCTGTTGTCTTGACAACAACCTCATTCAGCTCCTGTTGCCTGGTAGGAGATTGAAGGTCAGAGTACTGTAGTTGAATGGCACCTGGGGTGTTGAGAATCTGAAGCCATAACCTGGCTTTCCAGTCACCAGAAGTGATGTGACTGTGTATAATGTCCAGATTATGGTTTGTATCAATGTGGGCAATAATTCCAGCAAGTATTGGGGAGATCTTGGACTCAAGGTACTGGATGCAAGCTCGTCTGGAAACAAAAGGAAAAAAACAATGGCAAAAAAATTATATTGTTTTCTTGAACAGTGTTGTGAAAAAGAAGCAATGTGATACAGTATTTCTCCTATGATAAACCCTGGCAATTATGTTTTGTTTCTAAGAGGGAAATAAGTTTACCAAAGTATAAAGAAAATTGCAAAAAAATGTTCTTAAAACCAGGACGATTTTTATTTTTTCATATTTCTACATGTGCATGACTGTGTTTTCAAGAGTAGAAAAGCAATGCAAAACATCTCTATCTATCATGTGACCAATGTTTTTCATCACATGACTTTCTACTGTGATCACTGCCTGACTTTGCTACACATTCTGATGTCTGATTTTGAGTTGAAAAATATGGTTACTTTTATGTATGCATCTTTTTATTATTTATGAAAAGAAAATTGATTCTAGATCAAGGCTGAATTGAGGAATAATAATAATGAAATAATACTAATAATGCAGTGTTCATACAGAATTCTGAATAATAAATTCAAAGACTTTTCCCAAAATTTCAAAGACCACAAACACAGATTTCCAAGACCTATTTTTGATAACATTTTGTATACAAGTTATGCATTATGAGAAAACAATGAATGCAAAATACTACAATATTGTTTAATGATGAAATTCAAACTATAATTAATTTCCTAATTTCAAAAGAAAGAAACCAGGAAAACTCAACTACATCTAAATCTAACAACCTTGGACAATTTTATTTGTGATTATGAAAAGAAATGAAAATGTTTGGGTATATTTAAATTTTCAAAGACTTTTAAAGTCCTCAGGGTAACCTGCTCGATTTTCCCAAACTTTCAAGGCCTTGAAAATGCTACCTTATTTTTCCCAAACTGTCAAAGACCTTCAAAGGCCGTAAGAACCCTGTAATGACTTTACTTAAAGAAGAAAATAAATCTCATGTTCTCAGTTGACCAATCTTCCATGAGGCCTTCTACAGTTACATGTGTATATGAATATGATGCATAATTTTTACAAGATGAGGTGTCTTTAGGATACAAATACTATTAAAAACAAGATTACTGAGTTACTGCTACAATTAAATATGCACAAGGTATCAAAGATGAGTACATACGTGATTCATGCCAATAGTAGTAGTGAACATGAGTAAAACAATATAGGTAAGTACAGGATAACAATGTTTTAAAGAGTAGTAGTACTGAATTAAACAAAATCATACAAATTACTGTTTCTGTAGATGCTGACATAGAAGCTTTCTAAAAGCTTGGCAGCTGACTTGATATAGGGTGGTATAGAGATCTGTGTTACTATTAATACTCTAAATCGATGTAACAATACTGTAAATAATCTGTTCCAAAATTATTTGGCTGATACACTAGCATATGCAGTACATAGTCTGTTACAGAGATCAATGTAACAATGAATACAGTCAATAATGTCATAAAAGTGACCAGCATTATAACTGAGGGAGTCTTATAATGAAGGATGTTTGAATAAAAATCTGTCATAATTGTGCATAGAAACAAAAAATAGGACATTTAATGACGTGAAATCACATTATAACTGAATCTCATTAACCAAGAACTGATAAGAGAGAATTCAATTAACAATGGTAAAATTTAAACAATTTAAAGGGATCCATTACCACACCTCATTATAAGAGGGAAAATAATTTATGATGAGATTTGAAATGAGGGACCACTGTATAAAAAACAGTGGTACTTTCATTTTACCATTGATATACATGTATGTAACAGAAGGAGAAATACAACAGTTATGACGATGCAAAAGAAAAAGCAAATGTTTGAGATTCATGACCAAATCCCCATTATTATAGAGACAATGGTAAACTGTGGACTCAAGATTTATAATAAGGGACTACTTTATAACATTGTTGCTTTAATTTTACGATTGATATATGCATCAGAAGAAATGATGTCATAGATACCTGAAAGTGCCAGTCTTGTTGATGTTTTCAGGTCTGGCAGCCTCAGTAGACAACCAGTCATCTGCTCTGTATGAATACTTTCTCTCCTTTTCTTTCAGAACAGTAGCAATATGGCAGCTCAATCCATGTAGGAATGTGGGCAAATCTTGAAAAGATAATTTAAGATTTAGGAAAAGTTGTAAAACTGTTCTGGTTTAGCAGAAGGCATAATTATGGAAGCCCACTGTATGTTCCTTAAACAAGAAAATGACAAAGACTGACCAGTCAGTCTGAGTTGATGTTCTGACCTTTAAAAATGTTTGTCTACCACCTAAACATGCTTATTGAGAGTTTACTTACTTTAGCACTGTACAGTTTGTTAGTATATTGAAAACATGTTTATTTACTTATTTCAGCACTACAATGTATGCATACTGCAATGAATGTAATTCTTAACAAAGGAAAAATAATTTTTTTCTTTGTGTTTCACAGACTTATATGCATGTAAAAATATAGTCTTTTCAGGGTCCTATTACTTACAGACACAAAAATTAATTGATATGATCAGGATGATTGGCACACATCACACCAGCAAGTGACCTATTCTTGTTCAGTTACCAATTCAATATAAGTAAACTGTTATACTATTGATTAGTTTAATATTGCTAATTTCTCCAACATGAATTAAAATAAAATGGCATTCAAAACTATCTAGATGATGGGCTGTGTAGTAATGCAAGACAGTCCTAAGGGCATATTAGTAGACAGGATTTTGTCAGGAGGCAATACCCTTTTGTTCAACAAAATTAATCCAAATGGTTACTGTTTAAATCTTAAAGGAGACCAGAAATAAAACTTTTCCTTTTATGTATGTAATTCTTTACAAATTTTAATTAGACTGTAATGTTTATAAATTAAGTATCGTACGCGGGTAGTGATTATATTGTGCGGAAGATACCACGATTCTGTAAATTGCAGAGTTTTTCCGAGTTCTGATGAGATGACAGATCACATGGTCCCATGACGCAATACCAGCCAGTCCTCAAATACAAACAGAAACATGGCGAGCGAGACAGACGGGAGGAGACCAGATTTGGGTTGCACATTCAGAAAGTTGAATCTGCTTCCGAGATATGCTCATAACTATATCTGTGGAATTGTGTGTTAACAATGTGTTTAAGACCTGACAGCAGAAAAGTACAACAGTAAGAAGGTGCTCGTATTTCATATTTTGGAATTTAAAGAACGCAATGTAATTTTAAAATAAATACTTATACAATGTGTGCTGTGCAAAAATGTGATAAAGATTAAGTGGTACCCATTGTAAAAATTAAAAATTTACCACAATGCAATAAATTCATTTAAGAAAGATGAGGTTCAATCGTATTATATGTAAGTTACATATTCATTACCTACCCCCAACACACACACATACACACACACAACGTAAGGACTAATATCGAACACTGAAACACTGAGAGATAATACTGAATTCTGGGCAAAGAGACTAGAACGGGGGCTGACTTGTGTGTTAAACAATATCCAATACCAGGGAGTTGTAAAAGGCATTGAAAACGGTTTTCATCGGTTGTAACTTATGCATTAGTTTTTCACACACACCCCGCCTCCCCACAAATAAATATGCAAAGCAGAAATCGTAAGTAATTAATTTAAACATTAAGAAGCTTCCTTCTTAGGATTCAATTACAGTGTATTTTACATGCAGGCTACAGTTAACGTATTGACAAATCTGATAGTATATACATGCCTGGTATAAATAGTTTATGTACTGCATTGGTCAGTGCTCAAAGAAAAATTTTTTAGACACAGGCCCCGGGATCGTGACTTAAATAAACTCACTAGTCCTAACTAAAATTCCACAAGCCCCGACAGTTCATACCTGTCAACTCTCAAGGTGGGAGAAAAATCTCCCAAATTTGGGGGCATTTCCACACCTGCCTCCTGATCTTGTGATATCTCCCGATTTTTCACTGAGAACTCCCGATTATTGTATTATGTCTGTCAATTTTCATTTCTCAGAAAAAACAAACCATACATAAACAGATATAACGTATGCAATCCACAGATGTCATATTCTATTTTATCACTTGTAAATATTAAAGTGATGGAATAATAAACATCACACAACAGTTTTTCTTTCTTCAGTAAATAGAATGTTAAAATTAAACATTATTCACGTAAATTTCAGATTTGTAACCACTACACCAGTACTGTAGTAAAAAAATTAAAGAAATTAAATTGTCACCAATTAGCTTCAATTCCATGAATAATCACTGTGAATGCTGTGAATTTTCTCGGCAAAGAAAATCACATCTCCATTTCTACCAAAGAAACTCGGCCAGTTAACACCTGACATTCCTCTATCATATATGTAAAGTTTAATTACATTATTAAATTAAAAGAAGAAATAAAACAAAATATACCATGCAGTATATTTGCCCTCAAAGAACTAATTTAGAATAAATATTTTATTCAATAAACAGTGTTACATGCATTAAGAGTTAAGCCTAAGGAAATAAGGTGGGATATAAAATGTGGGAAAAACAGTTGCCAGATGTATGGTAACTTGTGACAGCAGATTTTAACTGTTAAAATGAAGTCCTAGGCATTGTAAGTTAAACAAAATAGGGCATCATAAGTGGCGGCGTAGCGGACAAAAGGTGGTCCAATCAGAATACTGCCGTTGAAATTTTACTGTCATATGTCTAGAATTCCAATTTCACTTGTTGTATCAGAAATGCTTGTCCTTAACATTCCATTTTCTAGGTCGAGATTTTAGAATGTATCTGTTGAATTAAACAGTTGTGGTTGAAAGTTATATTTTCGTTGTCGAGGAGCAGCAGAAAGGGTGAACAGATCACTTGCTTGAAAGTCCATTTATGATAATAAAACCTCATACAAAAAAAATAAAAAAAAATAAGGTAAATAATGTCAAACCAAAGCCTCTAACTGACTGAGAGTTTCTCTAATTGGGCTACGTTATCTTTGTCATTTGTGTTTTTCAAAATTTGTGTATACCTGTTAGGACACTTATTTGTGGTTGCACCCTCTCTGTTGCTATAAATGTGTGAGTAATTAAATCATTATTATATCAATAATGGCACTGGCTATGGAGTCTTATACAGCTAGATTAGTTCAAGAGCGACTAGAGACAATTAAGAAATATATCCCTCTTCATGATGCTGTCAAGCAGCAGCTACAAGCACTTCAGGAGTCTCAGGTGGAATTTGCAGAAGGTACAGAACAATTATTTAAACCAATTATCGAACCAACTAAGAAAATTGTCACAGCAACTGAGGTGGCTCAAAAAGCACTTAAGACATATTGCCTGTTGACATTCCTGGTCATCTTCAATCAGCTCAACCACCACCTCAGCAACCTCCTCAACCACTACCTCTGCCAAGAGGTAGAAGTAACATTACAGATAAATTCACACCCGAAGGTATTGCCATGATTAAAGACCCAGACCAAATAATTGATATTGCTGCATTTGGATATCATGATAAAGATAAGTATGTAAAACCCAAATATATTAAAACTCTAAAATCTGCCGATTGGTTTAGGGATGTATATCGCATCACTACTGATACTCCGCAAATCAGATCTGAGGAAGATGTTAATAATTTTAATATTTTCAACCAGACAGTAGATGAGTATATTAAACAAACAAAACAGGAAAAGAGACATAGAGAAGAAGAAATGAAGCAGCAACTTGAAAAAGTAAAAGCAGAAAGGAAATCAGCCTCAAGAACATGGAAGAAAAAAGCAGATAAAACAACAAGCGAGGAAGAACGAGAACTTAAAGCAGAAGTAATTGATGAAGCTTATCATAAATATTTTGGTCCAAAATCAGAAAGTGGTCTTATTACTTGTCCTTACAGTGTTCTTGCCAATGATAACTGACTAGAAATTCTGATCAGAGGAAAATGTGCTGGAAATAATTCTCCCGAAATTATTAATGAAATATCTGAAATTTGTCAAAGATTATTTACAGGCGGTGTTATGGATTGTAATGTTTATCATTCTCTCCTTAATGAAATTATTGATGATTATCACAGCGACTAAAAATAATTAAATAATCAACATGTAATTTAAAAAATGATTATACACAATGCTCAATGTAGACCTGTAATAGTTAGGGTAGTAAATACGCGATTGCCAATGTACAAAGTGATTTACGGAGATGGACTTGGTGATGTTGCTCAAGGTTTATTTAAGAGAATAGCTCCAAAAGCAATACCGATTGCAAAACAATTAGGAATGAAAGCTATTGACGCTATTTGTGATAAAGGTATCAGTGCTGTTGGTAATGTTGCCGGTAAAGCATTTTCAGCAATCAAAGAAAGATTAGCTCGATTAGTATGAAGAAAACCACAGCCAGTAAATTTACCCAGTACTGAAATTATGCCTGCAAATGTTAGTAAAATAATAAGCTGTGAATGAAAGATTGGCAGAGTTGGCTGATAATGAAAAATTAGCAAAGTTGACTAATGAAATTATGCCAGCAAATACAAGTTTTATTTCAGGATGTGGTCTTTGTGTTAGACGAAGATAGTTATAATATGTTCAAGTGTGTATCCGATCCAGCATTCGATATGGATGCACCAATTCTTAAAGATGAATCTGTTCGTGATTATCAATGTTGTTCTTATGACACACGTGTACCAAATCAGCGTGGACAAATTGAGATACAAGTTCAAGAAACAAGCAGATATTTCTTATCTGCTGAAGCATTTATTGAAGCAGAAGGAGAACTTGTAACAGACGTCCCACTTAATACAGCATATGGAGCTAATGATGAAGTTGGTTTTGTTAACAATGGTATTATGGCATTGTTTGATAGTGCTACGTACATGATTGATGGAAGAAATATTAAAACAATTCAAAAAGATGTTGATGTTGCTACAATAATATTAAATTTGGCTAGATATTCAGATGATTATATAAGATCAGCTGGTCCATCAATGAATTTTTGCCAAAGATAACACTGATCATTCTGATCCCAGACCATTTTTAAAAGTACAAGTGGCATGAGCTACTTCAACTGATCCACAACCAGCTGGAGTGATAGACAGATCCGGTGCTGATTTGTTGATGTTACAGAGCACCAGTGATAATTATAACATGGGATTTGCTATACGTAAATCAATGTTAAAAGGAGATCATAGAAGATTTTCATGCGCAATTCCGTTATCGCATATTTTTGGATTTTGAAGAAAGGTCATAAACGTTATCTTTGGAGGGAAACATACAGTTGTACTTGTGAGAAAGGGTAATGCTAATGATGCTATTTGGAGACCAGCCACTGCTGCTGCTGGTAAAGTAATATTATTCAAACTTTCACTGTGGATACCAGTAATGATTCCAACAATTGGTGAAGAAGAAAGATTAATTAGTTTTATGAATTCAGGTGGAAAATCATTGTTATCATGGTTGACAGTAACTATAGATAGCACTCAAAGTAATATTAATGAATTATTTACATAGCATATAGCATCACAACAAGGAGTTTCTGCACCGAGGTATATATTTTTCACTTTACAAGATGAAGATCGACCAGATAATAAAGAACATAGTCATATGATATTTGACAAACTTGGAGTTAGTGAAGTTTCTGTACGGATAAATGGACATCAAGAACCATCTGAAGATATAACTTTAAATTTTGAAAATAACTATGTAGCATGTGCATATCATTGTTTAATGACATTAATGGGGCATGATCAAAATACAGATACTGGTTTACAAATATCACAGTTAGATTTTAAAACATGGTATCCGATCTATTACTTTTCATTAGAGCATATAGAATTATTCAAACAATCTGTCGTTGATATTCATTTTAAAGCTCACGTGAACCCAGCTGGTGGTACTGATTATAGAGCAATCGCAGTTATACTCGGTGATAAAGCAATGTTACTTGAAGGCACTGGTGGACGAATGCAAGATATTGATGCAATGAAAGAAAAAAGTAACATTTTCAGTTGAAAATAACCTCTTATAAAAATATCATCATGTTAGTGTCAGTCTAACTCCTGGTCAGATTAAAAAGCTTCAATCAAATTCAGCAAAGACTGCGGAATAAAAATATCACTAGAAAAAGATCAGATCACAGGTGGTCAAAATAAACTAATATTGTCAGAACGACAACTCTGACATTTCAATAGCGTCATACAATCAAAAACAGGCATTAAACTTAATCTTTCTGCTGGTGCGGATAAAGACTCAATTAAAACAGGCGGTATATTTCCACTTCTTGCAGCTATACCAGTGTTAATAGCCACTGCAGCTCCAGCTGTTGCAAAAGCAGCTGCACTTGGTGCTGTTGGGATGGCATTAAAGAAAGCAACAGGACAAAGATTTAAAACAATGGGAAGGGGCCTAAGATTCCCAGGAACTCCTTATCAATACGGAAAAGGTCTGAGACTTCCAGGAAAAGTTCATTAATATTTCCAATGTCAAATTTTGATTTACCTGATGCTGTTAAAAAATTATATATAAATTAACAAAACAACCAAACAATATTTGAAACAGGTATAATTAATCTTGATAATAGTTCTGGTCCTGGTACTCACTGGATTGCATATGCAATTGATCCACATGGAATTATTTATTTTGATTCGTATGGGTTGGCTCCACCAAAAGAATTTATAAATTATGTAAACTTAAGAAAAACTCCAGTCTGGTATTCAACATTACCAACACAAACAATAACAGATCCGCCAATATGCGGCCATGAAGCAATTACTGTACTCAACGCTATTGTCATCATCAACATTACCACCTCATAAAGTCGTGCAAGAGTATACAAGTAGCCACTAATCATTTTAAACAGATCTTAAAGTATAATGGTAGATATTTATGGAAGATCTTCTTGCCTGAGTAAGTCTCAGCAAGGTGACTTATCTAAATATGCAACCCTTAACGAGGTCAAGGATGAACATGCTAATCTTTTGAGTCTTGCAAATGTGGACCAAAATGAAGTTGTTGTTTTTCAGGATAAACAAGGACGATTAAAGACGAGTAATATCCCGTTGACAAATATTATTCTACAGGTTCCAGATGCAAAAGAAGATAACTTAGCAGTGTTTAGTAAAAACGGTAAAATTACAAAATCTGATGAATCAATTCTATTAATCATGGGAAATATTGCCTTGACGTATCAGAAGAATTCGAGATTTTATGTATGGCAATCTCAAGATGAGTACAAATACAATTATTAATGTAAGAGAACCAAAATCAGATGATGATGTGGTAACAAAATGATATGTAGACAGCAACAACAACGTGATGAGAACTGAGATGAATTATTGTTAATTAACTGCACGTGATACAGTGACTGATTCTCTCAGCGTGACTAATAATAACATTACTAGCCTTGAAGAACCAGAATCAAGTGATGACGCTGCAACGAAAAAATATGTCGATGATAGCAGCATTCCTATGATGAACTCGTTAATGACAATCAACGATGGAATGACCACATTTAGATCTGAATATTCCAATCATGTACAAAGGTTTGTAAATTTTCGCAAAAAAATTAATGGAATCGTTAACGAATTTTTTAAAAATCCATCAATCATCGATATTAAGTTCTAGGATATAAAAACAATTACCGATCGTGTAATATATACAGTAACATCTGGATCAGCATTATAGTCACCACTCAATAAATCCATTAAACATCGTGCTTATGTTACTGGTATATATAGATTTTCAATACTCGGCACTACAACATATAAAATATCTACTACAATTTCATGTCATTTTCCACTAACTGGATCCTCTGTATATATATATTAGTGCTGTTAGATCAAAACGATGAGGGAATATTTGTGGTGGAACCCAAAGAAAAAGGTAAAACTGTGTTGCATTATTAGTGGCTAAATTACCACCTACTTAAAATATAATGAGCTCCCCAATCAACGTTCAACGTTTTAGATACAATCAAGCACATGAATGGCAAACAAAACTAAAAAATATCATTGACGAATATATAGTAAAAGAAAAAAAATATTGCAGATGTGTAGTTGCTGTTGACATAATTGTATATTCGGCGTCTGCTGTTATTGCACGAACCGGTGTATTATTATTAACAATAACAATGACATCACCAGCAGTTGTAACAATTTGTGTTTCAGCTGCAACAACAAATGCTGGAATTCTTAATATCGCAAAAAAAATACGTACAAGCACAAAAGCAAAATTTCATGATCATATTATAAAATCACACACAGCGACGTTAGCATACTCCAAAGTATCCTCGTTATTATCAACAAGCCTTAGTGATGGAAAAATATCATATTTTGAGTTCACGGAGATGATTAAAATTTACAAGAAAGTAATGCCTTTGATAGAATCCACGCCTGATTTAGAAAATCAGGAGTTAAATAAGGATGTCAACTCTGAACGAGCTACTTCAGCAGATTGTCTTTAATACAACTCCGTCAAAAGCTATGATGATATCAGTGAGCTCAACGAATCCAGAATTTAGTGTTAACTTTCCAACTGCAATCCCAGCAAAAGAAATAGTGCTAGCACAATTACGAGTATATTACAGCTGACAAAATATTTTTGATCAAAATCATTTGGTAAATTGCCAGCAAATAATTTACTGGTATTTGCAAATAAAAATAAAGATGATGGTACTCCCGACTGGCAAGTTATTGGTATTCCCACAGGTAGTTATCAAATTGAACAAATCAATGAATTCCAGCACAGAATCAAATCTATAACAGGTAAAGAATAAAAAATAGCTATCACCATTCACAAACCAACTTTATCAGCTGCGATAGAAATAAATTCACAAGAATATGTTGTAGATATTTATCAATCATCAATCAGAAATGTGTTAGGATGGCCTGAAATTCCACCTGAATATCAAGGACTGCCAGAACCAAAACTTGCTGATTTAATCAAGGATAAGAAAATATTTATAAATCTTCCAGGGTATCGAAAGGAATACCCATGGAATATGATAGGGCGAATAAAAGGAGATCCTTCTTGTCCTGAAAATTGTTTTACTACATTTGATGGTGAAAGAAACCTTCCTAAATTAGCAAGAACAATATATGATTTTGAAGACGAAACCTTTCTTCCAGTTATCGATGAATATAGATTTCTCAGACATTTTTCTAACGATATTAAACCTGAATACACACATGTACTTGGTGACCTACGAAATGTATTTTCTAATATCACACAATACTATAATAATGATGTAAAACAACAAATCATCGAAATAATACAACATCTAAATCAAGTGATATAAGATCTTGAATATGTCAACTGGCTTATTGTTGAAGAGGTGATGTTTGATGAAAAATTAAGTGGAGAAACCCCAAAAGGTATTAAATTTAATACTACACTAAAAATAAAATATTTCTCGATCATTATAAAATAACCCAAGCAGATCTGTTAAAATATGTAATACCAGTACTTTCCCCTGATGAACTAAAAATATTAGTCAACGATCTTATTAATGAAAACTTTCCAAAACTTGTTGAGTCATGGAGAAACATAACTCCGCCAGCAGGTATTCTCAAACATAACAATGATCCATATGGTGGCGGCAAACATATTTCATCCGGAATTGTAAATATCACATCAACAATCACAGTCAATCTTGAATGTGATGCAGCGGATGGCAGCTATCAAATAGATCTTGAAAAATCTAGTCAGGCTCAGCAGGGATATATTTCATACACATTTACACCTCAAGTACCTCCTGGATATTTGATCGTACAAGAACCAATTAATCTGGTCTATTTGCGATGTCACAATCCGCTAATATCAATGATAAATTTCAAACTTACTGACCAGTCTGGATGGTTACTTGATTTACAAAATGAAATTTTGAATTTGAATATATATGTAAAATCTTAATTTTTTTATTTCTCAGGTAGAATAAAGTCAAAGGATAATTAACCACGACCTCAGTTGCCATAATTTTCATTTTCATCAGTAACATTTTCACTACTTTCACTTTCAAAATTCCCTTTACTATTTTCACTTTCACTTTTGTCATTGTTATCTGACATAAACTTTTTCAACTGCCTCAAGCAGGTGTTAATAATTTTTTTGTTTCTTATTCCTGTGCTAATTCTGATCTAATTTTCTCAAACACGCTTGAGAGAGATAGGAATTTTTTAACTTCTGTAGCCAAAGATTGGAACATACACTGCTGGATCTGCTTTATAAATCTATATTCCGCTGGTAGTGTATATCTATCTTCAAATTTATGTGCCTGTCATAATTCCAAATCTCAAATAATTTTTCTGGATCAAGCTGAATTTGTATGCCATCTATATTTTATTTTGTAATTGAAGAAATTATATCAATAATATTTTCGTAATTCATCATATATATATATATATATATATATATATATATATATATATATATATATATATATATATATATATACATACACACACACACTACATTCCTCAACCAAGGCGATATAATACAATTGTGTAATAGAGTGCAAACACAACCTCTATATTACTAAATAAACATTTGACTTACCTCTGTTCACTCACGAATGCACTTCCAATTCTGTCTTTTATAGTCTATGCAAAATAGTCTAGAAAATACGTTTGCAGATTTCCCAACAGAAATACATAGTAAATGAGTTATTTTTGGAAATCACCAAGTCATTCTAGAAAATATGTTCGGAAATCACCTGTCATTTTGCATGGGCGAATGTTACAGAAAATCATGTAACTGAGTTATTTTTGGAAATCATGTAATTTTCTCAAATATTCTGCGTGGGTGTATTCATGACTATAAAAGACACAGAATCGTTCTATCCCAGTCAGTCTAGAATTACATTTGAGAATGAATACAGGTAAGTGAAATATTTTCTTGAACTATATTGTGTTAATTATCACACAGATGATTAAATTATTGTATATTTGCGTATAATTAGTTTACGATGACACAAAAAAATCTAAATTAATCGTATAAATAATACGCAGTAATAAGCAAGGTAACTACTTAATTACTCTGCCGGAGAGAGCTTTAGCTTGACAGTTATGTCCCTTCAACAACAGAAGTCTCAAAATGGATAAATAACCATTCTATCATGACATTTTACCTAGCATAAAAAACACCTCACATGTTTCATGACTGGCAAAGTGTACTAAGATATATATATATATATATATATATATATATATATATATAATTCCAGTACTTTCACCATCAGTGAATATAAGTCTCTGAATGAATAAATAATTGTTCTATCATTAATTATTCTAACAATGAGTATAATGACATAAAAAATTAAATAAATAGTAATATAACAATAATAGTAAGAAGCAAGGTAACTACTTAATTACTCTGCCGGAGAGAGCTTAGCTTGACAGTTATCTTGCTTAAACAATAATGAAAAATTATCTTTTGTTTACATTTCTTAGAGAAAGCAGATCTGGTAATATTGTTTGTGACGTGCTGAACTGAAGGCATGCAAATATCAAAATATTTGCCACCTGCATTCATTGATTGAAATATTATTTCTTCACCTGTCTCTACATTTGTAGATACAACTTCTCTGGTGACCTTACTAATATGGCCAGTATTTCCAAATAACCAATTTTAGCTCTGAGTAATGGCTCGTAAATTATATAAAAAGTTAAAGAGTTTTTCTACATTAATATGATCGATCATAAGACCGTCTTTGACTACCCCCCCCGAAACATTCGTACACGAATTTATGAGAAAGGTATATTTTATTCCCACTGATACTGAATATGAGATAACCAGTATTAGTGACAAAACTAACTAGCTTTTTAGTTGACATTTCCGGATTATGCCATCACGAGATGCCTCGTAATTCTTGATGATAGGATGTGTCATAAATTCTTTTTGCTCCATTTATATATAATATTTTTTGTCTAAATGATTATTTTACAAATCTAGCAATATAATCTTCTGCATTTCTTATAACTTTGTCATTATTATCAGTTTTATTTTTTAATCATAATATCTTTTCAGCTCTCTGTATTTTTTACCACCACATTGCACACACACACCTGCATGTTTCCTCTAACCCCAACAGCACATTTCAAACACGGTTTAAGTCCTATTCCCCCTCTCCATACACTTTGTAAGTAAAATCGACAGAATTCGTTTACGCAAGCTTTAAATTTAAATATATATTTGTCTTAATTATAATATGGAAGAGTTATTATCAGAGATTAAGATGAAACCTGAATATAGATTCGATCTTGATAGAAGAACCCCTGACCCACAAAGACGAGCTCTGGTTGATCCGATGGAAACTCTGATTAAACATATTCGTGATGCTAAGAAAGAATTTCATATAGATGGCGCAAATCGTGTGGTCAACGTTCAAAATCATAAGCAATAGCACCGAAGTCATCGATGCTACAATGAACGACTAACGAGCAGCAACGATTATTACTTATCTCAAAAATCAAAGATATTTTTTCAGAGTAAAGTTTATTAAGGAAGTAGACAATACTTGGATTATCAGTGACAAACGTGACCGTGTCCTTCATAATGAAAAAAATCGCCATATTAAATAAAAATTCCAAACCAGGAATGCTGACTGGTATTGACAAACTGCATTATGAAAGAGCATATCCTGTAACTGTGATTATTTATGGAAATTATCTGATATATAATAAACCCAACGTTCATGATCTCAAACTGATGAAATTTTCGAAAATAAATTGTGTAGCCAATGAGTAACGGAACATTTTACAAATGCAATATGTGGAAATGGTTTAACGGATCAGCGACGTGACAAAATAAACAAATGGGCTGAATCAGTCAAGGATAAAGGAGCTACAATAAACGATGTTGCTGAATTAGGAAAGAAATTCAAATTCCCAATAACAGTAAGAACAATAACCAGAGAGATTTTGTATGAATCAAAGTACAAATCGAAAGGAGCTTTGATTGAAATTATTGATCATAATGCCCATGCAACAGTATTATTATGATATACGCTTGATGTAAAAATACTATTACTGTTAACAGTAAGTGAAGTAATTATATATCGTCCGCAGAAAGAAATATGGTTACCACAACAAAAGAAATGGTCTGATGATGAAAATCCTGATATAACTGATTTTGAGAATAAAATCGCAAAAGATTTTGGCAGAAAAATAATCGGTAAATTCACCCAATGATCATAAACAACATTGTACAAGATTAATTATAGATGATGCTGAACTAGATTTTATAATTGTTGATACAACAAATAGAAACACATTTATAAGTCGAAGAAATATTAATTTATCAGACGGAACTAAATTAGGTACGATTGAGAGTTATATTGATGGTGAGTTTACTCATTTAAGATCTTCAATGCTTGCATACATTTCGATAAATCAATTATCGATGATAAATGGAGTTTCTGAGTTTGCTGTCAGTCACTACGGATTCATTTTATATCAATAAAAAAAAAAATACAGGATTGTTAGAACAACTACATATACTTAATTATTCTGAATCTGCCAACATTGAAATTAAGGATATTTATTACCAAAAGAATCAAATATCAAAATTCTCATCTGCACCATCGGTATATGATCCTGTAGCTAGACATAAAACAGTTTATCTCAATGGACCTGGGGTTCTGGTAAAACAACTCGTGTGATTAAATTATTCTTGAACAGTAGTTCAGAAATAGTATTAACACCTCCACACAAACTCACAAGAGAAATGAGAGAAAGAAATATTAAATCATGCACTTATCACAAATTCTTTTGATGGAAGGGAGATAAATGGACTCCTCAACGAATGGGAGAGAAATATATTCCAAGGATTATTGTTTGGGATGAAATATGCACCGTTTCATTAGAAGAGTTAAAATTATTTCTTGATTGGTTATTGACAAAAATTACTGCTGTAATAACGTGCGGCGATCATGGTCAACCATCGCCTTTTGCTGGATTGTCTCCACATAAATGGCTGAGGAATTTTGAGGATTATTATGAAGAAATAACTGATGATCATAGAGCACTTGATCCAGAATTAAGAGAGTTTAAGAAATTAATCAGACTACAACCGAATAAAATTCAATGCAAAATAATGCGTAAAATAATTTCAGAAACTCCTATTAATAATTTTTTGGAATTTATGGAGACCAAATGATTTGATAATGGCAAGTAGAAAGATAGTTTGTGATACACTTCAACAACAATTATTCATGTTACATAAAGAAAAGTTTTAAAATCTACCTGTACCATTGTGTTATCGACCAGCAGATATGTGACGAAAAATATCGACGCTGATATACCAGGATCATCAGAGAAACAAAATCTTGTATTAAATGATATTGTTTTAGTTCCTGTCAGCGTTGTTGAGAGCACATTAACTATGGATAAAACTCCATGGATGCTAGGATAGGCAATGATGATTCATTCATCATAAGGATTAACCATCTCTGATACAAATGCTTGGATCATTGATAATCGTATTGAATGGTCAAATTTAGTTTATCTCGCAGTGTCTCGAGTCAGAAGAATATCTCAGCTGCGGAGAATTGTCATGGACTGCACACAAAATAATAATCAAATTCAGGAAACTAACAATGATATATTAAGAAAAAAATTAGTTATAAACAATGTGATAAAAAAAAAAATAAGGACAACTTTGATCTCGATGACATTTATCATGACATTGAAACAACAGCAAAATAATCATTGTGCGAGCTGTAACACAGTAATGTTGTTGCAGTATTCAAATAATAATCCAAAACAATTCACCGTAAAAAGAATAGTAGTCTTGGTTATACACATGAAAATGTGATGCTGACCTGTCTTGAATGTAATCGACGTTGATGTGCTAGTTTACAAAAGTGAATGCGGTGGTAATTGTGTATCTTCAGGAATTACTTGTAATTGTTCATGTACAAATCCATATTGAGGAGCAGTTGAATCTAATAAGTAAATTGCAGGTCTACCTGTAGATCTTTCCGTGCTAGAAAATGTATGTGTCATAATACTCCAAATAGGATCAGTCGCTCTTTTTTACTGCCTTCAAGTTCACTGGGTTCATATAAATACCTGACAGTCACATTACCTAATACTGGTTGTTTTCAAAAGTCATGTTGTTGTATTGGTATAACGTGTTTTTTGTAATCGCATTAATAGGTTTCATGGCAGTTGTTCAAGCAATTTCATTATTTAACGTAGCTATCACGCTTGGTAATCTTGCAACCCATTAGCGAGATCTCATATATTTCTGAATTACTTCCTTTGCATATTGATATCCAAATAACCACTCAGCAAGTGTTCGATTATCTCGTTCAACAACTGCCTGATGACAATGAATTGCAGTATGTCCTTGTCTAATTTTAACGTTATATTTTTTCATTAGAGATGATACTGCACCAAGAAATTCCTTGCCAGGATCAACCTGTTGTAAATTTGGCCATCGCAAGGGTCCTTGTTAATAAATTCGTTCAAAAGCAGATACAACTTCAGCTGCTGTTTTAGTTGATAGTGGTTCTGCTTCCTTATATCTACTTGCAACGTCAAGGACAGTCAACATGCATTTGTATGTACGTGACTGACTTCTACTAATTTTAATAGTATCATGTGGTAAAATAAAATATCTGTTTGATGAACTTCATTAGGAGTGCTGACATCAAAATGTGCATGTGGAATTTTTTTAGGTGGTGGTAAATAAATTTGCCATATTTCATCGCAGATCTTAACAACCAATTAGCTAATGAGTCTCTAAAAGATTTATTTTTGTATAATTTAACTAGTATCAATTTCACATCTGCAATATATCGTTGCTGTAAATCTGGATTTTTATAAGATACATCATGAACATGACATGCTTGATCAATTGCATTTATTGGATACTCTCCAGGTCTTGGTTGATATTGCTCATCAAGTTGAATATCAAGTTGGGTTCCAGGACCACAGTAATTATATCCTGGAAGATGTTTTTCTCCTGGGTATTTAGCCCATGGAGTTCCTGGTAATTTTCCTAATGAAGTAGCAATAACACCACCAATTTTGTTAGAAATAAATTTATACCACATTTTACTCATTTATCTGTAAGTGCATGCTTTTTATTTTTGTTATTATTGTTGTTAATCCACTTGTGGGGGTGGATGATCTACATCGAACACAATATAAATCCATATTATTTATTATATTTGTATAACATGGATGTCACTGATTTCTCAGTGGCACAAAAACAAGAGCCAGTCAAACATAATTCAGCATTACCAAATTCCATCAGAATGATAATAATAGGTCCATCCGGATCAGGTAAAACACAATTATTACTTAATTTGATAATGAGATGGCTCAAGTGGGTTAAGCTGTATTTAGTAGCTCTTTCAGTTGATGATCAGAGATGTTATGATGTACTTAAAGATTTTAATGAAAACACAAAATTGTTGGACGAAGAGGGTAATGATATTATTGATTTTTATCACTGATATTGATGAAGCCCCATCTGTAGATGACCTCGATGGATTGATTAATAATCTTGTGGTATACAATGATGTAATGCTGGACAAACAATCAAATCCAGCTATAATATTTTCTTGAGGCAGACATAAAAATACTGATGTGATTTATGTTATTCAGCGATATACACAAATACCTAAAGTGATCAGAGATAATTGTAATATTTTTGTTGTGTTTAATGGAGTCAATACACGTACTCTGCAAAACATTTGTTGTGTTTAATGGAGTCAATACACGTACTCTGCAAAACATTCACCAGACTTGGTCTTCAGGAGATATGGACATGATAGGCTCAAAAACTTCTTTTCAAAAGCACAATCTACTCCACATGGATTTATAACAATAAATTTACATGATCCTCGATTGTGATATCGCATAGGTCTTGAAAAAATTTTTGGTTGAGACACTGATATAATAATGATTTAGTTACTCACATATTTATAGCAGCAGAGAGGTTGCGACCACAAATAAGTATCCTGACAGGTAAACACAAATTTTGAAAAACACAAATGACAAAGATAAAGTATTTCAATTAGAGAAACTCTTGGTCAGTTAGAGGCTTTGGTTTGAAGTTACTGACCTTATTTTTTTCACTTATTTTTGGTACGAGATTTTATTATCATAAATGGACTTTCAAGCAAGTGGTCTGCTCACTCTCTCTGCTGCTTGAGGTTTTAGATTGTGCTGTTGGAATTACATGGCAGTGGTTGAAATTTCAATGTCATACGTCGAAAATTCCTAATTTACATATTGGTTCTATGAGTTTTTGTTTCATATGTTGAGTATTTAGATTTTGTCTGTTGAATTACACAGTACTGGTTGAAAATTCGATGTCCAATGTTGAGTTTTTAGATTGTATCTTCTGAATTACATGGAGGTTTTTGAAATTTTAATGTCATAAGTCTTGAGTTTCAATTTAACATGCTGAATCATTGATTGTGCTGAAAGCTCCCTTTCGTACGTTGAGTTTTCATATTGAATCTGTTGAATTACATAGCGGTGATTGGACATTTTATTGTGCTTGTCAGAATTGTTATTTTTATATGGTGAAATGATGTGTTAGTGTTAAAAGTAACATTACACAATGTCCACTTTAACAAGTCAAAATAATATTGAGTATTATGATACATCATTCGTGTATTCAATTATGAGGCGCCATTACATTTCATGCATTTACAGTTTGAAAGTTACCATTTACATGTCAAGAATTACCATGAATTTCTTTGCTTGACATCGCTCTCGTAAACAGACCACGTTATTTTTAAACAAGGAGGCTGCATATTGTTGCTGTGAAATTGAACAGATGAAATCTAAATACTCGCCATATGAAATGGAACTTTCATCACAAACAGTGACATACGTGTGAAATAGGGATTATCGACATATGATATTGAAATTTCAACCCAGCACTGTGTAATTCAAAATATACACTGTAAAATGCTGACATAGGAAATAGAACTTTAAACCACCACTGGATAATTCAACACAAAATCTAAAATCTTGATCCCGAAAATGGAACTTTAAGGACATGCAATTTGATCCAACACATGACATTTGATTTCTCGACATACGATATCGAAATTTCAACTGCAATTTTCTCATTGGACTAGCTTTTGTCCACTATTGCGCCTCATAGCATTGTTTATTTGCCAATCAATTGTTGGTACTTACATACACACTCTGTTGAACATGGTTTCTTTGAAGTATGTTCGAAGGGCAGTAATTTCACCCGACAAGTGCAAGGGTAATTGTTGTTGTTGTAGGGTTTAACACCATTTTTCAGCACACGATAGGCTATACATGGCGGCCAGTATTAATGGTGGAGGAAGAACCCAGGAAAACTCCGGAAAGAACCACTGACCCATGAGAAGCTACTGGCAAGGTTTCTCACATACCCACATTGGCTGAATCCAAGACTTGAACCCACGTAGACAGAGGTGAGGCAGTGATCCATAACGAAGAGCACTTTAGACCACTTGGCCACTCAGGGCCCCTAGCACAAGGATAAGGATTAACTGTTAATTAGTCACACTGGCTTTATTACTTGTGTACTTAAATCAAAACTTTAGCTATTTTGCAGTTTAGCTACAGCTGACCAGAATATGGAAAAAGGGGCTTGTCCTGGGGGATAATAAGGTGTATCACAGGGAGAAATGGCGCATCCCATGGGTGCTCGCACATTGGGGTAAGGGGATGGGGTCAATAGTTGCCTTCCCCCAATTTTTATTGTCAGCCAGTTAATGTGAAACTTTGATTTTATACATGACCTCTTTTCTTTTAATTGCTGCTATTTAAACTGCCCAAGGAATAGTTTTATATCAGTTCCAATCAATGCGTATTAATGCGCCATGGGCAGATCACAATTTGATATACCAATAGAACTGGTATATCAAATTGCCTTATGCCAACACTTTAAAAGCCATGCTATTTTTAATGCATTTGTTTTGTGTGTGCGTATATATATATATATATATATATATATATATATATATATATATATATATATATCCACACACACAAACACACACACACAATATCTTATGACTTCTGTCTCCAATGTGATATGCTCAGCATCCAAATTTGTATGAAATTCTTTTGCATTCTTGACACCAAGTCTAACTTTTGGGTAAAATGGCAGTTTGATTCAGAGTCCCTTTGTGACGTTTTGGTGTCCATATTGTAATATCCAAAATTTTATTCCAAGTCCCCTCATGGCTATTGGTGTACAAAATGTCAAAGTTCAAGAATGTAACAACCATAGTTTCAATAAATGAATCACAGGGTTAGAGAATTAAGTTCAGTAAGCCCTATGCTTTTAATCTGAAGTGCAGTAACAAACTAATTCCAAAAATATATCATGAAAGCAAAAATTTACTTAAATACTCACCTTCAATGGGGTTTTGATGCAGCAAAAAAAGCATCAGTTCTATTCTCCGTGTTGACCTGTCAGTGGTTTCTTCTTTGTCCTTGACCATAGCTAAAGCTGGCTGGACACAGGATAGTATTAAACTGTGGACATTCAGTTTGTGGGAAACTCTTTCATAAATGACCTCCTGAAGTTCATGATCTTGATCTTGACCATAGTCATCTGGAAGCTTCTCTAATTCATTGCCCTCCCTTTCCACTCTTTCAGTTTCAACTTGCCTGTAGAAAGAATGAAACAGTTCTTTTGCAAAACACACAAGACCTCTTGGTACTATAGTGCTGTTAGTAACTTGAATAAAACTTGGCAAGAGGTCTAAGTGGGTCTAAGACTGTTCATCTAACTGATATCTGCCAAATAGCTAAATAAAAGAGCAGTTGGCCCAAAAATATGGGCCATTATGTTATGATGCTTTCTGGAGAACTTTCTTACAAAGCTGTTAATTGCATGTCATAAAAATAACTGTTTTAAGGGCTATAAAGTTGTGTATTTTCAGTCACATTTAATGGCACATCAGCATCATTTGTCCAATAATGAAAGGTCTCTATGCTAGGATGCTTCTGTCAACTGCATACCTGGCAACCTTCCTGAGTGTTGGGGGGTGGGTGAGGTGGTGGGGGTGTCAAAGATTCAAATTGTGTGTTTTGTGGTCCAGAAAGTGGTCAATGCAGATGACCTATATAAGTTACCTTGTACAATTAAGAATTAGTCGTTTATTCATCTGATTCTGTAGAATATGACTGGAAATTCAAAGTCTAAATAAATATAATATCTGTTTTCTTTCAAGCATTTAACACATAGTTTTAAAAAATCATTTGTAGTAAGTCTATACCAAACACATTAAATCATAACCACACAGCCATTGAATATTAAAATACTAGGTACTGACTTTGCTGCTTTCAACAGTTCATTGGAGTGTTTGAAAGTAATGTTCATCTTTGCACTAATTATAGACTGTATGGTACTGTGCAGCAGACAAAAAAACTGCTTCAGCTCTTGCAAATTGGTTTGCTGATGACTGTTTTAACACATTAGTTACTTTTGGAACTGAGCTCTACAGATATGCATAGTCAAAAATCAGGGTGCATAGTCTGTACAGTCCTGTGGAGTTCTTTTTCAAAGACTTTTCAAGGACTTCCAAATGAGTTCAAGAACTTCATTGTCTTTTGGAAATCTTCTCTATATGCTAGTTTGTCAACTATCAGTTTTGTGCAATTTGTTACATCAAATTTTATCCCTTTTTATTTATTCATTATTTTGTGACAATACATAAATAACAAAATTCTAAATTTAAGAAGTTTTATATATGATTTAGTTGATTTGGTTGTAATAGTCTGTATTTCTTCAAATAAAGTAAAGGAGTTTTTGGCCAAATTGATGGAGTGTTTCAGCAAATATAAGGACTTTTCAATGATAGAACCAATTTTGTTTTTTAATCCAAGATTTTAAGGCAACTCCTCTAATTCAAAATATTTTTTAAGACTGTCTGAACTATGAGGTGGTGTTATCATGTCAAAAGATGAATATTCCAGAATGATTAACGTCAATATGGTGTTCTTAAAATACTCTCCCCTTGCTGTTGCACTTCACGAAGTCAAACTCTGTCAACCAGGAGTTCTGAAATTTAGTTTTGTTGGACTTTGCTCACTTTGCAAATGGCTCATATTTCCCCAAATAAACTGCATTTTTACATTTTTTCTTTTATAAAAGGATTACACTTCCACAATATTCCTGACTTTATCATTCCAACTACCAAAATAATCACATTGTACATTTTATGTATGGAGTAAAATCTGGCTTAAAAGAAACATTGCCACTAATACAAACAATCTTTAAAAACAAAAATGACTTAAACATTCTCATCTGAAACAATGCCAATGTAATATATTCTGTTTCTCCTGCACGAATCACTGATTTACCTACTTCAAATGAATTGGTTTTGTTCCACTTTTTGTATTTTACCAATGTATTTTATCCTAACAGGTTCTTCTGCATCAGGACTAGAAACACAAAAACCAACTAGCAATTAATGGAATGGAAGTTATTAATCTCTGACTGCCTTTATGTTTTTAATCATCTTTATGATAATTCACTGTGTGAACTTCTCAGTGGTGATAGTTTTCCATAAACCTTAACTATGAGGCTATAAGAATCATGATTATTTACTAGTTAAACATTCAACAGGCTACTGGCTGCTGTCAAATCATGGTGTCAAGAAAGATCTCTCTCCTCTCTCTTCTACTTTTTTTCCCACATAAGACTGATTGGAAAGTGTGTGTGTGTGGGTATGTGTGTGTGTATGCATGCACAATCCTGGCTGAGTTCAAAAACATGTAAAGGAACACTTTTAAAAATCATTCCAAATAAACATAAATACACTCACACCTGTTGCCAGCAGCCACCCATGGGAAGAGGCAAAAATGGCCTTTGTGGACAGGTGATTTCTTGAAGGCAGATTTAACTCGCAAAATTGGTTCATGATGTATTTATGTACTAGAAACTGAATAGCATTAGCATTATTACTAGTAGTATTATTATTACACATGTATTATTAACAGTAGCAGTATGCTACCAACATACATGTATTTAGCTATTCAGCAAAAATAAAAATAACAGAATTTAATATAAGTTCCACACAAAGATACTGTATCCTCACTGTTTTTTTTTCTTCAACTTATAAATGATAGGAGGTGCTATCTTCTCTCCTGTAGAGAAATAACAGTGTGTTCATTTATCATTACTCAACTGTGCTTGTCATTTAATGTCTTAGAAAACTGACCCCCCCCCCCATCAAATCAAAGAAAACTACAACTTTGTGCATGTACTCATTTATACATCTCTCTCTCTCTTTCTCACCCACACATGCAAACACTTCTATCTCATTATGAGTAGAAATGTCTCCTAAATAAAAGAACTAATTAACAGCTTACCTGTAATTTTGAAACACATGACTGACTTTTTGTTATGGCAGTTGGTATAATTAGGCATGAAAATAACTGATGGATTGAGCAGTTGCTCAAACTCACTGAGATCAAAAGACAGTTGGCTCTTCTTTGTGACCTTTGATGAATAGGAAATGAAAAGAAGCTTCATGGAGCTATTGTTAGTAGAACTGAAACTGTAAGTCTGAGTTTCCTCTGACCCACCACACCCCAATTTTGATATTTCTGCATTTATGTTGTGGTATGATTTATTGTTTGAGAAATTGTAAATATTATAATCCTTATGTCTTTAATCCATTGACAGACAAGACAAAACTACATCGTTGATGAAATTTGACCATGTACTCGCCATCTGCATTTCTAGTCACATGACTACACAAATCTTACAACCTACATGTCACCAACATCAGAGGTCCAACAGTCATGTGATATAAACAATAAACTCCTTTCCAATGTTGGTGTACCAAAAATAGTAAAATATTAAATGAAAGTCACATACTGTTTGTAAAAAATGAAAGGACGCATAATTCTCAACATATTATTCCAAGAACAATGACCAGAAACCTGATTCTGTCCCAGCAACTTAAAAAAAGTAGAGATTCATCAAGAATAGAGCACATTTCAATGATGATTTTGCTGTGTTATGTGACTGCGGCAACGACATGTGTGCTTGATGAATCTAGTTTTGTCAGACACATTTGAGTTTCTCTGGATTATAGTAAGTACAACTGAAATATAAAATGCTGAAATATCTATTCAAGTAATATACCTTTACATATACCATGCCTTGCTCATCCAACAAAAGAAGTTTAATTTGCATACTTGGAGTGGTCATTGCTGATGATGAAATCTTTGCTTGGTTACTAATCACAGCATCACTGACCGCAGAAGACAGGTGACCGCTGATTACATGACATTTATATAGGAAATTTGCTGGGGGAAATCAGAATGGCCATTGTGACCAGGTGACTGCTGAACTAATGTGACTTTTAGGACAGGTTTGACTGTATACAGTTGTTACGTATTTCTGATTTAATATATATATTTAATTTAATTTGTCAGTTTTAAAAATTTTATGCTATTATAATATAAATTTATTCACTATAGATGATACTTTTTTCAGGAAATGGTTTGACCTTGACTGTTAGTTTATAAACAACAGGTGTTGATCTAAATTCTGACCTTGTAAACAAAGTTCTAATTTATTTTAAAATGATTGGTTGTTATCATGGTCATGATGGGACTAAGTGGGTTTAAGATGTAAACAACTTTTTATTTTTTATTTCTTAGAGAAAATGGTTGGTTTTCTCAGGGTCATACTAGGCAGATGTGATATTTTACAAATATTTCCTTCTAGAAACTTCCAGGGAATGATCACATGACCGTTGTTGATGTTTTAGAAAGCCCACATAACTTGATGTTTTAGTAGAAGTTGGGCAGTTAATGTAATATGTTGTGCTGTTTATAGTTATTTTGAATTACTTGTTTGGAGTTATTTCAAATTACTTGGATTCAAAAGGATTAATTTTTTATTTGTCTGGAAATATTTTGAAGAGTGCTCACACAGGGAAAGACATTGCTTACAAATTTAATTTGGATTTTCAACACTGGATTGCCATTATTTGTATTTCTACAAGGAACTGTAGATAAGCACAGTACTGACTACAGCATACGTCATCGTCATCCATCTTGGATTTTACATTAGGATTCGAATTTGAAATTATTAGAACATTTATTACTAAGACTTTTGCAATTTAATTCGTGGATTATTCTTAGATTAATTTTGGATTTGTTTCTTGAAACCATAAGTTCTTCTCTTTTTTACATTTTTACAGAATTTTCCAGGAAAATAAATTATTTGTTAAATTTTAAAAAGCTTGTTGTTTTCACTCTTTCAGTGTTACTGTTTATTCGAGCCTAAACACGTAACACAATTCTTCAAGATAAAAGGTGAAAGATTTTAAAAGGTCATAAAAAACAAAGGTTAAAAATTACTAAAATCTGAACGATGATAAACTCTTCCAATAAAATTAACTATTTTCTCTTCCAAAATGAAATATAAAATGTAAAAGATGTCAATGTTTATGAAAAAGTACTTCAAATCCAATAAAAGCATTAACCTTGTGTAAAGCCCTTAAAAAAAACAAGATAAAAATATGTTAACTAAACTGCAGTTGTTTCATATAAAGCTTTGCAAAAGATTTTTTAGTTGTAGTCATACCAGTAATGTCTGATGGAATAATGGCATAGTTTGTACTGATTATAAAGATCTAGCTAGGATGATTTCTGTCAAATTTGACCACATTGTGTTGAGAAGTTTTTGATAATAAGTTCACTGTCAAAAATTCTGTTTTTAGTAACAGTCTCCTGTATCTGACGGCAGTTTGGCCTCATCTCAGCAAACTTGAAAGCTTTCTCCACCATGATGCTTTCTGTCATATGTCAAAGTCTGTCACGCAGTTTTTAAGAATATCCAATTATCTATTGGGTACAAAGGCATGTCAGCACAATACTGGCAATATGGGTATGTTTAAAATTTAAGCAACTTTATGAATTTTTTAATGAAGGTCATATCTGAAGATGGAACTGCTTAATTAGAAAAAAAATTGAAAGCCATGCCATGATGCTGTCTGTAAAATTTGGTCCAATTCTGATGAGCATTTTTAAGAAGTGGTTTTAAGTTTTTCTATTTTCAGTAACAGCAGTCATGTTTGATTGTGTTTTGGCATCATATGCATAAACATAAAAGCTTTCTGTAAATCTGGTGAATATTGCTTGGAGAATTTTGAGAAATTGTTTGAAGGTTTGTCTGCTTCGAATAATGGTGGCTGCAAATGATGGATGACCAAAATCATTTGAATAAGTCTTAAAGCCCGTCATGATGCTTTCAGTAGATTTGGTTGATTTCTGCTGAGCAGTTTTTGAGAAGCTGGTTAAAGGTATTTCTGTTATCAATAATGTCACCTAAACTGGATAATGGATCAGCATCCAAATAATAATAATAATAATAATAATAATAATACAATTAAAACAAATTTTGGTAGGTAGGATCAACAAATAGAATGAATACATATACAAGTCACATAACACTGACAGTATATACATAACAATTTTAACACAAGCATACAAAAGTACATGGTCCACATAGGAAGACCCAAACATTTATAAAAAAATTTCCAATGAGATCCTGAGGGATCAAGATTGTGGGGAAACAGCACAGTTAGCAAATTAAAATTATATATCTGACTAAATTAAGAAATTACTATAAACAATTAAAAACAAAAAACTGATTTCAGAATTAAACATGTCACTAAAATACAGCTCATTCCAATAAAATACCATTGAATGCTGTTCTCTTAACCTGCTTTGGTGTTTTAAAAAGTATGAATTAACTGCCGATTTGAAATGATCTATATATGAAATGTAATTGTCTGCATCAGCCTTACTACCCATTTTATAAAGAGGTAGAACTGTAGCTAATTTTAGTTCATCAGGCAAGATACCACTTGTTAACAATATCTTCAACTAATTAGAACCTTCAAAGCACACAAAAATTTCATGACTTAGGGTTAAAAAAAAAAACAATAAAATTAAATTAATATTCAATGCCCATCCATATAATATACTGTGTCATTCCTTACTTCCAAACATGACATTACCTCAGTTGTTATTTACTCATCTTTCAAATGTAGTAATTTTGTAATGTGTACATTATGCTATCAATGCTTTATTCTTGTTATGCTTGACACACATTACACATCATTTTTTGGCATGAAAGGCTATTTTTTGGTCTACTTCACTTGAAATGTGCTAATATTTAACGATTTTTAATGGTGTGCCAATCTCAGCTGCTAAAAAGTCACAACCATCTTCACACAGTGACAGTCTCAGATCCCATGCCTGATTTGGCATACAATACCTGCCAGCCTCCACAGGATTTCTGAAGTTTCTAGAACTGGTTCTTTCTGACGTCTTACAAAATGATTGCAAAATTGATTTCTGATTCTTCCAAATTATCCTCCTTATAGACTACAGTTTCAACAACCAGATTATAATGTAACTGGGCTTCTTTTATCCTATCCAATCTGACTGCTAGATTATTCAAACCCCCAGATACTTAACTATAAATCCTCCATACTGTAAGTCATGTTTCTGATCACAAAAATGGTTGTCCTTGACATGTACAAGATGAAGTTTCTGAGGGACATGTATGCACATGCCCAATACATACGAGTCACATTATGCATTAGGTGATGTAAAATACACCAAAATTGGAACTATAATTGACTTTTTTTAAATGCCAATTAGCTTAATTTAAGCCAAGGTGATGAAAAACAATGCAATAACACATACCTGCACCCTAGAAGCAACTTTGTTCAGTGAGCTTTAAACCAACAATTCAGGAGGAGATAGAGTAGTGAACAGATGTATGTATAACAATACCCAATTCAAAAGTTATTTTTGAAGTAGCTGAAAAAGACCTATATGTTTTTAGACTAATCACAGCCTTTCATATGAGATAATTTATTTATCTAGATAAAAGGTAAGTGCACACTGAAGGCATGCTCCAAAATGGTACTAAAATTAAAGAAAAGTAACAAACTTTAACATTGATGTTAATGGGTGCAGGTACAAAAACAAGGAGACAGATGCCAAAGTCATTGTGATGTCAATATGGGCTAGACAAAATGAATGGAGATTCATCATAAACAGCAAGTCATCAGAGAAAAGTCCTACCTTGGTATTTCTGTATCATTCCTTTCAGTGTCCATGTCTTTAGTTTCCACGGCAACAGAACCATGACCAATTCTATTGGTCCTGAACATTTCTTCAGCCTCCATGTCAGATATGTCTGCAGGCTTAGTACCCACTGCCCTCTCCATTAGAGTGCCCACTGAATTTCCAAGCATCTCCATGATGGAAAGCATCTCTTCATCTTGTGCCCTCAGGTCATCCATGTGGGCAGAGTGCCACAGACCACACTAAAACGAGATGGAACTGAACATTTTAGCAACTGTCTGCATCATATTTCTATTTCATATTAAGTAGAGATTTATGCATCTCCGTCATAAAAAGCAAAGCTTCATCTTGTGCCTAAAGGACAAACATATAGGTGAAATAATACAGTTCACAATCAGATAAGACTGAAGCATTTTCATAAACTGCTCGAGAAATACATTGGACAAATTGAAGATCAAATGAGCAAAGGAGACTTTTTAACATGATTATTGTATAACTTTATTCTGTAGCAGGGTTTCAAAAGAAAATACTCCAAATTTCATGAGCCACAACTTTAGACTTCAGTGTTGAATCCACATCGACAATGGCTAGTGGGATATATATATATATATATATATATATATATATATATATATATATATATATATATATATATATATATATATATATATATATATCTTATTAGTGCATGCATGGAGAATCTGTGAACCTACTTACACATTTTAAAGGTTAAAACACCAATTCAGTACATGAAAGGTGCCAACACCAAGCTAATGTGTGCAGGGTCAGCCTAATTTCTTGTGAAAATCACATACTTGCTTAGCAGCTGAGCTGGCATATTAACAAATTCTGAGGACTGAAAATGGCCTTTTAATATTGCATAAATTAATCAATAGCTGAATTGTCTCCAGCCCTTTATAGTGCTTGAAATGTGACACCATCACCATGACATCTGGGTATTGGGTAAGCCTTAATTCTTGCAACGATCACACACCTTAGACAAATCACAAGTTTTTTAAATTGGCTAATCCATGAATTATTCTTGAAGATTTTCAGTGATACATGCCAAAACAAGTTTGAATAAAATGCACATATTTTTGTTCTATCTCTGGACTTGGTTCCCAATGCCCTCTTTATCAGTGTACCTATTAATTACCAAGTACGTCATTATTAAGGGCATAGAGCAAGAACCAAACTCCTGATGATGTTTCAGAAAATTATACTTTCAAATCAAAGTGTATTAATATTAAATTAATACAGAAAAAGATCTGTCACTAATTGTGACTTACCCAATACTTCAATCATAGCAAGTGTGAAACATTTTCCTGTCTATTTATCCTTGCACAGTAATTTGGACAAATTTCAAAGCAGTAGTTTGGACTGTGTTAATGTCAATGCAAGAATCAGACAAAATCTATGAAGATTACAAGCTGTAAAGAATATATGGTCTTAGCAACAAAAGAAAAACCCTGGCTAAATATTTGGTTTTTCTGCAGTGAGACACCAGTTTTCAGTTAAAAGTGCAGTTAAATAACAGTTTTTTTAAAAAGAAAATGTTGCTTCACCTGGAGTCGGATAAGCAATTGTTAGAACCAGTTAAAAAGCAGCTTGTTTATATATAAAAAACTACATAAAACTGGCATCTGAAGAAGAAAAATGCCAGTTGTTTTACAGTAAGTTAGCAATTTTTATTAACTGGCTTGAAAATGCAGTTATATTGACAGTAATATCAGTTTTTAATCTGAGACCAGTTGTTTCTTTTTAATAGAATAACACTTATCTTCCAAGTCCAGTTAACTAAGCAGTAAAGCATAAAATTACAGTTTTCTTGTATCTTAAACATTTCAGCAAATCAAAAAAAAAAGAAAAAAAAAGAACAAGCCACAACATTTTCAATGAAATAAAATGTTATGTCTTAATAATCTAAGTGTCTTAGTATATCCAGTTTACATTAATCATAATTTATCATGAATTACTCAATTTTACTGGCATTACTAACTTTAAGAGAAAATATTCAGTGAAATATAATCATTATAATATTAAGTAGTCAAATTAGCTCATTTCAAGTATGTTTTACTTGAAAAGATAGTCTACTAGAAGCATTAAAATAAATTATTACTTGCTAATTACTTTTATAAGTTGATTTTACTAACAGTTTTATAACGTGGTTACTAGTTTTGACTTAATAATTACTCATTTTCACATCAATACTTTAAACAGATATAACTTTAATTAAAAAAATATATGATGCTAAACTATTACTAAGTGATACAATTACTTCATTTTCTGGCACGAATTACATGATTTACTTGAAAATGACAGATTACTTGTAGGAGAAAAAAGAAATTAGATTTACTTACCCAGGAATTCCTCAATGAATAAATTATTACAACAATACAAATAATTACATGCTTCAAACAGTGTTAGTGGCATGGCTGTACGGATATAGATAATAAACAGTTATTGGGACTCTTGCTCTGGATATAGATAATAAACAGTGTTATTGGCTTGGTACTCTGGCTCTAGGATATAGATAATAAACAGTTATTGGGACTTTGGCTCTAGGATATAGATAATAAACAGTGCTAATGGCTTGGGACTCTAGCTCTGGGATACACATAAATGACAAAGGCTTATATCGACAGGCTGTCAATTTCAGCATATTACATTCCTTATAGAATTGCAACATACACTGAAAGTTCAGTACATACTGTACTTATGCTGGTTAAGTACTGCATCTCTGTAGCAATACTGCAGTACAATTCCAGCATAAACACTCACATAACTTAAATATGCTCATTTCCAGCATGGAATATTTTCTTGCTGAATATGCATGATGCAGTCAAGCTAAATTGATTTAAAAATATCACAGCAACTGATCATACAAACCTGGTGATAATTATTGCAAACAAAAATCATGGATTTACATGCTGGTGAGTAAAATCAAGATTCTATTGCATTTTGCTGGCTTATGGGACTGCAGTTTGGCAGGCACTTTGTACTGTATTGTTGTTGAGAGAACTCGTTCACCATCAAGCTGGTGAAGCCGTGTGACCAACCATAGCTGCCATTTCTCATACTCAAAATTTACCACTTCTCTGTCTACGTCTACATCACTAAATCATCCTAATTTGATAAATTATAAAAACTCAATGTTGTCTATGTCAATATCAGAGCCTTTACCTAAGTTATAGCAGTGGTTCTAATTATGCAAACTCCAGAAGTACTGAATGAAATATGTGGCCTCCTTTTAGGAAAGTGAAGAATTTGACCCCATTACTTTAAATAGCAGATTACTACTCAAGTTTAAACAGTCACCACATGATCTGATCTAATGGTCATCAATGAATGAGCTATCCAATAGGATTTTCTCCCTGAAGGTGGTGCTACAAAAACCAGCTCAAAATGGCTGACATTTACAGCAGGTACTGAAAGGTGTTTTCCATGAGAATAGATTAGGTGTTGAAAGGCGTTTCCATGTGAATCGGGTAGAGGCATCCAAAGTTGCTTCCATGAGAATGGAGTAGAAGCACTGAAGGCACTTACATGAAGTAAAGGGTTAACTGGTCTGAAAAAGACTTATAAATCTGCAATTTTAGTGCAATTCTTTTCACAAAGGGTACACATATGTAATGCAGTTAAAATACCTTCATCCTTTTATCTTGCAAGAAAGTAAGAACTAGTCTTGTTGGGGAAGATGGCATAGAAAATTCCTGTAACTTTGGCTACCAGAATGCAGTAATTAAAATTTCTCAAGACAGGAATCTGACTTACAATCTAGTGCCCTCTTTCACTTAAGTGACCACTGACTTGCCCAATATCTTGTCTTTAAGAAGAATTTGTATGTCTTGTACCACAAGGTCAAATATAGAAACAAAACAAGTGACCCAAGCGTAATTTAGATTGTTCACATGTTCACTGCAAAGGAAAACAATTCTTTTAAGGTTTCCCAGTTTCTCTATTTTAAATCATTTCTGATGAAATATCAGCATCATTTGTCCAACAGTTTAAGATCTTTAAAGTTTGTTCTGTAGTTTTCAACTTCTTTAAGCTTTTTCTATTTTATGTATTGATAGGAGTATATAACTAACTGTACAAACCTGAATGTTGTTCACGCCAGGTTGCTTTCATTAAAGATCTAGTTCTGTTTAATTGTTTCTCAAAATTTGATGTAAAAATGCATTATTTTATTAACAGCAGCCATAAAGAGGCAGAATAAGATATCATTTGTACAAAACCCTGGGAGCCCTTCATGTCAAGATTCTTTGATTCAAAATTTATTTTAATTCTGTTAAATGGTTTTTAAACAGAAGTCGTAAAAACATATTTCTATTTTCAGCAATGGTTGCCATATTTGATGAAGGATTTAAATCATTTGCACAAACTTGCACATACTTTATCCTGGATTCTTTTTGTCAAATTTGGTAAAATTCTACTCAGTTTTTTTTGCAGATGTTTTTAAAGCTTGTTTTATTCCTAATAATGGTGACCATATTTGATGGCAGGCTGGCATCATTTGTATCAATTTGAAAGCTCTTTATTATGCATTGCTCATGGCCAAATTTGTCCAGTTGTCTTGAGAAGTTTAAAATAATGTGCTGAGAGATGACAACAGATGCATGGCAAATGCTGGTCCATACCATAAACTCGCATGGCCTTACAGCTATGTCAGCCATAATGAAATGCAGAAGCATACAACACTGAATAGAAATACAGAAACAAACACAGGCTACAAAGCTTGTGTTTTATTTCTGTG
Source organism: Sinohyriopsis cumingii (assembly GCA_028554795.2). NCBI lineage: Eukaryota > Metazoa > Mollusca > Bivalvia > Unionida > Unionidae > Sinohyriopsis > Sinohyriopsis cumingii. Next base: position 283,431 of record JAPYKE020000320.1, on the reverse strand, counting down.
ACAACTCATTCAAAAAACTAGACCCTGTATTCACAACTGCTCTGAGCAACAAACTCAAACATAAGCTCACGGTCAGAAAATTTGGTCCTTCCATGGCATTAAACAGAACAAGATCAGGGACTGCATATTGAGCCCATGATCAAAGCATTGCTATAAAAATTATAACTTTGACTATGAGGTCAAAAGGTTGAGCAAGCATGTTGCAAAATGCATGGTCTTTAGCATCATAATGAATGGTACAATGTATGAACGAAATCCTTCAAGGGTTTAAGAAAACAAAGAAATGAAAGAATCCTGACCAAAACCCTAATATTTCAATGACTGACATCAACCCCAAGGTCAAAGAGGAAAGTATACAAATCACTGAAATATATTAGCTTCCTAATGATCCATTGAAAGTATCAAGAAAATGCATAAACTGGTTCAGAAAATATACTAAAATGGAAACAAAAATAACTGTAACCAAAACAATAACACATATTTTTTATTACTGTGACCTTAACCCAAAGGTCAAAGGGGCAAATGTACAAGTCTCAGAATGAGTTGTCTTAGTTTCATAATGATCCATCTGAAGCATGAAGAAAATTCAATGAGGGGTTCAGGAAATATAAGTAAATAAAAAAATTTAATGCAATTTTGCATGACTGTGACTCTAATCCCGAGGTCAAAGGTACAAGTGTGCATGTCAGTGAATGAATTGTCTTAGCTTCATAATGATTAATGCGAAGTATAATGAGAATCTATCAAGGGTTTTAGAAATATTAGCAGATCAAAGAATTTGAACCAAAACTTTGACACAAATTTGGTATGATTAGGGCATTAACTGCAAGGCAAATGAGGCAAGCAAGCATGTAATAGAATGAATTATCTTAGCATCATAATGATTCATGCAGAGAATGATGAAAATCCATGATGAGAAAACTTCAACTGTTGCCACTACTACAGTCATTGAAAAGTGACTACCTTGTCTCATTTTGCACAAACATGGGATCCACAACAGAATAATACCAACGATCTGAAAGGATTTTTGCTAACTTTTGTTCCATTTAAGCAAGCTAAATTTCACTGATGCAAATTAAGTATAAGTACACATAACACATCCAGATTAAGAGTCTGCAGCTTGAGGTACAGTTTCTTGCTCAAAACATTTTCAGAATATGGGGCCAGCCAAGTTTATATTGCTTGTGAGTGAGTTCCATGAAAACTAACCTGGAATCCAGTAAAGCATCCTCCAGCAATCCTAGGTAGTTGTATGATGAAGATCACATGGCAAGGAGCTGTCCGACCATTCTTTAACTGTTGATGTTCATCCAAGATACAGTATCTGGCAGAGGCCACCAAGTTGGCAATGGTGTCACCTGAGTTACACTGAACCATGAGAAGTATTTCCTCTTTGGGGTTTGACTCCAAGAAATATCTGGAAAGAGTGAAAATTTAAATTTATCATTTACATGATTTGTGTATTACATTCTTCAATGCATCTATTAGATCTTTTGAGAGCTATCATTAGCAGTCTTTATTATGCCTCTAATGAAAATCTGGTATTTATGATCTAAACACTGGAGCTAATTATAAAGGAATTTAGCATCGGTTTCCCACAATTAATGTTTTTACCTTCATGGTTCATATAGCACTGGAGAGTTTTTGTAAGGACTTTTCATTTAAAGTTTTCAAAGAATATTATTTTTGTCACGGAAATTAAATATTATCCATATGTTTCCTGTTTATCACTGCACATATAGGCACAAAAGCAGAAGCAAAACAGATAAGTGTGCCACTACAGTGAAGGGATGTTATTCCATCTGGTAGCTACTAGTGTCATGTTTATTTTGATCCAGTCAAATTCATCACATTTTCTTATTAATTACTTTTGGAAATAACATAAATAACGAAACTTCTGAATTTAAAAAGAGCTATATTTTGATCAGTTTAAACTTCTTGCATTCCTTAAGATAAATTCAAGGTGCTTTTAGCAAAATTCAATAAGTCTGTCAACAATTGTAAAGATGTTTCAAGAACAAAACCAACTTTTCTGAAATTCATGGAGTTTTTAAAGCAACTCTTGTATGAACCATGTTCTTTGACCTTTACAGTATTATCTTTCCATCTTTCCACAAAATATTATTATTACATTTCTATGACAGACAATATTAAATAAAGCTATTAGCAATGGGTCCTGTGCAAAGAGCCTTGCTTACTCCAATTTGTTGAGCTGGGCCTTAAAAACAATAACTTTTATGGAGTTACAAAAAGGACTGTATCCAACAAAAATAAGCCATAACAACTAAATGGTGAAGTAAATCCTGGCAATTAAAATCATGCAAGAGTCCAACAATTTTAGGCTTTATATAAAATTAGCTTGAAATCTTGGAGGATTCTATGCAATAATCTAGACTGGAAAACATGGGCAAGCACTCTACTTATCAATGATATTGCAATCTTACAATCAATGTCATATGAAGTAGACATGTGAAAAATAAACAAATATCAGATCTCATCACTCCAAAGTAGACCACCAAATCTGGCTGAAATCTCGGACAATCTTAGGGATAGATATGCTGCAGAAAACATAATTTAAGAGGACATACTGTAAATGATGGCAAAAAATGCTACAAAATAAAAGTGGTTAAAGGTCTCCTCAATGTATAGCTGCATGATAAATCAGGTAAGTTATCAAACACTTGTAAGTAAAGTTGTATTGTGAACTCAAAGTTGGTTATAATTCCTGCAAATGTCATGAAATGCTGTAAATCTGAATCAATCAATAACTTAAGCTGCATGCCCAATTCGGTTTAAGTCCAACAATTTCTGTCTCATTAGGCTGTAAAAACCAAAGTTAGATGGACAGGCAATCTGGGGCCCAGCTCATGTAAATGATCGTGCAGAATGATGGAAATCAAACTTGCTTGAGGTCTTGAATATAAAGCTGTCAAATTTGGTTTAAATCCAACACATGCAGATAAAGCTATGCCCCAAAAAACCAAAATTATGAGGACAGACTATCTGGTGTATAAATCCAGCAAATGTTGTTTCAAAGATCTGTATATCTTTATCAATGGTGGCCATAAGTGATGGTGGATAATTATCATTTTCTCTAAAATTTAAAACCATCCATATCAAGCTATTTTCTGTCAAAATTGTGTCCAATTCTGCAGAGTGGCTTTTTAGAAGAATTCATTTAAATGTTTTACTTCTTTAAGTAATGGCAGCTATATTTGTTGGGACATCAGAAGCATTTGCAGAAAAAATTAAAGCCTGTTCTGCCTGGTTGCTTTCTGTTAATTTGATCATATTCTGTTGAACAGTTTTATGATCAGTTATTTCAAGGTTTTTCTGATGTTAGCAATGCCTGCAACCATATTTAATAGCAGGCTGACATCATTTGTAAACAAAACTGAAAGCCCTTCATGCAAGGATGCTAATTGTCAAGTTTAGCCCAATTATGTTAGGCAGTTATGAGAAGTAGTCATTTAAAGGTATATTTATTTTAAGTAAGAACAACTAAATTATATCTGATGGTAGATTTACTTCATGTGTAAAACTAAGAAAGCTCTTCAAGCTAGAATTTTTTGTTTGTAAATATTGGTCAAATTCTTGAAGGATGTTTGACAAAAAGATATTTGAAGTTTTTATTGCATTAATCAAAGATTTTTATGGAAAACTGGCATCATTTGAATATATTTAAAAGTAATTCATGCAACAATACTGTCAAATTTGGTTGAATTCTGTTCAGTGGATTTTTAGGAGTCATTTTAAAACTTGTTCAATTTTAGTAATGGTAGCCACATTTGATGGTGGACATACATTATTCATACAAGGTATATGTTTAATGGCACATAAGTACAATAGTGAATAGGGCCATTTACAGAAACTTGAAAGCTGTTCATGCCAGGATGCTATCTGCCAGATATGGTCAAAATTGTTCCACTGATTTTGGAGAAGCTTAAAGCAGCTATTTGTTGATGGATGAATGACAGACAATGCTAAATTGATGCAGGGTCATACTATAAGCTTCACTTGGTCATATGACCAGGTGAGCTAAAAACTGAAAGTTGCAAAAAATGGCCTGCAAATACAATCATGTCAGCTACATATGAATGTAAATACTCCCACCAAATTTCAAATGTTATCACATAGTTTTGCTTAATTGTGCTATCAAAGTTGTTGTCAACATAGTCTGCAAAGTTCAAAAAACATATAAAATTTTAAAACTGAAAATCTAATCAGATCCTCTGCTTATAATATAGTAGGCAAAATTTAAAAGTTAAATAGCTATAGTACTCTCGCACTAAAACAGATTCAAGATGGGCAAATGAACACATGGACTATCAGACACACAGACTACAGCAACAAAACAATATGCCACCTTCTGCTATTGCAGTAGGGGCATACACTTTTTTTTTAAATACTTCACAGTAGGTTTCACTTTCAGAACTACAGCGTGTACAAACCATATATTATATGTCTAATGAGTATTTTCTTTAACCTGATTTTTCGACTGAACTGCTGCTCAGTATCAAAAGACTGAAGAGTTTCCAGAGCAATCCTCTCAGGTGCAATTCCTATTGCCTGATGTATATCTGATTTGTCTGCTGTTGACAGAAGCTTGGAATGGGTTGTTATCTGAAATATATGGGAGTTCACATTAACATTTTATATTGTTTACTTGTCTTAATTCTCTTATTTGAATTTTGTTTTTATGTATGTACGGGTTTGATAGTACATTGATACAATCCTGACCTCACAGTGACAAGTAAAAGTTTAACAGAAAAATTGGTAAAGGTAAAATGTTAAAACAAGAGACTCCCCTTCCGTCATGCCCACCTTTATTTATCTATAAACTAAACAACTTTAAAATTAAGCTTAGGGCAATAAAAATCTTGAATATTTTATCTTAATGTCGGTTGTGGATAAGTATATAGACACACTGAAACACATATGGATGCTAAAGTGCCACAGTGTTGATCTGTTGAGTTTCTGATAAGGCATTCTAAAAGTGAATTCAGCAAATCACTTAATGAAGCCAAACTCTTATGAATAAAAACAAACATGCACTCCCATAAGACAAATGGCAAAGATGTACAAATGTTGAAAAAGATACATCCAACAAAATTTTAATAAATGCATTCTTTAGATCAGAGTGGTCAAACTACAGGCACACAAGCCAAATGTGGCCTGTGAGTAATATTCTTTTAACCCATGCTCATACAAAATGTGAGTTCTATAATTATACAGTCCTACCCGTTTATGTCGACATCCTCGGGCCTGAGGAAATATTGTCAACATAGGCGGATGTCGAGATAAGTTTTTGGGGGGGTCTGAAAAAAGATACAAGTTAAATTCGTCAGTAAGGGGTGACCTGTTGTCAGTGAGTAGCATTTACACTTTGAGAAAACAAACAATGGAAATTTTGAGTACATCAAGACAAAACCAGGGTGAAATACACTTGCATATTGACAAATTACATTTTGGTTACCTTTGTGTAATAAAATCCAAAATAAAATACTGCATTGGTCACATCCTGATATGATAAACATTCATTACAATATTCAATGTCGGCATTAGCACATGGTTGCATATTTGTTATTTACATGCTTCAAGTACATGTACTTAAATTGGCCTAGATTTTAGTCAGTCTGTTCCCATCTTATTGAGGCTACCAAGGGGATGGGGCTATTCACAGGGAAATGAAAACCTGTCAACAAGTTGGTTTAAACAGTACATGTATTTAGTTACAGAAGTCATCGTGAAAAGTACACAAAAAATAACAAGAGATATGCAGCTGATATGATTAATGAAGGCATAATATTGTATACATTGACACATGCTAATGAGGTATTAAACTAAAAGAAAATGATTCTTACAATACAATATTGTAACAATGTCAACTCAAGTGGTATAAATTTAAAATACATCCCTGAGATAACAAGTTATGAATTCTCTCAAAATACAAATACATATAGCAGTAAAAGATTTTAATGACAAATACATATACATGTAATTGAGATTATTATCTATAGCATAATCAATGCATAAAATTACAATAAAATTTAATTTAATTTATCAAGGACCAAATAAAAACCTGTTGTTTTTTTTTATCAGACTGCGACATTAAAGCCTGGCAGCAAGATCAACTAATTGTTGAACAAAGTATGGGTCGGAACTGAAGGCTTGTCGACATAAATGATTAGAAAACAAAGGATTTGTTCAAGCTGGGACTAAGGGCTTCTGTCGACATGTAAGTTTATTTTTATCTTGATGTCGACATAAGCATGACAATTTTTGGTAGTTATAGTAGACCAAGGGACCGGGACTTTGCTTTTTTGTTCAAATAGGCGGCTTGTCGACATAAGTGATGTTGACATAAGTGGGTAGGACTGTAGCATAATTACTATAACATATAATATGTATGGCCCACCAACTTTACATTTTTGGCCATGTGGCCTATAGTTTTGAAGATGTTGGACCACCCTGCTTTAGATAGTCCAAGGTTTTCTCAGGAGACAGATTGCCTCCATGAACACATGTTAAAAATCAAATATATCTAGCTTTGAAATAACAGAACTAGTTGAGGATGAACACATACTAAAAATCCAAAATATCAAGCCTGGAAGTAAAAGCACTATCTGAGCATGAATACATGCTAAAATCCAAGTATCTAGCCTGGAGGTAAAAATATTATCTGAGCAGGAACACATGTAAAAAAATAAAATCTAAAATGGAGAGAACAGAACTAGTTCAGTATGAAAACATACAAAAATCAATAATATCAAACCTGGATGTAACATAACGATTTTGAGCATAAACATGTGCTGAAAATAACAAATCTGAACAACAATTCTTTTTCTGAAATGGACAAAGCAAGGTTTGCAGTTAATATAATCCCCAAGATGTTATTATGGCTATATTTTAACTGAGTTATTAACTGTACAACTTTAAAGTCCAAGAACAAACATGTGTTTAATGGTTTTTATAACATCCATACTCAAAGCAACTATTTGAAGTTCACAGCTTACAGTTGAATCTAATGAATATCCTCAGCATTACCTGTGCAAACAGCTCATGTATTTTCTCTCTCTTAAGCTTGAAATGCAAATACTGAGCCAAATTGTCATGACACTGCTCTCTCATATAAATCTGTTTCAACATGATCTTTTCCTTCTTGTCTAGATTACATCTTTCTAGTCGCACCACAGCATCTGGTGTGGCACACCACAACAACAATCTTTTGGCTTCATCAAGGACCTAAAAATAAAGAAGTGATCAAATACAGATTATAGAAAAAAGTCAAAAGCCACAAAATGTGTTTAATGATGATTCCCCACAGCATTAAATTTTTTCAGCAATTGTTAAATTGAGAAAATTGTTTGTTTTTCTAATAACAAGCCACTGAGCTGAACCAAAGTCACCATGGTGTAAAAATAAATGTCTTTTGACCTAATATTTGGAGGAATCATACTGAACTTTCCAAGACAAATCAGCACACAAAACCATATAAATGCAGCTGGCAATACCTGTAAAACTAAATGTAACTTAACATGATGGATGGAGAGAACTTTCTTTGTCTCTACCAAATTTGTGGCAAGGCACAAAAAGAGCTTTCTGTTGACAGCGTGTATTAGCATTAAATGGCATATAAACACAATAACAGCTGCATGGTACCAATTAAAAGTAAAGCCAAAATTTTTTAACAAGAGTACCATCAATGATATATTATATTTCTCCCTCATAATTAATAGTCCTCTATGTTAATAACTGAAATTTTTGTACAGAAAGTCTTTATCTTCTTTCAGAGTGATCTTGACCTTTAACCTGTTTGACCTGAAAATTAATAGTTTTCTTTCCTACCCGAAGTGAAAGCCATCCATAAAGTTTGGGCCATGTCAGTGATGTAGAACTAATGTCATTGTGTGAAAACCATTTTTGTTCTTTCAGTTAGTAACCTTGACCCCAAAATCAACTGATTTCTTCATTATACCAAGGGCAAGCCATCCACAACATTTGAATGAGGTAAGTAATGTGAAACTATTGATACTCTTTAGAAACTATTTTACTTCTTTGATCCAGTGGCCTTGGCCTTTGACCTTTTGACTGAGATCAACAGAGGTCTTCCTTTCATCAGATACAAGCAAGCTACAAAGTTTGGAAACCACAGATGATAGGAGAGCTTGCAGAACAAATTTTTGTTCTTTAAGAGTGATTGTGACATTTAGTTGATATCAGCAAAGAAAACCCAATTGGTTCTTCCGTACTGAATGTCCAAGCCATCTAAAAAGTCTGGTAACTGTTGACAATGAAGAACTTGACTAATTGTGCTGAACCATTTTTCTTCTTTCAATGTGACTTGATATTTTTTTTTACCTCCTTACCCCATGTTTAATCTTTCCACTAACTGAAAATGATGGAGAACTTGAGCGACTGTGCAGAAATCAATTTCCTCACTTCTTTCAGAATGACCCTGACCTGAGTTTTAAAGCCCAAAATTGATAGGGTTCTTCCTTAACTCGAGTACAAGCCATCCACAAAGTTTGATAACTGGAAATGGTAGATAACTAAAATTCCTATGTGGAAATGAAATTGTTAACACTGGACAACATTATAACATAACACACACCTCCTTATGGTGGGTACATAAAAATGAACTGCACATGAAAAATCTCAGTAGGATAAACCTTCCAAAAAAAAAAAATGTAAACATGAAGTACAATATGATTAAAGAAAAAGGCAAAGATGTTAATATTCTGTAAAATGTATAGTAATTAAAATATAAAGGTAACACATTTTAATTCTAAATAATATTGCATCAAAACAATGTTATATAAACATTCACACAGATTTTCTTTTGTAGTATATCATCATAAAGTTCCCAAGTTTCTGACACACAGGGTGGAAGTTGATACACTTTGAAATTAATGTGTTCCACTGTCAGAGTGTGTACTTGGTTCAAAGTTCACCTTCCAAGAGGTATGTACAAGTCAGGTACATTCCTGTATGTAACTGGTATACTTTGTGAGACATTCAATATGGGGGGGGGGGGGAATACCACTTTTCAAAGATGGGTTTTGACGTTACAATGCTTGCTTGTGGAGTTTTTATTCACTCTGTGGCGGCTAATATAGCAGACACCAGATCAGCACTGTTTTCATTTAGGACCCAGCAGACATTATTAGTATTTTTGGGGTGAAAACCACATGCTGATATAATCATCCATTCAAAAGGAGTAGCTATAACAAGATTTTCAAAATGGATTCTATAATTGCCATATTGGATATCAGATCAGCACCATTTTCATATAGGACATTTTAAGTAAAAAACACATGTTGTTATGAGCATCCATTAATGAGGCGGAGCACTAACAAGATTTTCAAAATGGCTGCAATGATGGCCATAATGGATCTCAGATCAGCACCATGTTTGTTTAGGACCCATTATACATCATAAGAAGTCTTTCAGTGAAAACTGCATGTATGCATAAAGTTTCAAAGTAAAAGTCCAATACATTTTTTTTCTATAATAAATCACAATTAGTGACACTATAATGCACAAAATCCATTATTTTTTTACTTGAAATGATGGTATATTTTAACATTAATGGCTGGTACATTGCTTTTAGCGTGATGTCACACATAACAGCATACTAAGCATCTCTAAATAAAAGTAAATGCAGTCTGTAATTTTTTAAAATCCAACTCTTTAATAAATTTATCGGTAAATCTGGGGCATTTTGGCTGGAGTAAATTGTACCAGAAAAAGATTTTTTTAGTCAACACAATATGTTCTACAAAAGCCATGATAAATCTACATTTAAAACCTTTTCTCTGTGAATGGCCTGTAAGCACATATCTTTAACCTAAAATGATTCTTCACAAATCAGTAAAATTCAGCATTGGACAATTGTTGTTGTTGTTGTTCTAGGGTTTTAATGCCATTTTTCAGCACAAGATAGGCTATACATGGCAGCCAGTATAACTGGTGGAAGAAGAACCCTGGAAAACCCAGGGAAGAACCACCGACCCACGAGAAGCTACTGACAGGCTTTCCCACATACCCACGCTAGCCGATCCTTGGACTCGAACCCACGAAGACAGAGGTGAGATGGCAGTGATCCGGAATGGTGAGCACTTTAGACAACTCGGCCACTCGGGGACCCAGCATTTGACAAGGCCAGGTATATACTAATGAACACAAAAGTGAAACCTAAATTCCATCATATGAGTCATAATCATACCTTTAACTAGCTCTCTACATCCAGAGAGATGCTGACCTTGCTGTTGCTGGGGGTATAGCATGAGCCTCCTGTACTCTGCACTAGTGAGCTAAAAATGGTCCAAAACAATGATAAGAGCAACAGGTCTCATGTATTTTTATCCCTGAGAGATGATCATTACCTTTTGTCTCTCAAGTCTTGGAGTCTGTTCTGAGATTTGGAGTCTCTGCCAAACGTGCAGGATAATGGAGGAGCATGTGTCAGCATGGTATCCCATGAATACCTCTCCAACAGAGCAGGTAGACTTACTCTTGTCAGTCCTATGTTTGAAAATAGAAAAGGTGTTAAGGATCTACATATAAAAGTCTCTACCAATTATTACATGTTAAATTAATAGTTTGAGTTTTGGAAAAATACAAAGAGTAATCATGTATTTCCATCTTAATACAGTTGATAATAACCATATATGCAAGTGGCCTATGGAATATCTATCAATTCAGCTACATATGTACCTACAATATGGAAAACAAAGAGAAAATCAAGATTGGAAACAATTCCTATTTTCAAATGTGCATATTGTTGGACTTTCTACAAAGCACTCAAAAATATATCTGCAATAAAAGATATCAGAGAAAAAGTGTTGCATATTTTATGAAAGATTAACATTTGATAATAAAAAATATTTTTAATGCAAAGCAAGTCATATACAGAGTCACATGCTATCAGAATCCTCTCAAGAAACAGGGGACTTGTTACTATTTGACATCAAAGCAATAGTAAGAGTTTTTACTTCAAGTTTACCAATCTCTAACCACTGTGTCAGTGTTCTTGTTATAGTTGCAAGAGTTGGCTTCAATTTTGGCACAACTGTTTATATAATGAAATGATAGAGATGCTTTGTTTTGAAAAAGCCTGTTTTACTATCATTGTCATTGGTTTTGTTTTAGTGATTAATCCTTAGCTTTTGGGCTTTTACATCAGTTTTTAAGAACACTTAAAATACTTCAGTGCTGCAGTGGAATTGCACGTTGCTGTCTTTAGACTTGTGCAAAAGGATGCCAGCATCTTCTTTGATTTAAATCAGCAATGAATAAGTTACCTAATCAACCCAATTATTGCTCCAAAATATGAAGAACTAAATGACAGAATGATCTTTTGTAAAGATGGATACATTGTTGCTCAAATTTAAAATGATTCACTTTTCACTGTTTAAACAGAAAGTTAACTGTTTCTTGAATTTCTGAATCTGATTTAGCAAACATGAAATCTATAAACATCCACAAAAATATTTACTCAAGAAAAATAAGGAATCCACACTATTTACACATTTCAGATCACATTAAAAATCCTTGTACTTGCATCACCTTTGCATGTGAAGAGATGTAGCAGTTTCTGTGGAGAAATCTTTGGCCCATTTTTCAAGCTCCTCTGCCATATGACTCTGTTCTCTGGTCAAGGTGGTGTTTACTGTCAGAAAATGTTTCTCAAGTCGGTTGATGAGGGGAATTGGAAACTTCTTGTAGACCACATCCTTTTCTGCTACCACAATCAGTCTTCAGAAAAAAAAGTAAGGAATGAAAAATGTTGCTAATATTCTGTGCTACTGATCATGAACCTCAAGTAAACAAACTTCCAGTAGTAGAAATGACTAAACTGAATCACACAAAAGCTGTCACAAAAGGCAATGTAAAACATAACCCTGAATGTGTTTACCTTCCAAATGACCAGCAGATAAATAGTAGACTTCTGAGAAGTTATCAGAGAATCTAACATGGATCAACGCAAATAATGATTGAATAACTGATAAACTTTCCTGTAATGTTTTACATGAACTGCTACTGGTCTATGTGCAACACCATAACCTCTGACAATTAAGATACAGTTACTAGGTGCTTACAATGGTTTTATGGGTAAATAACCTAGAAACAATTGGAGATAAAACTGGGCTCCAGAATCACACTATCAAATACAATCCAAAAAGGGTTACCATTCAGATTACAAAATTGTTATTTTATGATTTACAATGTTTTTATCTTCAGGACAGAAAAAAAATTCAGATTGGGGAAAAGAAAAGAACCACTCAAAGATACCTTCAAAACATATACAATATAAAAAACCAAATTGAAGCTTAAAATGTGAAATGACTCATTGGCTGTGATGATTTCATGGAACTGCAGAATATAATTACTGAAAACAAGTTCATCTCAGGGACTGATTTAGAGAGGTTTTATGAGCATCTGACCCAACTACATTTTCAAACAAAAATATGGTTGTCATAAGTAAAACAAGTCATCTCTTATAAACCTGAACCCATTTAGAAAAAGTACTGGCCTGTGTGCATACTAAATACCATCATAACTGTTGCATGCATAATCAATGCTGAGCATGCAGTGCTGGGTACAAGACAAGAGAATCATGGGGCCTGAAATCACTAGAAAAATGATGTAACAGCAGTTACCTAAATAATTTGGGATGAAGATTTACTTCTTAATTTGTTTTAAAAATATGGATGACAGGTATGTCACATGAGGCTAAATCAGGTTTGAGGCTGTTCAACTGGCTGACATGTGACTAAGAGATAAATGTGAAGGTTTGATATGTGCTGATAGAATGCTAAACAATATAGTTAAAAAAGTACATGGTATAAGGGTCTGATCCAATATCTAATATACAGACTGTGGGGAAATCATTCAATTAAAATGTTTTTTTTTAAAAATAAGTACAAGAGGTAAGCTCTCACACCTCTGTTGCCTTGTGCACTGTGGCAATAGTGTTTCAATAAATGGAAAAACAAAATGACCCTATGTCCTATGCATGACATGTCAAGTTAACATGCAAGTTCATTTGTTGGTCATGTCCGGTAAATATGTCCATTTGGTGCTTTCTACAACTAAATCATCTCTCTCTCACACACACACACACACACACCCACAGACACACCACTCCCTCTATACCCTCTATAACTCGTGCCCTGATAACTCACTAACCCGCTTATAACGTGGGGTCGGGTGTGGATCCCATTTTTTAAACCAGAAAATATCCCTCAAAATTTATCCCTATTTCTAGAACTTTAAAAGGATCGCAATCAAAATTGGTAACTGAAACAATGACCTGGAAATTTTAATCAACATTTTGAAATTATCAACTTTTAATAAGAAGTTTATAACTGGTTACATTTTCTTTCCAAACGACATTCTTAGTACACCGTAATTAAAGATATTCAAGGAAATTTCGATCATTGAAAATGTCACGCTTAGTATAGACAGTACATTAATGTTTAAATGCCAATTAAATAATTTTTATTAAGTGAAATTTGTGTTTTAATTTTATCTTTTAGTTCCTCTTAAGGGTAATCATCATAAATGCAATATGTATTTAAATGTAAAATGTGACAATCTACCATAACGGCTATGTCGGCAAGCATTTTTCTTAGAACCTAATTAAGTGCCAATTGTGATTTGATAACTGACTTGGTAAAGTATTTTATTGTTGCATTGAATTAAAAGCTAGCCTCCTTTGTATTATCACGTTAATTATGTCTTTTGAATCAACTAAAGGAGGTGAAATAAAATAAAAGTTAAAAGGCACACAAATCCTACATACTTAAAATCTAATGGCCTTGTCATATGTTGGTTGAACTCACTTCAGTTACTTATAAATGTTATTGTGTATGTAACATAAACTACCTTAAATTAACTGACTCATTCATAACTGTGATCAATGATAGCAAGGCAACCAAGCAAAATGAATAAAGAACTTGGTTTTGCATATAGGGACAATTGTGGGCAAACAAGTTTCAGAGAATTCCTGACCTGGCACTTAGAGATATCCTCAAGGATGATAAGAAGTTTCACTATTACTTCCAATCAAATCACAGCATCAATATTGTACTAAATGAACAATACAAAAATTAAGTTTTGACATAGGAGTCGCTAGTTTTTGAAAAAAAGGAATCTTGTTTGGTGGTATCTCAACAGTTGGTCTAATTCCTGGCTACTCTGACTCCCGACTTGGTAGTATACTATTAAATACCACTCCGGGAACCAGACTAATCAACAAAACAAAAAGCAGTGATATAATACACTGATGATTTCATGTACACATGATTGTTGCTGAAACCAGTTGGAATGATCTTTCACATGTTGGACATTTTGAAAATAAATAATTTCATTTATACAGAATAAAAAACAACTTCATTAGAAAAAGTGCGTTTTTAACAGTTATTATTTACATGATTATAAAACGAGAGGTCAGTCATTAAACAGCCCAGTTCCCTAGCCCCCCTTGTGGTTTTTTCGATGTATAAGCAGATTTTTAAAACAATTTTTGAAGTCCCTTGGTAACTCATGCCCTTGCTTATAGTGTGGTCTATGTTTGTGGATCCCGTTGTGCGTGAGTTATCGAGAAAGACAGGTGTAATTAAAGAATGAAAGCAAAGTGTGATTTGGTCAGACATGGTCAGGCAGTAAAAAATTTGTCACATGAGGGATTTTTTATATTTATTAGTAATAACCATATTGAAGGGATATAGTATCAGAAGTAGGTTTTCAACCTCGTTGCTATGGAAGTTGCATGGGAGCTATTTCAATCAGGATTCTGGTCAAGCATATTCCAAAGAATATTTCTAATGAGTTCATTCAAAACTGGCCTAGCTGTCCTGAAGAAGTCAAAAACTGTTTTTTTTTTTAAAAATCTGGTTGCTATAAAAGTCACAACATAGAGGTTCAACCCTGGACCCATTTTGGTGAAACAAATGCTAAGAATTGTTCCTAACAAGTTTGAGCAGTTCAGCGATAAAAATCAATAATAATAACTACTTTACTTGAAGAGGATAATTCAGTTAGTTATAATACAATTCTCCTCTGAGGTGCTCAAGATAAACAAACAATTTCAAATAAAAAAATATATATACTAATAATGCATGGTCAAAAACATTAAGTTTAAAACACTAAATGTATATGAGATGCATGAAATTTAACAGAATAAACTGGGATACATGAATTTCAATAGTTACAATGTAAACTGCCTTTCATGATAATGATTACACAATTTGTTTTGAAAACATTTAGATTTGTTTCTGATCAAATGGTTTTGGGGAATTTATTCCATAGAATAGCACCAGATTAGGCAAAACAATATTTTTAATGTATTTATTTTTGGAAATGTTATTTTGCAAAAAAAGTTCACTCATTACATTTGAACATTAGTATGGACTTTTGGTTGGCTAATCTGTACTTAAATTTCAGCCATTTCAATTTCAAGAATATATTTTTTGATGGTGTATCAAATGTTAAATTTCAGAATAATTCTTGCTGCCTATTTTAGAAGTATGTGGATCATTTCAATGTTACTATTAGTTGTATTTCCCCAAACTTTGATACAGTAGTCCAAAACAGGAAGAATTTGTGCATTCTAGAATAATATTTCTAATAGTTCTGTGGAGACACATTTTAATCCTTTGCGAAAGATAAATTCTTGAGCTTACTACTGAGCAAACATGTTTTGCTTGTTTAAGTCTGGATTCTTATCAACATGAACTCCATCATGACTTTTCTGTGTTAACATTTTCAATTTGATTATCTTCAATATACTGCTAAAGATATGGATTGCTGTTCACTGATCATCTCTGCCCAGTTTCAAGCAACATCTCTTTACATTTTTTCTAGCAGATTAATAAACGTTATTCAGTGAGGACCATTTATCAACTTGATTTAAATCTTCACCCAATTGTTTGTTCAAAGCTTTAACATCAGAATCAAACTTGTGCCATGCCAAGTATTATCATCTGTTTGTATTTTTGTGTTTTATTTTAACTGTAACATTGATTTAATAATTTTAGTCATATTGCTAAGATGTCTGCAGTGTGGCAGTTTGTAGTGATGTCTAGCAATGGGGCATCTTGCTGCAGACATGTAGCATCATGTTCCACCCAGTCACATTATCCTGACACCAGGCCAACCAGTCCTAACACTAACCTCTTAATGCTGAGGGCCAAGTGAGGCAGCTGCAAGTACCTTTTTTATAAATCTTTGGTATGACTTGGCTGGGGTTCAAACCCATGACCTTTTACATCCAAGACAGATGCTCTAACCACTTAGGCCACATGAGTAGTTATTATCATCTGTACATAGATTGAGTTTTTAATGTTGTACATAGAGCATTAAGACGCTTATGAACAATATGACTAATACAGACCCTAAAGTCTCTATTGAACTGTTTAATTGGTGGATGTTAGCTCTGCTTTAATGTTACCAGTAACAGCCTGTTATTCTGGATAGGTTGAAAATAACTTTTGTTGCCTGGTTGCTACAGTAATTATATTCTTGATAAAACAATCGCAAACATAATTCTGGTAGAGTATGTCCTATGAAAAATGTCTATCAAGTTCAATCAAAATCGACTCAGCCATTCTGTAGAAGATGCTGAAAATAGGTTTTCCACCTTCTGCTAAATAAACAACACCACTGTTATAAAAGACATCCATAATAAAATGCTGATGAATTCTGTTCTTCCTTCAAAGTTTGCCATACTATTAAAACCACACTGGTAAAAAAAAAAACAAAAAAACAAAAAAACAATCAAAAAGATAATTCTAATAGAGCATGTCTTATAAAACATTGTTATCAAGTTTGATCCACACTGATTCATTAGTTTTAGTAAAGAAGTTGAAAATATGTTGCTATGGCAGCCATACCGTCGATATACAGATTGACCACCCTGGAAATACCATATTTGCTGCGCTTTAAGTCAACACTTTTTGAGCAGGAAGTATGGACTTCATCTTTTACTCCCAACTGACTATATATGGATTTTGCCATTCAAATTGCTTCATTGAATGTCATATAATTTTTCATAGATTAAAAAAATTTTATTTTTTCCAAAGTATGAAAAATAAAGTGTAAAAAAATAATTATCATTTTGGGGAAGAGATTATGTACAAAAGGATACAGGATCAAACACTGAGAAGGATCTAAAATATTTACATGATGGTTAGTATTAAATTCACGTCCATCTGATGTTACAGTAATGGCACTAATGCAGCATGCACTAGTAATAAATGTTGTCTAAATTTGATTAAATATATGTGTATTACAACAGACAAATTAGAAAACAAATAACCATGACACAGACATTAGTATTCCATCACATTTTTCTTCTTGCATTTCTTGATCAAAATAAAACATGCCCCGATATGAGAGAGAGAGGTGTCAAGATGATTGTGATCCACATTATTCAGTTACCTGATGACTGTGATCATGCTCATGTACAGGGCAATACTATATTCCATTATCAATTAATTCCTCTGAATAAACAATTCCTTCTAGTTTTAATTATGATATCCATTGTTGCGAGAACCATGTGGCTTAGCAGTGTTATTTATCATCATCATCATCATCAGTCCCATAGTCTGGTAGACCGTTTGGGCACCACACAAGACCGAACAACCAGCTTCCTCCATTCCTCTAAATTTTCCATCTTTCTCAGTGAGTCGCTCAATGTTAAGCCTGTCCACTCTTGAATGTTATCTTCCCACCTCTTTCTTTGCCTGCCTCTCTTTCTTCTTCCTTGTACAGTGCCTTGCATTATTGTCCTGTGTGTATGTGTGTGTAATTTGGATTTTTAACGTAGCTTTAACAATTTTTCAGTTATACTGGTACGATGTCTTCAGTGTGGCAGTTTATAGTCATGTCTAGCACTGAGGCTTCATGCCACAGATAAGTGGCATCATGTCCCAGCCAGTCACATTATCCTGGCACTAGGCCCATTGTCCTGGCAAGTCCTGATGATCGTGAGACATGCCCATACCATAACAGTTTACATTTTCCACTGTCATCAGGAGGTCATCATGAGGCCCAATGGCTTGTCTTATCCTTTGCCGTATTTCTTCATTGGTGACATGGTCTTTGTATGTGACGCCGAGGATCTTTTGGAAACATCTCATCTCTGTGGCCTGTATCCTCTTCACTAAGTCAGCTGTTATGGTCTATGATTTGCAGGTGTAGAGAAATATGGAGATCACCAGTGAGTGCATCAGTCTGACCTTTGAAGTGAGTGCAATGTTCTTGTCGTTCCAGATGGGCTTCAGTTTTGTCAGTGCTGCTGTTGTCTGTGCAATCCTGGAGAGCACTTCAGGCTTCGATCCTTCATCTGTTACAGCTGCCCCCAAATACTTGAAGAAGTGGACTGTTTCTAGCTTTGTACATTGGACCCTGATGTCAATGCTGATGCCCTTGGTGTTGTTGGTCATCATTTTGGTCTTCTCTGCACTGATTTCCATGCCATAGACTGCAGAGGTTTTGTTGAGGCTCTCTACTAAGCTAGCTAATTCTTTCTTATTTAATGCTAGTCCGTCAATTTCGTCGGCAAAACGTAAGTTGGTGATTGTTTTGCCTCTGATGCTGACTGTCCCTTCATGCTTTTCAAGCGCATCTGCCATGATTCTCTCCAGAAAGATGTTGAATAGTGTGAGAGAGAGCAGACAGCTTTGTCTGACTCTGACTGTCATTCTGAACCAGTCCCCTATGCTGCTGTTGAAGTATACTGCACTGGTGGCCTTGTCATAAATGTGCTCTATTACTGTGATGAAGTTGGCATTGATGTTGCACAGTCTCATGGCCGCCCACAAGGCTGCATGCTCTACCCTGTCAAATGCCTTCTTGAAATCCATGAACACATGGTAGAGACCTTGCTGGTGTTGGAGGTACTTCTCACACAGTATCCTGAGGTTGAAGATCTGTTCTGTTGTGCTACGCCCTGCTCTGAACCCTGCCTGCTCCTTGGCAATGAAGTTTTAGCCTGTGGCTTTAGTCCGTTCAGCAGTATCCTTAACATGACTTTGCTTGGATGGCTTATGAGACTGATTGTACTGCGGTTTTGACACTGTTGCAAGTTGCCTTTCTTGGGGAGGGTGATGATCAGTGATCGGGTCCACAATGATGGCCATACTCCTGTTTGCCAGATCTTGTTGCAGATGTTTTTGAGGGTGCTAATCATTGCTTCTCCCCCAGCTTGGATCAGTTCTGCTGGGATGTTGTGGCCAATGGGCAAGTCATCCAGACTTGCACAGGATGGTAGATGCTCCTGCCCTCCACATGTCTTCCAGCTATGGATAAATAGTGTGATGTTAACATGGCATCACTGGGTGGAAGAACTGAGACAAAGTCAACGGCCAAGTGGAAAGGCTGCCAAACAGCTCAACAGTTATATGTTCATGACCAAGGCGAGCCATCAAGTTGGAGGAAATTGGCTGAGGTCAGGCCTGGAGAGGGTTGGGCTTCACCAGGCAGCAGCTGCCTTAGACACACCACATGAAAAATGACAACCATTACCCATCCCATACCAGCTTTGTCATCGCCTGGTTCAACAAGGGCTGCACCTTCCGCTGTGCACCAGGACGGAGGTGGAAAATATGCAACTGGTGCTCAGAGCAGAAAGATTTGTGTCAGGAACAACTTCATCATTGGCACCTGGAATGTGAGAACACTGAGAGCAACAGGAAAGCTGGAGGAGTTTATATATGAAATGAACAGATACCGCTGGAACATCCTAGGACTCTTGAGATACGATGGAAGAACATTGGAGAAACAACTACTTTGGAAGGTCACAAACTGTACTTCAGTAGCAGAGAAGACAAACATGTGGAGGGAGTTGGGTTCCTTGTACATAAGGACAGCGTGAGTACTGTCATGGGATGTCGGCCAGTCTCCAGCCGGCTCGTCACCATCCGCCTCAGGGCAACTCCATTCAACATCGCCATAATACAGGCATATGCCCCAAATACAGACTATGATGACGCGGATGTGGATGACTTCTATGACCAGGTACAAGAAGTTGTGGATAAAACACTGAAGAAAGACATTCTGGTTGTGCAAGGTGATTGGAATGCCAAGACAGGCGAGGACGCTTGCATGAACTGGAAAGGAACATGTGGGCACTGCTGCAATGCACAAATGCATGAGAGAGGTCCGAGGCTCCTGGAATTTGCTAGCTACAATGACCTTATGCTGGAAAACACCTTCAGCCAACATAAAGTATCCAGAAGATGGACATGGCACAGCGCAAGTGGAGACCATCACAGGCAGATCGACCACATCATGGTGAAGAGGCGCGTACAGTCAAGTGTAAACATCGCCAAAACTAGAAACTTTCCTGGAGCGGGCATAGGAAGTGACCATGATCTGGTGATGATGACTTTCAGGCTACATCTAAAGAAGGCTAAGAAAGAGAGCCACACAAAAATAAAATTTGATCTCGAGAAATTGAAGGATCCTGAAGTAGCAAAAGCCTTCCGGGCAATGATTGGTGGGAAATTTGCACCACTCACTATCCTCGATGCTGACATGAACACATTGATCACCACCTTCAATAAAGCAATGACCAAAACAGCCAGCAAGAGCCTTGGTAGACATCACCCAGTCAAGACACCTGTGTCACAGCTGAGGTCCTGAACCTGTGTGACTCGAGGAGGGAGCTCAAGAAGAAAAAGAACGATATACAAGGGACAGAGCAGTACAAGGCAGTCAACTGGGAAGTCAAGAACAGCATGAAAAAAGCAAAAGAGAATTGGATAGATGAACAGTCCAAAGACAATGAGGGAAACTTGAAAAGGAACAACAGCAGGAAAGCATACCAACTGGGTCCAAGTTCTAACAAGTACAAAACAACGGCAGGTTACCTACTTACAGGACAAAGCTGGAAACTGCCTCACAGAGGAAAAATATATTCTGTAAAGATGGAGAGAGTACTGTACAGAACTTTATAACTACGAAGCCACAATAGATCCAGAAGCACTGAATGTACCTCCAGCAACTAACAACAACAACCACCTTATCCTACATGAAGAAGTAGAAGCTGCAGTGAAAGTGTCATTAAATGTGCTACAGTTTTGCAGTTTTGGTCAGAAAATTCCAGCTGACACCTTTTTGAGGGCAAGATTTGGCAGACCAGATCAAATTAGTGTTGCTACCAATAGCAAAATGAGGCTACCCATAGGGTATTGTAAACGCTTTCATTTATTCAAAAGAATTCTGGAAACCTGTTCAAAACAACTGAGTTTAGGTTATCCAAGATGGCTACCCAAGTGGATTAATTTGAAACTGAATGACATCTACCATATCTGAACTTCAGATGATACCAACTCAAACACGCTATGCAAGTTTCTTTCAAAAGTTTATGGATATGTGCTAGTCATATATAAGGATTTCATATTATACTTTCTATCACTGTTATGAACAAGCAAAAAATATCAGAACCATGGAAACATATTTAAATACCAGCCTTGTAGGTTCCTTACTCAACACACTCAGCTCAACCTTTTCTGCATCATTCTCTGGTTTTGGTATGTCTAATATACCTGAAGATCAGAGCCACACAGATAATCCCATGCAGGAAAGTCATGTGCAGGTGATAATTTTGACTTATCCAATATGGCTGACATTTATCCAGAATTCCTAAGGGTCAAACATAATACATACAGTGTCACTGTACATATACATCCACAAAAGTTTGAGTTTGTAAAACAGATATTGGATTCAGAACCTTGCATGACTTCATGCAGTTCAAGTGTTCAGAATGGTGCTATCTACAGAACACAAGAGAAAAACACTGAGAGCTACATTGCATAAAACAGCATGTGTCCTACATATAGTGGGGTTGAACTGTTTCACATGGTTAGATCATATAATCTGTAAATGTAGACAGGATGAGAATAAGCAAGTAACCTCATGTGAAACAGCAATTCAGACAGACTCCCAAATAGCAACAATGTCAGATGCTCAGACACAGACAATCCCAATACCAGTCTAAAGAAAATGTACAATGACCATACAAGTAACAACTGATACCCAAAGTAATCCTGCATTGCAAACAACAGTACCCACTGAGAAGTCATGTGTCACACCTGCAACAGCAATGAGTGTACACCCATGGCCCTCAGTTCTGACAAGTCTGTTGCCTGCACCAGCAACTGCATTTCCCAGTGCTCAGAAAAATGTGTCAACATCAGCTCGAGTAGTTCACACAACTGAAACACCAATTTCAGCACCCCTTCCTCTGAGAGATGTGTCTGAAATACAATCCAGAGTCCAACACATGAAATCACAAGCCAGAAAAGATAGAACTCTAATAATTGGCTCCTCAATATTGAAAACTATAATGCCAAGGAGACTTTTTAAAACAGATGTACAGACTCTAAGAGGTGCAAAAATCTACAACATCATGGACAAAATAATGAATACTGACCTAACCAAACACAACCAAATTATTATTTTAGTAGGTGGTTTACTGTATGTTGCTAGGTACTGCAGCCCAGATACAGGGAAAATAATGATATCAGTCCTACCTCCTTGTGTGGACACCAGGGTGAAAGAAATCAACGATCTAATAATTGACCTATGTGAAGACTTCAACCTACTGTACATTCCACAATAGACATCTTTCTTTCTTCTGAACCAGGATGTTGACCTAAGCCTCTACCACAGAGACAAAATTCATTTAATTAGAAAAGGAACCTCTCATCTAGTGAGAAATATTAACATTTATTCCCCCATTTTCAGGCACTATAATGAAGAGTACTGTGGAGAAACTGGGCATGTGACACATGTATGCCATCATGGAAAACAGGCAGAGTGCTTCAGATGCCATAAGTTTGGACACAAACAAAGACTCTGTCAATTAATGTATTATACATACTAGGAAGCTGGCAAAGAGGAGAATGCCAGTGCTTCATTTATAACAAATCTAAATGTACCTAGTGAGACTCTTGACTCTAACTATTCAATGGACACTATTGTAAATGCAAAGGTTAATGGATTTTCTGGGTCTGTATGTGACTTTGAAGATGCTAATATATATGAACATTTAAATATGGAAATAGGATGTCAGAATGATAAAAGTAGTATGGAGACAATCTCAGTGAGTACCCCATTGCATGATGAGATACATATAATTGATATGAAACCAAATACAAAAAGGTTTTAACATAGGTCACTAGGTACCATGTACCAGGTATAGTGGTAAAAATAGACAGGATTAAGTTAATGTTGGCTTCCAAGAACAATAACATACATGTTTTAGGACTCACTTAAACCAAATTTAATGCTAACCACAATGATAATCTATTTCACTGTCAAGGCTACAATAAACCATTATGCAGGGACAGAGAGACAGCAGGGGGAGGTCTTGTATGCATTAGGGAAGATGTAAATGCAGAAAGGCGACTTGACCTGGAGTCACATGAAATTGAGAGTATCTGGGTGAAAATTTCTCAAAATAATGCAAAATCATTCCTAGTTGGTTTCATTTATAGGCCACCTTCCGCCAAAGCAATTTGGAATGATAACTTTTTGAAACAAATGGAAAATGTTCTAGCACAGGAGAAAGGAACATATGTACTTGGAGATATAAATAAGGACCTTCTCAATACTCAAAGAAGGAACAACTGGATGGAATTTATTGAATCATTAGGCCTAGACCAGCTGGTAAATGAGCCTACAAGGGTAACAGAAATATCAAGCACTTTTATTGATGACATTTATACCAACCTACCAGACAATGTGGCTTGAGTTAATGTACTGAATGTTGGTCTTAGTGACCACTATCCTACATTTTTGACAAGAACAGATAAATGCAAGAAAAATAAGAAAAATACACACAAAACTATCACTTATAGCTCGTTCAAAAATTTTAATGAAGAACAATTTCTCGATGACCTATATAAAGTTTCATGGAATATAATCCAAAATTTGGATGACATAGATGAAGCTCTGAGGGTGTTGACTTACTTATTTATGGATGTAGTCTCCAAGCATGCACCACTGAAATTACATCGAGTAAAGAATGAAATCCATCCTAATTGGCTTACTACTGAAATCCTAGATGCTATGAAAACATGAGACCAATTCAAGGCTATGGAAAACCATGCACAGCATAAAGTATGGAGAAATAAAATTACAAGTATGATTAAAATGCTAAAAAAAACTTATATTCAATCATTGCTTGAACACAAAAAGGGCAACACAAACTACATTTGGAAAGTTTTCAATGAACTCATTGGAGGAACACACAAAGATCAGACAAATAAAATTCACTCACTTCTGGTAAATGACACCATAGTCATGAATGACACTGACATTGCAAATGTTTTCAATGATTTTTTCACCAACATTACCACAAAGTTAACAGAACAAGTGATAGAAAACAACTTTAATGAACTGAGAATGTTCTGCAGCAGTAAAATCCCTAACAAGGAATATTTCTTTATCCCACAAGTATAAAAAAACTTTGTTAAAAAATGTCTCAGTGAACATGATACCAAGAAAGCTACAGGACTTGATCAGATTGGTCCATGACTCATTAAATCTTCTGCCTCTGCTATTTCAGATAGCATAACATTCATAATCAATTTAAGTATTGCAACCTCATCTGTCCCCAAAATATAGAAAACTGCAAAAGTAATTCCTATTCACAAATCTGGTTCTAATTATGATGCTGACAACTACCACCAATCTCAATACTACCAAACTTGTCAAAATTGATTGAAAAACACGTCCATGACTCGTTCATGTCATATTTAACCAAACACTTGCTGTTACACCCTAATCAATCAGGCTTTAGACAGAAACATTCATGTGAGACTGCTTTGATCTCCCTAACTGATAAATGGCTTCAAGCACTTGATCAATGTAGAATAATAGGATCTGTATTTGTAGATTTCAGGAAAGCTTTTGACATGGTGGATCATGAAATCCTTTTGAAGAAACTGAAAATCTACCAGTGTGAGATGGTTTACTTAATACTTAAGTGAGAGAACACATATTTATATAATGTTCTGTCTGAACCAGGAACAATTAGATATGGAGTACCACAAGGCTCAATTCTAGGTCCATTACTATTTATATTATTTATTAATGACCTACCACTTTTACAAAGGGACTCAATATCATCTACAAAACAGTATAAAATTTCCAAACCAAATAAGGAACTATTCAAAAGAAGTTTCCAATACTCTGGAACTTTGCTCTGGAATAGTATTCCTGAGTTAAGATTAGAAATGCCCACTCTATTTCCTTCTTCCAACCCAATATATCCAATGGCTTCAGAGATGCAGCTAAAATAAATAAATTCCTTTGTATGAGGGCCTCAGGGTAGATTAGTTCTTCAGCTAATTGTGTTACCCTCTTTAAATAAAGTCATTATTAAACACCATACCATGTAATGACAGGAAAAGACAGGTGCTTACTCGTGCAAGTTTCCCAACCAGTGATACCTTTTGTTCTTACCAACAGATGTGTTGTTGTTGTTGTGGGGTTTAACGCCATTTTTCAGCACAAGATAGGCTATACATGGCGGCCCCGACAGATGTGTCAGAGCAATTCAAAGTAACAACCAGCATGAGCAAAGATAAATGTGGCCTAACTGCAGCAAGTGCACTTATTAATAAAGGGTAATCTTGTTTGCTGGGAATGGAGAGGCTGTTGTACATACAAAGAAAATAACACAGCATGCTAAAGGGTCATTCTTGGGATTTAACCTAAACAGTCTCACTAATCCAGCAACTGTTCTAAGGTAATCTGAATGTTGCTTGTATAGTGCTTGTGTGTTAACATGATAACACTAGTGAATTCAACAGAATTATCACTCAAAATGTTTCTGCTTCAAAACAATCTCTTAAATGTAGACTATCAATGAAGTCCTGGAAAGTTTCACATAATCCGATAGAAATTCGATATTCAAATCCTTGAATAATAATCACATAATTTCAAAGTACTGACTGTTTAAATCACTGAATATTCACTCTGCCAATCCAATGAACATATTAACAATGATTCACAAATTCTCTCTCAAGACTCTTACAAATGCTTTGCGTAACTGAAGAACAAACATAATGCAAGTATCTTCCTTATATAGTCTTCTTTTGCATTTAAAATAAACATCTATGACTCAGAACAATATCAAACATTTAACTCTTACTATTTCAATATAATTCAAACAGTCATAAATAAATAAAAAGCAGTCCAATCCCAACCTTCAAATCTCATTTAACCAATCAAATGCTAGAATGTTTATGTCAGGTCAATCATACTTTGATTTCCCATAATTAGGCACATGTCCTGCAATCAATACTCATGTGTCATCTT
The DNA here is from genome assembly GCA_028554795.2 of Sinohyriopsis cumingii. Lineage (NCBI taxonomy): Eukaryota > Metazoa > Mollusca > Bivalvia > Unionida > Unionidae > Sinohyriopsis > Sinohyriopsis cumingii. The sequence continues at coordinate 257,088 of JAPYKE020000320.1, read as the reverse complement.
GTCCTACATTTAGTTGTTTATTTCACCTTAGAGAAACTGTGAATGAGACTTTACTACATACTATCCTCAATAAAATTTTGAGAGAGCATGTCCCAACAAGCATATAAATTAAGTGTCATCGAAACTGGCCAAGTAGTTTTGTGTGAAGATGAAAATAGTAAATGTGGATGGATAAATGTATGCATGAATGACAAATGCACAGTAGAACAAGGGCCATGCCATAAGCTCACAACAACCCTTCTTAAGGAAAAAAAAAATAAAATTCTCCACTGCTATGAATTATGTATTTAAATTTTTAAATATATAAGTAAAATGAATCTGAAAAATGGTACCTGAAGTTCTTGTGCACTCTGCACTTGACTCTATGAGTTCCCAGTCCAAGATCCACGTATCTCTCTCCTCCAAAATAGACATAGTACTGAAAAAGCAATATTAAATACACTGAACAAAGATGAATAAAACCACAGTCTGAGATGATGTACCGATACAAAAATAAAAACCAATGACATAATTATAATCGTTCAGTGTCAAAGACCAACTCATACTTATCTAAAAGTTTGACAAGAATATTTATAAAATACCCATCATCAAAATGCAGTTTGTTTTTCAAGTTGCAGGAATGCAAATAATATTGGACCATTTTTTCATCTTACAACTAATAGATGAGAAGTGGATTTGTAATTACCTGTTTTAATACATTCTACATATTGCCTAAGCTAACACCTAGATGTCAAGCAAATTCAGTGAATCTTTGGCCCCTGTCTACTGTGGCTAAATCTCCAACAGCATACAAATTATTAAACCTGGCAGTGTCCTTTGTGACAGACTTGCAGAATTACTCTGCAGACATGGAAAGTAATGAAGTTCAAGTGCGACAGGAAACTTAAAATATGGATCTATGACCTAAATAAGTCTCACAATGAGGCATACTGCACAATCTATTAATGATGTTATACATCAATACAATTTCATCCCTTAATCCCAACAGCTTTAATGTTGTCAAGTGTGAAGAAATGGTCTGAAGTTTTTTAATAATATGTAAAGCAATTTTTGTGAAAGGACAATAAAATAAATGCACATAAAAATCTGAGAAACTATTTTCTTAAATAAATGTTCTCCAATTCACATTTTGTAAATTTTTGTACATTTTGTCAAAACTGTTGCATTTATATCATGGAAATGGTGTATTTGTTTTCTGTAATGTTTGACATTGTAATTTAATTATCAACTCACCTGGTTGAGAGCATCATAGAGACTTTCATACAAATTTTCCAGGTTCAGTAGTACCACTGTGTTACCTGTCTCCATACACACCTTGATGCGGTTAATGTTCCTACACACCTGTAATTACAATAAATATATCCACACAAACATCTAGAATGTATGTAAATCATAAATCTTCATATTTGTAAAAATGGCAGCCATATTTGAAGGCAGACTGGCATCATTTGCATAAATTTAAAAATGCTTCTGTCAAATTTGGAAAATTCTGTTCAGTGGAATCTGATGTGAATTTGTTTAAAAGCTTGTTCTGTGTTTTGTGGCATATGATTATAATATAGATCCTGAAACAGGTGATTACCTTAAATGAAACAAAAATGGAATGCAGAATGAATGCAAATTAATGAACCCAGCACAAATGCAAAATGGTGCACAATTGAAAATGGAATGAAACATGAGTGCATTTTATAAAAGGATTTGAAAATCATTTGCTTTCAAGCTGCCAGTATATGTTTACAGTCCTAAACCCTTTCACATGATAATCCAGGATCAGATCCTTTACATCTAAATGTCAGTTTTTCACCTCTTACAAGCTGAGATATCGTTCTTGTCAAGAATGTTGTTGTTGTTGTGGGGTTTAACGCCATTTTTCAGCACGATAGGCTATACATGGCGGCCAGTATTAATGGTGGAGGAAGAACCCGGAAAACCCCGGAAAGAACCACCGACCCACGAGAAGCTACTGGCAGGCTTTCTCACATGCCCACATTGGCTGAATCTTAGACTCGAACCGCCGCAGACAGAGGTGAGATGGCAGTGATCCGTAACGAAGAGCGCTTTAGACCACTCGGCCACTCGGGGCCCCCGTGTTCTTGTCAAGAAACTATCACTAATGATGTGATGATATCATACACTAGGGTTGTATCTATGCAACTATTATTTTAAATAAAATGAAATGAGAATAAAATTTATTTTTATGGACAGATGATCTACAACTAAATCTTTATGTTGTAGTGCATTTGCGGTTAGAATTCATCATAAATTCAATGTTGTCTTGTGCATTCTACACATCTGCTGTTTTATTACAGCCCACCTAAGACAAGGTACAGAAACAATAGTTCTTTACCTTGAATTATCTCAAAAATAGAAGGAAACTCAATGAAACCAATACATGCAAAATAAGAATACATTTCTGAGCCAAAATGAACAATAATAATAATAATAAAGACTTTATTTAAAGAAGGTAACTCACTTACAGAACTAATCTACCTTGAGGCCTTCTATCTGTTATGTACAATATATACCGTATATACAACATGATGTGAAGAGTCTGGCTTGACACTAAATAATTAAGTGATTTTAAAAATCAAAGTATCAAGCCTGGAACATATGCACAGGCATCTGTGAACACATAAACATATATAAAATATTAAATATCATCCTGCACTGACAAATTCAACTGTGAAAATAATGCAAAATTATAGAAAAGCAGGCAGTACTAGAACTGTTCAACTGTCTAAAGATTTCATTCATTTGAGAGACACTGATTATGAAGAGAATAAATGCTAGGAGCCTGCCTTATGTCACTGGGTATATTGTTCCATACCAGTGGACCAGTATATTGAAAACTTTTTTTAAACAATTCCTTTATTGGCCTTGGTATAATGTAATTTTTACTTCTTATGGACCTTAAATTTGGAGTACCATCAGCATCTCTTTGGTGAAAGATATTGCTTAGATAGACAGGAATGGCTTTTCTGGATACTTTTTACATCAATTTGGCCTTTCTAAGAAATATTCTTTCATGTATTGTTAAAATCTTTATATTATTCATTGTGTCCTGGAAATTGTCTATACACTGATCTAGAATTAAATGGCAAGCCCTCTTCTGGAGTCTTAAAAGTGTTGTTATGTTTGAATTAGAGGTATTACCCCAAATTACATTATAATAGTCCAGATATGGCTGAATATAACTTTTATAAAAGATGACCCTATACTGAAGAGGAATGTGTGTTTTGATTTTCCTCGGTAGCCAAAGATAAGAATTAACCTTTTTTGAAACATGTTTAATGTGAATAGACCAAGTAAGATTGTTATCTATGAATACACCAAGAATTTTATCATGAGAGGTCATATTAAGGCTCACATTGTCAAACAGAACCTTGAGTATGTTGCTATCTAGCCTTCCTCATTTTTGTTGCATTGCAACAAGTAGGTCTTTTATTTTTTTCTGTATTTATGATCATACTGTTTTCCTTGCACCATACTTGAAGTCTGTTGAGAGCATCTTGTAAGTTATTTTCAAGTACTGTTTTGATTTTACCCATCTCAGACAGTGTAGTATCATCTGCATAGAGGTCAGTGGAAAAAACTGAAGTTCCAATCTTAAGAGGTAAGTCGTTGATAAATAGAATGAATAACAGGTCCAAGGATAGAGCTTTGTGGTACTCCACAATTAATATTTTTACTTTCAGAAAGTTGACCATTTAAAGATACTTTTTGCACTCTATTGGTTAAGTAAGAATCAAACCAGTTTAAGGAGTTTTCAATGCATTGATATTTAGTTTTTCAAGCAAAATTTCATGGTCTACAGATCAAAAACTTTATGAAAATCAACCATAACAGTGCCTACCATTTCTCCTTGATCTAATGCTTTCAGCCTTTTGTCAATCAAAGATACAAGTGCAGTTTCACAGGAGTGATTCTGTCGAAAGCCAGACTGATTATCATGAATAAGATCATAAGTGTTCAAATAGTTGCGAAAAGAATCATGTACATGTTTCTCAAATCTTTTATTTCTGCTTTTTGTAATGGTGTAACCTTGGCAGTTTTCCGTGTTTGTGGAAATTTATTAGACCTAATACTTTCATTGCAAATGAAAGCCATACTCTCTACAATTGCAGGTGCAGCTACCTTTAGTAGCCTTGGTCCAATCATATCAAGTCCTGTACTTTACAATCATCCATTTTTTAAACATATTTCAACACAAATTCTGGACTCATTTCAGGAATTTCAAACTTTATATTGCTTGGTAGTTTTTTTTAGCACAAAAATGTTTGAGTTCCAGATGATCAGATGAAGTTCTGGGTTCTTTTAAGTTTTTCAGCAATTTGAATGAAAAAGTCATTAAAAATATTTCAGGTGACAGTTGGATTATTGCTATAAATGCCCTCATGATTGAGGGATAAAATTTCAGTTTTACTCTTACATTTCCCTGCACCAAACTCTGCAAACACTTTCCAGATAGCTTTCGGATTATTTTGGTTTCATCCAGCACTTTTTTGTAGTGCGATTGTTTGGCTTGACATATCATTTTAATAACTTTATTCCTCCAAACTCTATATTCAGCTTGATTTCCTACTGACTTCAGATGGTCTCTTTGCTTTATTGCTTCTATAATTTCTGGGGAGATCCAGCATGGCTGGTGGTCTTTCTTTATCCTGTGTTTTTTTAAGGGGCATGTTTGTTCACTATACTGATGAACAAATCTGTCCAAGTACCTAAAACATCATCAATAGCTAAAAAGATTTTGACTGTATTCCATGGAATCTGTTTCAGATCTTGTAGGAATTTAATAGTATCAAAGTTTTGAAAAGATCTATAAGTAATGAATTTATGGATATTTTTATTATTTGCCATTGACTTTACATGCTAGAAAAATTGCAAAGTGGTCACTTATACCAATCGTTGGAACCATTACTTCCAAAACATTTTCTTTTGTATTGGTATAAATAGGATCTATAAGTGTTTTAGAGGTAGATGTTACTCTGGTGGGTTCATTTACAAGTCACTCCATACCTATCGAAGTAATAAAATCCATCCAATTCACTTTTATTTTATCATTGAGAAGGTTTCTATTTATATCACCAAGAATGTAAGATTCTTTCTCTTCATTTGAAATTTTATCTGCTTGAAGTTCAAAATATTCACACCAATCAGTATGTAATGATGGGGGTCTGTACACAAAACCTACTATGTAGGGCATAGCTTTTTCTGGAGTGATCTGTAGCCAAATGGATTCTATTTCCTGTATTTCTAGGTCTTCCCGTCTTTTAGAAATAGTACCAGTTCTAACATACACAAGGAGCCCACCACTGCCTGCTTCGCTATCTCTTCGATAAAGTTTGTCATAGCCACTGATATACAAGAAATTTTCACCTGGATTTTCTGTCAACATTGTTTCCAAGAGTCCAAATAAATGGATATTATTATTTGGAGAGGTTAGCAGTAACTTCACTTGATCAATCTTTCCACGAAAACCCTGAGTATTTAAATGACCTATGTGCAAACCCTTACTAAAAACTCCTAAATTCCTGAGAGTAACATCAATGCTATTAGAGGCACTCAAGGAGACATTAAAAGTATTAAAACTACGTTCATAATGATCATCGTTACAACTGTCATTACTGTATAAAAAATTAGTTTTTCTACAACTGTATTTTCTACTGTTATAATCATTGTATAAATCTGAACTTTCAGTCATATTTGAACATGTACAAGTAGCTGGTAGGTTTCCACATTCAGAACATCCATCAGCAAGGGGATCAAATCTGTTTTGACCAGGATGCATGGTGTATATGACAGTCCTTGACAGACAGATTGGTCCTCCCACTGAATAGAGCCTTCCTGTGCAGTTGAGATGGCCTCATTGCCCTTTTCCTATTCCATAAATCTACCCCTACAGAAATTTCTCATGGATTCCATATGGAATACTTCAGGAATCCATATGGAAGAGATATGGACTGAAAAACTTTTTATGGAATTTATTGCATATCAGTTCCATAAGTACTTCACAGCAAGTGAAAATTCCATATGGAATAAAGTTGCAACTTTAATCCATAAGCACTTTTTCCATATGGAAAGCAGACTCATGTATTATAGCATCATGGAAAATACTCTGAAGAATTAATAACCAACTATCTGATTCAAATAGAAATATTGGCGGGAGTTAGAGTACATGTATTTGTCAGTGTAGCTGATGTGGAAGGATGAATATATACTCATATAAATTTTAAGAAACACATGCATGTGTTTTCTTTAATTTATTTCCACACATGTTTAAAAACGGACAATGACCAAAAAAGTAGAGAAAATGTAAACATGATCAGAAAATTAATATCTGGAAGTACAAACAAAGATGAATCCTTGGACTTGTAAAATTTGGTGCAAAGTGGATTTTGGGCTTGATCTGATGTTTACTCTGAAAAATAATTTTTTTGGCTTCCTATTAAATTATGCTCTACAAAAATCATACCCTAGTAAAAAATGTGACTGAAATTTCAGCAAAATCACAGTGAACATTTTTTGACATTCACTCAAATGTCCTTTTTCACTAAAATTATGGTATTTTAGGAGATTTTACCAAAACTTCTGAAAATATCAATGAAAGTTTATCATTGAAATTTCACTGACTCTGCCAACATTTCTGAAAATATCAGTGGGAATTTGTGATTGAAATTTCACTGAGAGTTTGTCAAAAATTCTGAAAATAAAGTGATATTTTGTGATTGTAATATCACTGACATTTGAATAAAAAATATCAAATAAAATTTATTTTTCGTTTCTTGTACAATGTGAATAATTTTCAGCAGCATTTATATTTCCTGTTTCTGACAGCTGTAATTTTATAGTTTATTTTGGGCACAATAACTTCTTTCCACATCTTTCCTTATTATATTTCTTTTTCAAATTTTGTTGCTGTTGTTGTTCTTGTTGTTGTATTTTTGTTCAACTTAAACTGGATTTAACTGCCCTCAAACATTAGTTTTTTTGTTTTCCATTTTAAATCAGAATTTCACTTTTCTCCTGACCTGAATCTGATTTTTCTTGATACGGACCCTTTTTTAATATCGTCTCCTAAACATTTTTTAAAAATAATGCTCTATCCGGTCCTATTCCACAACAAGCTTTCTAATAAGTATTTGTTCTGTTTATTATTTAATAGATGATCACTGTAAAAAGCTTTCTGATTGGTCAAAATTTAGTACTTGCCCAATGAATCATTGCCTAACGGAAACTGATGGGAATGAGCATGCTTGCTAAACATGGCATTTCAAATTTTCAAGTGGGATACGAGATTGAATAACCATTTGAAAAATGAGTGGCAATGAGAATAAATTGACTGCAAAGTCGATGGGAGCATATTTGGTCAGTGTGTATGAAAACTGAAAGCCAGGATTAGCATTTCGCTTTTTGTGCCATAACAGCTCTACAGTAGCAGCTAACGTGCTAAATAGGACAAGGAATTGAACCAGGATGATTTCAAAGTTATATAACTCAAAACTGATTAACTGCCAGAATGAATTTAAGGAGGGAGTTGTTGCCAAATACCCATGTCTATCAAAGATAGTCATATCTTTGCGGAATTTTCTTGGCCCACATGTAGAATCATCTTTCAATATTGTGAGTCATTATTGTGTATATTATCAAAATATTCTAGGTGTGTTAGAATTCAGTGTAAAATAAGAGTAATTATATCATGATAAATGTTTGTCACGGCTGCTTATGGAACAAGGACTAATTCAAGAGACCACAACAGCATCGTAGTTTGTACATTAATCAAAAATCAAGTCTGCAGTACAAGTGACATAAGGCAGGTTCCTAACAATTCTTCTTTTCATAATCAATTCTCAAATGGATGCTTTTCTGTAATTTTGCATCATTTTCACAGTTGAATTTTTCAATGCAGATTGATATTTTATATTTTATATATGTCTATGTGTTCACAGATGCCTGTGCATATGTTCCAGGCTTGATACTTTGATTTGTAAAATCAATTATTTAGTGTCAAGCCAGATTCTTCACATCATGTTGTATATACTGTATATATTGTACATGACAGATAGAAGGCCTCAGGGTAGATTAGTTCTGTAACTAACTGAGTTACCTTCTCTAAATAAAGTAATTATTATTATTATTATTATTATTATTATTATTATTATCATTATTATTATTAATTTTATTCTTAACTCCCATATCTCTTGCCTTGGATGTCATATAATTACATCTGTATATTTGTTTTCATGCACACTTAATATCACCTTGGTCAATAAAGTCCTGTTTAATTCATATCTATTATTTATTTGAAACCTTCTAAAATGTCTGAAAAACTACTGAAACTTCAGTAAAATACTATATAATAATCAAAATTTTAGTGAAATCTCACCAAGGTTTTAGTCAAATTTTTTGTGAAACCTCACAAATATTTCAGTGAAATTTTAGTGAGATCTCACCACAATTTCAATGAAAGTTTTCGTCAAAATATTTGTGAAATCTCACCAAACTTTTCAGTAAAATGAAAAAGACTTAAGTGATGCCATCATGGATTAGGTTTTGTATGCAAGAAAGAAAATGAGGACAAGAAAAACCTAAATCTTATTTGATAATGTCTGTCAAAATAATCCATTGTAAAAATTATTGTGAATATTTATCATTGATTCCCAATAATGTCTAAGAATCATTAGGCAGTTTAATATAAATCTGAAACAGATTTTTTATGGTAGGAAGCACTTAAAAAACCCATCTGAATCCGCTTTAATTATGCCTGGAAAATTTCGTACGGGATGGAATATTACCAAATTCCATATGAACTATTTACAAATTCCATGTAACTATTTACAAATACCATATGGACTATTCACAAATTCCATATGGACTATTGCCAAATTCCATGTGGATTAATCACAAATTCCATATGGATTATTGCCAAATTCCATATGGAATTTTAATTTTATTCCATATGGACAACCTACAGATCTCATGGACTAATTTGCCTATTTCATGGGATTTTCCATACGGAGTATGTAAGGAATCCATAACATTTCCATATGGATACACTGAAATCCATAAGAGTGGTTAGCTATAGAATAAAAATGTCCATATGGATATTTCTGTAAAAGTACGTATGGATTCCATATCCAGTTCATATGAAAAATTTCGCACGGGTAGAGTGAGTCTTGGCTTTGTGTCCAAAGCTACCACACTGATGACATTGTATTGGCTGTCTGTGCCTGCATTCCTGTGCTGAATGTTTGGTCTCACCACAGTAATCACATCCCAAAGTGTACTCACTATATTGATATGGCTGACCATATTGTCTGATGCTGTTTTGACCTACACTGGGTTTACAGGGACAGATCATTCAAGAGGTTTTTAATGTGGCTGTAAGACCAGACTACACGAATGACTGCATTTATATTTTTTGCCAGCTTTTCCACCCTTTGGTAGAAAGGTGGATATTATCTCATTTTCCAGATAGATGTTGCATCACTTGTCCCTCTTCATCCAGGAAACTCATGTACTTGTAAACAATATCACATTTCCATTCACTTGATAGTCTTTGGATCACCTTATTGATATCTAACACATCACAATCTCCCTGGGGGCCATTTCACACAATGCAACATGACAGCTTTGATTTTGCTTATGAATATGTGTTAAGTAATTGGTCATATAGTTCTTCAAAATGTTCTAGATCAGTCCCTTCACTGGCATTGTTCCCTCCAATATAGAGGACTATTTTAGTTAACTTTGAGAGATCATATATCTTTATATCTTCCAGTATTGTCTGTATTTTGGCACCTAAAATGGCATGCTTTCTAACACAGTGCCTCAGCCCTCTGTTGTTAATTCCATGTAAAATGGAACTACCAATAAGGAGGATGTTATCTCTGCAGGTAGAAGACAAAATATTATGTTTACTTTGTATTGATGTAGTTAGTCTGTATGGTGCTTTATTACTCTTAACTTTATCAGTTCTTGCTGAGTCAGTGGCAGATTTGGAAAACTGCTTTGGGTTTTCTTTTGGCAATACTTCATGTGCCAATACGCTTTTACTTAGAGAAATGGGTTTAGGACCAATGGTTTGTGAATGTCTGCTGATAGTCAAAGGTTTCTCTCTCTGGAGAGCTATTACACATAAAGTTAGTCTATTAGTATGCTATATTTCAATATTATTATGATATGTATCAACTGCAGTAGTCACAACAAATACAGAGTACAGTGATGGCAAGTGATGAAAAGCAGTTGAGTTGATCATTGTGTTGGCAGCCATCTTAATGAATGCATCCTGTTTGAAAATCCGCAGCAGAAAAATCATTTTGTCCTATCTCTGCACAAACACATTATTAAAAAAATATCACAAGTAATCCATGGTCACTGTATTAACATTTATGACTTAGGTATTTTCCTGTGGACTTAGTATTTTCTCCATAAATCTGAGTAAATCCATGGAGCATGCTGCAGCACTGTCATACTAGCCCACTCCAATTTATTGAGAATTCAGTAGATACACCTCCTTCATCTTGTTATGAGAAGATTTACTGTATTTTGACATATACTTGATTTAATACTTTGTGTCATTCACAGCAACACAAAATGGGTCATCTATCAATGTAAACTTAGCATGACATTAGCTTGCTCTGTGTAAACTTTCCCCTCCTGCTGGTTTAATTAGGTCTGCCTGATTGTTGATATGCAAAAACAAAAGAGATGCTAATGGAATAAAAAAAAAACAATACATTCTGGAAGCATTTAAATTTGGTAAAATTACCCATTTAAGGATAAGTTTGTATAAAATTAAAAAGTCATCATCACTGGATGCATTTTGTCAAATTAGATCAAATTCTATTCATCAGTATTTTGGGGTAGTTGTTTTAGGGTTCATTGATATGTTACAGTAGATTAGCATCATCTGTATAAAATTGATAAACATTTACAATGTTCTGGTTTCTCTTAAATTTAGTCAAATTTTCTTTCATAGTCTTACAAGCCATTTAACTGGTTTAGCTTTTGTCAGCTATGGCAGCCATATAGATTATAGATCTATGTGGTAAAAAGTTGCCTATTAGCCAAATGCAACTGCAGCAGACCAAGAACTTGGAGGTCATTCAATAATGATTGTTGGAAGGTTTTTCTGTATTTTTTATATATATCTTCATCAATATTTGATGACATATCAGCACCATTTGTTCAATCCTGAAAGGTCTTTAAACCAGTATGATTTCTGTTAAATGTATTCAAATTACGTTGAGTAGTTTTTGAGAAGAAGGCATTTGCAGGCAGACCAGTCTCATTTGTAAAAATCTTGATGCCAAGATGCCTTTTGTCAAATTGGTCAAATTATGTTGAGTGTTTTTAAGAAGAAATCATTCAAGGTTTTATTCTTAGTAATAGCAGTTATTATTGCAGATTAACATCATTGTAAAATCTTGAAGGTCCTTCAAGCATAGATGCTTTCTGTAAAAATTTGGTCAAATTTTATTAAATAGTCAATGTTAGAGAAGTCAAAGATTTTTTTATTTTTAGTAACAGCAACAACATTTGATGATGGATCAGCATCATCTGCAAAATACTGGAAACCCTTGATGCCAAGGTGTCTTCTGTCAAATTTGATAATATTCTGTGGTGCAGTTCTTGAGAAGAAATTATCTGAAGGTTGATCTATTTACAGCAAATTTGGTCAACGTATGCTGGATTGTTTATAAAAGTCATTGAAAGGTTTATCTATTTTAATTAATGGTGACCACATTTCATGGCAGATGGCCATAAACTGTTAAAAAAAAGAAAGCCTTTCATGCCAAGAGGTTTTGTCAAATTTACTGGTACTTGAATTCTGATGAGCAGTTTTTGTGAATCCAATTTAAAGCTTGTTTGTTTTTTTAGCAATGGAAGCCATATTTGATGCTAGTTTAGAATCATTTGTATACATCTGAAAGACCTTCATGATGCTTTCTTTCAAATTTTTTCAAACTCTACTATGCAATTTATGAAAGGCATTTAATTGTTGTTCTGTGTTAAGTGTTGATGCCTCATATTTGATGGTACATCAACATCATTTCCATGAACTTGAAATGCCTTTAATCAAGGATGTTTATCAGTCAAATCTGGTCAAAGTCTACTGAGTAGTTTTTAAAAAGTAGTTTCCAGACTATTCTTTTTTTAAGGAACAGTGACCATACCAGATTGCAGTTAATATTGATCTAGTGGTTTTAAGAAGCTGAAAATAGCAGTTGTTGATGGATGACACATGCTTGATGATGGACAAATTACATGCTTGATGCAGGGCCATTATAGCACACCCTTATTTGACCTTACAAGCAGGTTAGTTAAACATATAAAAGCCTTTATGCCAGGAGGTTGTCAAAGTTTCTAAAATTCTTCTGAACCATTACTAAGTAATCTGAGTAACCCATAGTCAAAGGGGCAAGCAAGACTTGACTTCGAATCAATTGTCTTAACTTCATAATGATTCATGCCAAGTACAAAGAAATATATAATTGGGTTTGGTAAATATAGGCTAAGGAAGAAAATGTAACCCAAACCTGAATGCAATTTCTATGACTACTATTTTGATCCCAAGGTTAAAGGGAAAAGCGAGGATCATTGCAGAATGAGTTTTTCTTAACTTCATAATGGGTCATGCCATATATGATCAGAATCTGTCAAGGTGTTATGGAAATATAGGTAACTTTAATCTAAATTTTAACAAACTATTATGTTGTAAAAGTGACTGCTATGTCTCACTTCTTACTAATATGGACTCAACAACAAATGTGGAAGACAGTACAGTGGTCTCCCTCTTATATGGCCATCCCTTTCTGCACCAGAAAAGTGGCTACAAAAGACAGGTGGCCTTTCCAGAGGAGAACTATATTTGTGAGAAGCATGTGTATGTAGTAAGAAAGCTACATATAACTTCAAAGCATTTAACACCCTCATTTAAAAGTAGCATTAATTATTAAAAGTTAATAGTTCTTATTCTTAAGTATGAAATGCAAATGGGGTATTGTTGGCATGCATTGCAAAACGATTAGAAAATATCATTTAATTCCAATCTTTAAAGTGTAAACTACATACACTTTACAATTTGGGATGAAATAGGTCAATGAACCAATAAATGATCTAGAAATAGTAGACAAAATAATAAATGATCAATAGAAACAGCAACAATATACTAATACAACCTAATATTCTGATGAAATATAACAGCATTAACGTCTGTAAGATGAACCTACCTGTGTATATTCTTGATCACTTGGAAAACTACTCCCAAATATGGTGATGATGTTATTGGTGGGAATCAACTGCTGTAAAATGGTAAGAGCTCCATAGTTCTCAGTCAACAACAACAGGTACCGACTCTCGCTATAACAAAGGAAAGGAATTATTAAAATTGTGCTCAGTCAACAACAACAGGTACAGACTCTCACCATAACAAAGGAAAGAAATTCTTAAAACTGTGCTCCGTCAACAGCAGCAAATATCAACTCTCACTACAACAAAGGAAAGGAATTATTAAAACTGCTCAGTCAACAACAGGTACAGACTCTTGCTATAACAAAAGAAATGAATTCTTAAAACTGTGCTCAGTCAACAACAACAGGTACCAGCTCTCACTATAACAAAGGAATGGAATTCTTAAAAATAAGCTCAGTCAACAAAAACAGGTACTGACTCTCAATTTAAATGCAAAGAAAACAAAAAAAGGAATTTTTAAAACTGTGCTCAGTCAACAACAACAAATTCTGACTTTCACTGTAACAAAGGAAAAGGGATTCAGAAAAAGTTCAAGACATGGTATGTTCCATAAGCTAGATATGTCTCACACACAGACATTTTCATAAGAAGTCCAAATTTAATCCTTTAAATATTATGTGAATCAGTACAAGGTTATTCTAAAGGTGTTAAAAATCCTTACAAAATCAATTTGCTATGAATAGGCTTTTATGCACTAAGCTGTTATTATTTTCTTTTAATTCAGGAGCAATTTTCTTAAAAGACCTTTAAATTTCTGCTTTAATTATTATAAATATTGGAATTTGTTTTACTTAAAGTATATGAAAATGGTACTTAACTGCTGCAAAACTTTACTGACCAGTTGAGTTGTGCAAGTAAAATTGCAACCCATCCTAAAATTGTGACAATATCTTTGACTTATGTACATTCCTGCTAAACCTTGTTCTGTGGACTGATTCAGGAAAATAGCTGTAAAATGAGTAATAACCATTCCAACTGAACTCACACTTTTTATGTCCCACATGACACTGGTTGGAGCATCTAGTGTTATCTTTGTCTGTCTTTTCTGTTCATTGATCCATTTATGTTAATCATGCCCTGATCAAATTATTTTGTGTGTAAGTCAGTATCCATAAAGCTGTCCAGCACACATTGGTCAAGTTATGCGTGTGGTTCAGTTTTTATCCATCTGTCCATCATACACTGGTCATGTTTTTTGTGTAGATTAGTTTCAGGCACTTTTGTAAAGCATCACCATTCCATGAATACAAATAAAGTTTTACCCATTTTCAAACTTAATATTGATACTGACAACTTACTTCTGGATGTATCTTATTAAACCTCAGAGTTTTATGTTTGACAAAATTGACTGGTAATACATAAAAAAGATCAAACTTATAAAACACCAAGAAAGTGCCAAAGGTAGTCTGACTTCACTCTAACGATTTTTTTTGTCTCAAAAGTGTTGTACTCCTCATGAAGCATCTACATATCCCGCTGAGTAACTCTGCAGGCATTTATATTTGAACAAGAATGCAATGTCTATGTGCTGTACTAGTGCATTATGTGAATGTGTTGTAGAACTAAATGCAAAATTGTTCAAACACTCACTACAGCCCTAAAAGTAGGTCACAGTTACCTATCCAGTTTAATAACTCTGCTGGCATTAGAGTGCTAGGTCTAAGGGATTTAAATTTAAGCAACAGAATGATGTATGAAACCCAACAAGCATTCAAATTTCCAAAATATAAATTTATTTAAATAAAATATAAAATCAAAGTGAAAGGATTAAAAATAACTTACAGTGTATGAATTCCTAGAATGTAATCCTATAAACCTGAAATGTCCTATAAGTTCTCACTAGTCTGGAAACTGTTCTAAGGTAATCTGAATGTGGCTTGTATAGTGCTTGCGTGTTAATATGATAAACTATTAAATTCAACTGAATTATCAAACTTTTTCTGCTTTAAAGCAATCTCTTAAATGTCCACATTCATTGAAGTCCTGGAAAGTTTCACATAATGCGATAGAAATTAGATATTAAATAATTGAATGATAATCACATAATTCGAAATTGCTCACTGTTTAAATCACTAAATATTCACTCTGCTAATCCCATGAACATATTATCAATGAATCACAAGTTCTCTCTCAAGACTCTTACAAATGCTTTGCATAACTGAAGAACAAACATAATGCAAGTATCTTCCTTATATAGTCTTCTTTTGCATTTAAAATAAACATCTATGACTCAGAACAATATCAAACATTTAACTCTTACTATTTCAACATAATTCAAACAGTCATAAATAATAAACAAAAAACAGTTCTGTCCTGACCTTCAAATCTCATTTAACCAATCAAATGCTAGAATGTTTATGTCAGGTCAATCATACTTTGATTTCCCATAATTATGCACACATCCCACAATCAATACTCATGTGTCATCTTGTCCTGCATTTAGTTGTTTATTTCACCTTAGAGAAACTGTGTGAATGAAATTTTACTACATAGTATAACTGTACTTTTAAGATAGTACTAACCAATGAATTAAACAATACAAAAATGTAACTCACAGTTTCAATAAAATTATAATATAAATTCAAAAGATTATACATAATTCCTTAACGAGAATGAGCAGGAATTCTCAGAAATGAAATGTTTCACCTTCTCTGCTGGTGCATTATACAGATTCTTCATAGAACTAAATACAAAAGTGACAACATAATCTAAAGTGTGAAAAGAAGGTCAATGTGACTTATTTTTCCATGTAATGTGCAGTACCTTCCACAATTAATAGTCCCATCATGTTCCATGACTGTATATACAACAGTGACAGAGTAACAAATCATAAATACTTAACACTTATGCTAACAATAACAACAACACAATCAGAAAAGTGATACCTGTGTCACCTATGTTTCATAGGCAAGTAAAAAAGTGTGCTGGATGCAAAACTTTACATTAACACCACTCTTAGAACAAAAACATTAGAAGAAAAGTTATGCTTGTCTCACCTATGCTTCACAGGCAAGACAAAAACTGAGCTGGATGCACAAATTTACATTAACATCACTCCTAAAACAATGAAAACACTACTGGAAAAGTGATTCCCATGTCTTGCTAGGCAATAAAAAAACTGAGCTAGATGCAAACATCACACAAAAGATGATAGCATGACACTAGTTATCAAGACATAATTTTGTCTAAATTTTGAAAAACCTTCTGATGAAAAATTTAAGTTTTATGACTCAAGCAATGTAATCTTACAAACTGTGGTCTAAGCAAAATGCAATGCAAATCATTAGTCATATAGGTCACAGTGGCCAACAGTTGTCTAAACTATGCAATAAACCTCATGAAGGAACTACAAATTGTTGCATGACTCTGCCGACAATGATGTTTAAGAAATTCAGTCAAATTGAAAGAACTGATTTTGAAGAATAGGTGAATAGCCATTCCAAAAACTTTCTATTTATATCCATTTTCTTACTGCATATGACAAAGCACTGACATTTTTATTCATTTAAAAAAACTTAATTATATTTACAAAAGAAACAATAATCCCTCAATAAATTTTTATAACTGTTCCATTTCATTTTGTATCTAGATTCCGTTTACTTAAAAGCTGAATTAACTTATATGACAGAATAAGTTCAAAACAATCAGCACAGGAATTTAACTATGGAGAATAAGAAGTATCAATTCATTCTATTTTTATGAATTCCATAAAATATTCACACTGAACTTTAACATAAACAAAAATCCCTCAAAGTGACTGATGCTCTACTGTCTTAAAAGAATGTCCAATAATTCAAGACAAGTCCAGTTCTTCTTTTAACTGCTGAGTGTTGAAACTATCTCTGACATTCTTGAGTGATGACATTTTCAAACTAGTTGCTGTTGTGGCCACATTGGATGTAAGAATGGCATACTTTTCATTTAGGACAAACAAGACATCAACAGAAGGCTTTTACTAAAAACTGCATGCCAATCTGACCATCCATTCAAGTATCTATATCAAGATTTTCAAGATGGCCATTGTGGCTGCTAGAGTTGGTATAAAATTGACACCATCTGTATTTAGAACCAATTAGATTAGATAAGTCTTCCAGTGTCACCATGTCAGTATGACTTTCCATTTAAAAGGCATAGTGAATACAATTTCCATCATGGCTGCTATGGAGGCCATATCTGAGGTCAGATAGCACCATTTTCATTTAGGACCAAGTAGATATCATAATTAGTCTTCTAGTAAAAAACCCATGTCAATATTACTTTTTGTTTCAGACAAAAAATGATTGGAAGATTTTCAAAATACCTGTCAGATTGACATCATTTTCATAAAAGACCAACATAATATCTCCTGGTGAAAACCCAGTGTCAATAGGACTTTCCATCAAAATGGAGTGACATAAAAAGATTTTGATAATGGCCACTGTGGTGGTCATATTGCATATCAGATCAGCAAAAGATTCATTTAAGACCAACTAGACATCGTTAAAAAAATTCTGGTCATAACTCCATGATAATATGACTTTTTGTTCATGTGGAGTAACAACAGTATTTTCATATATCACATCAGCCATAGTGTATTTTGTAAGTTCATTAATTTATAACTATATAAACATCACAATAAGCCTTTAAGTGAAAACCCCATGTTGATATGACCCTCCATTAAGGTGGAGTAGTAATAACAAGATTTTCAAGGATGCCATTGTGGCTGCCATACTGAATATTTAGGCCACACAGCATTCATTCAGGACTAACTAGATATAAGATATCTTCAGTTGAAAATCCATGTCTATATGACTTTCCATTCAGGTGGAGTAGAATAACAAGATGTTGAAGATCACTGCTATGGTGGCCATATTAGATATCAGAGCAGGTGCATTTTCATTTAGGATGAACTAGACATGATAAGGAATCTTATAGTGAAAACCCCATTTTGATATGTAGTTTTTTGAGGGTAAAACTAATTTTAATTTTGCAAAACTTACAGCTACTGTTCTGATTTCTTTTTCGTGCCAAAAAAATGTACTGTCCATTGATGTGCATACATCTTCCCTTAGAGTGAAGAATTGTCAGTATGATGCAATTCCTGGTGCAACTTGCCTTGTTCTTGGCATGTTATGAGAAAACAAGCAGACAGTTCATCTTTTTCATAGACGACTATTACATCATTACATCAGAGTGGGGTGGGAGGAGGTTATTTGAATATAGCTATGGATAAGTACTGCATAATTAAAATTAATTTTACCCTCCAAATAACTACATTTTCATAGCAGCAATAGCTTACCCACAGCTACTGTTTAGCTGAATTTGTCATTATGGACGGTTCGCTGATGTTCCTTTAAACTGATAAAAAAAACAACAGAAAATGGAAACTATACACCATTGGTGGAGAGGTCCATGTTATAGATTGTTGATATTTCTTGGGGCCACATGTTAAATCGTAATGATGGGACCTAGAGAAAAAATGTCTCCAACTGTTGTGATATTGAGAGGAAAAGGTAGTATGGGAATGCCAAAATGTTGCTTACATGATGTTCTCCAAGGGAGATTGATTAAGGCAGGCCCAAGAGGAAGCAGTGGCACAAACCTCATGGGCTCTAAGATTCATAAAGGAAAGGTCTTGATCAGTAAGAGACTGGTACATTCCTTTGATCGTGGTGGCAATCCGTTGTGAAATAGTGGCAGCTTAAATGTCTACAGAATCCTTGAGACGGAGAAAAAGATGCTTCCTACCCTTTCTTTTTCCTTGGATGCCTTCAGATAGAAATGGGATGCTTTCATGGGACATAAAAGTCTATCTGTATCATCCACAGCACAGGTTCAACTGAGACTGGGGATTTCTATTGGTAGTGGAGCTATGGAAGGTAATTAATTTTTGGCTAAAAGTACCAGCTGACAAAGTAAGGAAACCAAATCATAATTCCCATTAAACTGGAGACAGCCAGTGTCAATAGATAAGCCATGAATCTCACTTCATCTTTAGAGTGAGGTCCTGAAAAGGAATCTCGCTCAATTGTTCATAGTCTTTTTGTTAAAGACCATAAAACGCAAGAAAGATTCCATCTAAGCATAAGAGCATGAGACAGGTCTTTGCAGCTCAAAATACTTAATAAGTAAGGTGTGAATCCAAACCAATTACTATGCTTTGAAAGAATTTAAGTGTGTTTAAAATGGCAACTCTATAGCCCTTGATAGTGGATAAAAAGCATATTTTGTTCTCAAAGAGAAACAAAGGGAAATCAGCACTAGAAGTTTTAGAGGGGCAGCTAGGATCAACACATTTCCTACTGCACCAAACACAGAAGAATCTCCACCTGGCATCATAGACCTAGGATATAAAAGTTCTCCTGGCCTGAATGATGCAATTGGCAACTTGGCCCCAAAAACTGTTCTGTCAGAGAGATCACTTGAGATTGTTGTGCAGGAGGTTTGCAAAAGAAGATCCATCCTGAGAGTAAGAGACCTGGATCAAGTGATCAACAGGTCTAGAAGATTGTTGAACCACAAGCGCTGAGGCCACAGTGGGGCTATGAGAATGATCTGAGCAGTGGAAGCTGTGACTTTTTGCAGAATTTGAGGAATCAGTCGGAAGGGTGGGAAGGCATAAGCAAACAGCCGATCCCACTGGAAACTGAACGCATATACTGCCCATGCCCCTCGATCATGGACAAGAGAAACATAAAATGGAAGTCTGTTGTTGAATCTGGTTGCAAACAGATCCACTAGGGGCCATCCCCACAGCGAGAAAAGGGACTCTATAACAGAGCGGTGATGCGTCCATTCTGTGATGACTCTGCCAGCTGTGGACAGATTGTCCCCGCTGTACATTTTCAAAGGTGATACTTGGAATTTTGACCTAAAACCTTTGTCGTCCAAGGTTTTTCCATGGTTTTCCAAGGAAAACCTGGGAAACCTCGAACAATGGTGATATTTTGTCAAAGGTTTTATAAGCAAACATCAGACATTATTTCATACATTTAAAAAAACAAAAAGAAAATACCTTGGACAAAGCTTTGAACATAAGAACTTAGTTTTTTGGGGGCTTGGAAAATCCAAAGAAATAAGAACTTAGTCATTTTTTAGCTTGGACATAGCTCAGAAATGTAGACTTAGAAAATTTTAGCTAGGAAATGGACTTGGTCTGTTTAAACTGTGAATTGATATATTTCTATATATTTATTCAGAACGTATTTTTATAGTTTATTAAAATGAATAATGTTTGTCATTACCAAAACAACTAACAAGTCTAGGATTTGAATTAAAAAATTGACTCAATTAATGTTGATTGATTGATATGGGTTTTACAGTGTACCATCTCAGTTCATGCATCATGGTGCCAAACAGGATCAGATTTTGGTTTCACATCTTATTACATGGAGATAAAAATATGAGATAAAGAACCAAACCTATATACATGCTGGAATCTCCCAGTTAGAAAAATTCTTAGTATTCATACACTTTTAATCAGATCATACAATCATGTTAGTGTAACACAGTGTCCCAAATCTAATGCCATGTAACCACATAGGGCAACTGTAAAAATATATTTTCTAACAACTGAGTCAAAAGTAAAGTCTTTCAGTGCTTAAAAGGTCACATGACATTTTTCTTAAAATTTGTGTTTGTGTGTTAGTTACAGGAATAATAATTTATAGTACCAGTTTAGAAGGATAATAAACTATTATTAGTGCAAAAATGTTTTCTGAAAAATTGCATGGCACTGTTTATTTGTCATATTAGTTACAAGAATAATAATTATAAATATACAACTGAGTCTGAAAAAAATTGCATGGATGATTGGTATGACATTATTTTTGATTATTATTTTTCATATGACAACTGATAATAAGCACAGTTATACTGACGTTTAATCCCTTTCAAAATGATTTGGGAAGAATGCACCAAACACTTGAGTCTGTTTTCTGACACACAAAATGGGGTTGTACTCTGCCTGTACAACACTGATTCCATCTCTGAAACACATATAATCCATTTGGGGATTTTAAATATATTAAACTTTACAAAGAAAGTTGGCATTTGATGTTTAAATAAAATGAAAAATGACTCCAAAGTTACTGATAACATCAATTTGAACAATGTTTTCACTTTGAGTTTAAACCAGTGTAAGATTTATTTTTATTTGCAATTACTTCATACACAATTCAAGTATTTATCAAATATTGACAAACAAGGTACTGTAAAAGACATTTTCCAAGTAAAAAGGCAACATTTGTAATCCTCATTTATGCTTTGCAAAGCCACATCTATCCTTTCAGTGACCAAGTTAAAATGTATGTCAACAGTTAAATTATTCGTCAATAGCTAAATTGTGAGTGGTAAAGGATCAAGTAAAAAACACAAGCTTGTGTTAGTGTACTTGTAGTTGATAAAGATTTTAATTTATACACCTAAATTCTAACACCTGAAGACAAACTCTTCCCTCTATATATCCTTTGGACACAAACAGTTTCCCAACTGCAAATACATAACAAGTTTATCTGTGGAGGAGGTATCTCTGAACTTCAATAGCTACTTCTCCAATTATTTCTTTTCTTCAAATGCAGTTGTAAATGAATTCTGCTTCTTGACCTTGCTTGTCTTAAAAACACTGATAATGTCTGTGCTTTGTTAAAGCCTTCTTTGTTTATATGTTTATGAGCCACCCCCATCCCACCCCATGTGTATTTCCTATTGCATTGGTTTTAAAATAAGGGTAGGTAGATATATATATATATAATGTACTAAGCACTTGAAGTTGTTGAGAATTTTTATTTTTATTTTTAATAATTTATTTTCATTTTTAACCGGAGGAAAAAGTGCTATGGTCAGCAGCTTAAACAGGTACGGTTGGCTGACTGGGATCTTTTTTTGTGTGCCTGATATGGCACTTCTGGTCTGCAATGATCAGAATCTGGGAGATAATTTTATCTTATAAAAATAAAAAATTTAGATAAATGAAGGACCCCATGTAATACTCGTAGCAGGTGCTTATCTACTTACTGCTGTTAAATTTTAAAAAATATTGAGAAGTTGTGAAAAGTTCTAGGAAATATTTCTTTCACATTCTTCCATTGGTTGCAGAGCATAGAATTATCCAATCAGAGAAGACGATTCATCAATCAATCTTGTACAAACCATAATAATAAATTTGAAAGTGGTCCTTTGAACGAAAGCAAACTGGTCTGTGAAAACTTGCGTTATAAAGGAGTGGATTCATCAATTACCATGAAATTGTTTGTGTTATTTATATGATAATCCTATTGCTGGAAATGTTCTTAGCCTCCTAAATATTGTTCAACCGAGAAAGGCAATGGAAGATTACAAAGTTGGAGATTTGGTGTTGGCAAGGTTGCAGAGTTTTGGGATAACAGAAGGAATTATTGGAAGGATTGGGGATAAGTTCATTTCTTCTTTATTACATTACATTAAATTTGAAAAAGATAAGAACATCTATTTGCTCTCATTTCATAGGCCGGCTGTACACTGCATCAGTTTTTCAGTCGATTGCATCTTTTTTTTTCGGTGGAAATGGGGTTGTTTAGTGAGCTATAAATACTACATGGTGTCATTTACCCACTAGGCATTGCGCCATCAGCTGTATTGTTTTTGGACAAACATGTACAGCGTTCGGTTAACCTTATTGTTGTTTTCATCTTTATCTCACTGATAGCTTGTGTGTTTTGTCGAAGAAGGATTTTTAAAAATAATTGTAGTGAAACAATGATATGTTTATTGGACTGAGTGTCCCTGCTTCTATGCATTCTTTAATCCTGCAAAGATATATGATAAATAATAATAATAATAATAATAATAGTAATAATAATAATAAAAATAACTCTTATCATTGTTGTTGTTTTTCTAATTTTATCTTTGTACAATTCAGTTGTAAATCTTTGGAAGTAAATTACAGGAATATAGTACATTTTAATGATAAAAATTATTTAACTATGCCCATTTTAAATAGAGCAAAGCAAACTAACCCATTAACATTAGTTAAATTTAGAAGAAAAGAATTAATGGTTTGAATTATGTATTATTATTAAACATGAAAATGAAGTCATGTTTTAAAATCATTGAAAGAACAATAAAATCAGAAAAATATTTAATGACTCGAAAATGGATCTTAGAATAACTGTGTACATAATTATTATAGTGCATTAAATCAGGAGACTAGGTTTATGAATAGCGTTAAAGACAGGTAAGAATAGAACAACATCCATGTGTATAGGTTGTTAGGCAGCAAGAAAATCTACAAAGCAATCAATCAGATTCATTACTGCTTCATTATATTAATGAAAAGTTATATTTACTTTATCCATTTTCTTTAAATAATTGTTTTGGCCTGTCATATTATCATGTGTTTGTCTGAAATTGCTGCTGCATTTTACTTCTAGATATGAAGATATGACATTGCATGATGGCCACTGTTAAACAACTTTATAGACCTTGCAAACCCTGATAGTATATGTCCTTCATTTCGGGTGTAAATTTGTGCACCATATTAAAATGATTAATGCTCAAGCGTGTAATATGTTGATGATATTAAATAGTACTTAAATTGGATTTCTTTTTTTGTCTAATTGGAAAGGAAATATGGTGTCCATTATACCAATTTCATGCTATATTTTACCTGTTGCATACGAATTTACAAAAATGCAAGCATCAGTGATCTCTTAACTTTATAAAGGATGTCAGGTTACATAATTAAATGATTACTAATTTGATTTTTAAAGGCCAACATGCCAAACCACATTTTTTTAGCAATAAACATGGGTATATGTATTTTTTCCCAAGTAATCAATTCCCATCACTAGTAAATGGCATGGAATGTATTGCATATTTTTTGAAAAGTGCATTCTTTTTAACATTTAGGGTTAAAACAAGTAAAGATGCAAATCCACAATCACCAATACCACCAAAAATGGCTAGGACAGTAGCAACAAAATAGACTACCAAGATGGCAACACCAAAACAGACTAAGATGGTAACACCAAAATAAGTCCAAGGTAAGATAAAGATGCAACAATTTCAAACTTTCTAAAAACTTTATATGCAACAAGCATTGTGTCATATCCTTAAGGGTTGATTACAGTACAATAAAATAATAAGATAGTAATTCTGAATAATTTTAATAATATCTTTAAAGGGATGCATCAGGATCTTATAATAATAATAATAATAATAATAATAATAATAAAGGCTTTATTTAAAGAAGGTAACTCGCTTACAGAACTAATCTACCTTGAGGCCTTCTATCTGTTATGTACAACATATACAGTATATACAACATGATGTGAAGAATCTGGCTTGACACTAGATGATTAAGTGATTTTAAAAATCAAAGTATCAAGCCTGGAACATATGCACAGGCATCTGTAAACATATAAACATATATAAAATATAAAATATCATTATAATTGACTGAATACATTAGTTTGAACTTGTAAGGCATTGAGCCAGGAACAGAATACAATCTTGACTGTATTATCAACAATTCAGAGTGATGATCCCAAATTCAAAGAACAGTCCATTGTAGAAATATAGTGTTTTAAGGGTTATACCTTGTTTTCAGAACTAAAGGGTTTCAAACATGATTTGTAAATTGAAGGCTGCCATAACAAGTTATGTTATATGTGTACTATTTGTTTTCATAACTCATCACATTTTATATTTTCAACCAATATTTTTTTTTGCAGAGACTGATCCAAAAGAAATAGCAGAATATCAAAGAGGTGATGATAAACAAGAAAATCAATCAAGCGCTAAAACCATCAAGAAACCAGAATATAAATGGATGGATTTTCAAAATTAAATAGACAATTTGGCACTAAAGGAACCTTATGGGCATTCTTAATATTTTGACCTTTTCAAAATTTTTTATTGTACGTGTTGAACAAAATAAAAATAAAATTTATTCTTATATTCTGTAATATCTGCTTGAATTCTTGGTCTGATGTTTTATGCCAGGGAGGTGTCCAAGGAATCCTTGGAAGATATGTCCTAGGAATCCTCAGACAATATGTCCGAGGAATTCTCAGAATGCATGGAAACCATGGAATATGTCAGAGGATTCCTAGGAAACCTCAAAGTATTGGTTACAAAAAACCTTGGAAGTCTGAGGTCAACCTCAGACATTTGAGAATAAAAACATTGGACATTAGTATAAAAAAATTTTGTCCTTGGACTATTACCTTGGAAAAGTTGTCAACCAATACTCCAAGGTTTTTCCTGGGAACATTTGTCCAAGGTTTCCTAACAAATGTTCATGAAAATTCCACAACTAAGTTCATGAACACTTCATGAATTTTGATGCATCAAACTTGAAGTTCATGAACACACTGATAAGCTTTTATGAACTATTATAATATTTTACAAGTTCCTAAAATGTCATGAACTTGGTTCATGAATTCAAGTACTTTGATGCATCACTAAGATATGTATTAAAATGTTTATGACATTTCTATACCAACATATTTATACAATATTCATAAAAATTCATTATACAAACTTCCTCACAATATTTGTGAAATATAAATAAAGGTGAATAAATTTTTTTTAAAATGATATGAATACTGTATAAATTCATAGAGATCTTTTATTCAATACTTGTATACTCAACCCGAGTAGTTCTGGATTAATATGGGAAAATATTTTCTGGTCAGCATCAACAAAATGTACTTGCAATAAAAGCTTTCAATGACTTTGTTCTAATGTTTTCACCCATTACTGTCATAAACTGCATACTCTGTTGGCTTAGAACTATCACTGGTTGTCAATCTGCTGTATAAACCGAAATATGTAAACAACAATTATCCTGACTGGATGATTGAGAAAGATGTGATACGATTGGTTAATATACATGGTCAAGTTTCAGCAGCAGAGCCTTATTTTCCCCATAAACAAAAAAGCATGCAAAATAGTTCTACAATGAATAAAAACCTTTACAAAAACGGTGGACTCCTGTGGAATGGACAGCTGAGAATAGTTTCAATATTATTTCTTTTAAGTGAGTAGAAGTGCAGAGAAGAAATTATGAAGAATATGAAGAAAATGATTTGGTGAGAGCAAAATTAGGAGGAAAGCATACACAGCCTGGATCATCAAAATTCCAGTGAGTATCTTGGTCATTCGTGATTATTTCAGTGAAAGTTATATGGATATTTCATTGGTTTTTAATGAGGAATGATTTTTTCAGATGCAATTTAGAGTTGCTCTTTGAAGTTTTGAAAATCACTAAACATTACTCTGCTTCCCTTTTCTAAATCATACCCCTCCCCTTCAATCTCAATACAAGACGTGGTACAGCATCTTCTATAGGAATTCAGATGTTTATCATTTTCTGTTTCGTATCATCACTATTTCTCTGATCTGATGTAATTTGGTAAATTAAAAAAGAAAAATTAATGTGTCAAATTATACACAAGAATACACAAACAAATAAGAATGTGATGAAATTGGAAGCATGTGGAGTCAGATGCATTAACGACATTTGGGCCTATACCATAGAAGTCTGACATTTTATCAACAGAAAACAGCAAAATTTTGAGACAGCACGAATTAACCAAATCTGTACTAAATGTGTGTGTGTATATATATATAAGGTTATTTAGTGTAATGATGTTGTCAAAACTTTTTGTCATATTTTATTGATAAAACATCAGACTCCTGTGACTATGCCTATCAGTTAAAATAAAACCAGTGACAAAATTCTCCAAATAATATAAATGCTCAGTAAGTTGAGTATTAAGTGTGAGAAATTAAATAATTTTGAGTTGGATCATAATTGTTCCAGTAAATAAAGTGGGGTACAATAATAATGTGTTAAAAGCTGAAGACAGTGTTGATCGAAGATTATTTGTACTAATAAACTAACTTTATCTTTCAGATCAGACAGCAGAAAAGTAAAATTATTAAAGGATGAAGTTTGTAGGTTAAGGAAGAAAATTTGAAAACTGTAGGATCCTATAGCCAAGATGGAAGAGACATAAAATAGTGACTGCTGCAGTAATGTTAAAGATCCAAACAGTTATCAGATGGAATAGCTCAAGTTGCAGATGGAGACATTCAGTAGTGACAATGGACAGGATTTGATTAAATTATAGGCCCTGAACTTATTCACAAAAGAGTTTTCTGACAGGTCAATCTCTAGGAAAAAGATCATTCAAGTCAGGAAAAACCCCAATGATAGCCTTTTGATGACGAAAGTTAAATATTGTTGTTGTTGTTGTTCTAAGGTTTAACACCATTTTTCAGCACAAGATAGGCTATACATGGCTGTCAGTATTAATGGTGGAGGAAGAACCCTGGAAAACCCAAGGAAGAACCACCAACCCATGAGAAGCTACTGGCAGGCTTTCCCACCGAAAGTTAAATATGCTTAACAGTTGATTGAACAAAATTGCTCCAATATCTCTTGAAAAATTTTCAAAGAAAAATTACAGAACATACAAAAAGTGTTGCTAAGAGTGAAAAAAAGAATATTGCTTGTCAATTTACATGTTCTTTGTTGCATATTAGAAATTTATCTGAAATTAAATACCATTTTTAAGATAATATGTTGCATTTTATACTGTTTTAAAACCCTCACATCTAATGTTATTTTATGATTCAAGATGAAATGTTACTATAGGTATTTGTGAGTTT
Source organism: Sinohyriopsis cumingii (assembly GCA_028554795.2). Classification (NCBI taxonomy): domain Eukaryota; kingdom Metazoa; phylum Mollusca; class Bivalvia; order Unionida; family Unionidae; genus Sinohyriopsis; species Sinohyriopsis cumingii. Next base: position 229,194 of record JAPYKE020000320.1, on the reverse strand, counting down.
GTCCGATAATCAATTTTTTTTATAGGAACTGTCAATGAAGTCATGAATCATTCATGAGAAACTTTGTTCATCATAGTTCACAAATATTTCATCAACTGTTCAAGAACAGTTTGTGAAGTGTTGGCTCATGAACAGTTCATGAATTCAAAATTTCATTAATTTACCATTTTCAGTTCATGCATATTCATGAACAGATCATGAACCTGTTTATGAACTTTAATGAATGGTTAATGAACCCAGTTCATGAATAATTCTTGAACAGTTCATGCCAGTTCATGAACTGTTCATGATCATTTCACAGGGGAAGGAAATCAGTAATGGAAGTTACAGAGGGGTGGAATGGATCAACATGTTTCTGTTGCACCAATCACAGAAGATTCCCTACCTAGCATCATAGATTTTGGATATAGAAGCTCTCCTAGCTTGAACGATGCAGCTGGCAACTCCACCCAAAAACTTGTTCTGGCAGAGAGATCATTTGAGATGAGCAAGGCATGAAGGTGGAGAATGTCTGGGCTGTTGTGGAGAAGGGATCCCCGGTGTTGTGACAGGAGATCCCTCCTGTGTGGTAGAGACCCGGGTCTATCAATCAAGAGGTCTAGGATATTGCTGAACCATGATCGCTGGGGTCACAATAGGGCAATGAGAATGATCTGAGCAGTGAAGTTCAGGCTCATTGCAGAATTTGTGGTAGCAATCAGATTTGTAGGAAGGCATATAAAAATAGGTGGTCCCACTGGAAGCTGAATGTATCAACTGCCCATGCTCTCTAATGTGGGACAGGAGACACGTAAAAGGTGAGTTTATTGTTGAGCTTGGTCACAGACAGGTCCACTAGAGGTTTTCAATAGTGGGAAAACAAGGACTAACTTACTGGGTGGTGAAGAGACCATTCTGTGAGGACAACTTGGTCAGTTCTGGAGAAGCTGTATGCTAATATGTTCATCTTGCCCAGAATGTGGCAAACTCAGATTGTGAAATTCTCTGGGGCATGTATGCCTCCTTGACGTCATATGTAAACTATGACAGATGAGTTGTTTGAGGCGACCATGACACATCAGCCCCTTATTATAACATTGCACCCTTGCAATGCTAGAAATACTGCTTTCATTTCATTTTTCATCTCTCGGTTGTTGATGTGGAGGTACATTCTGACCCGAGTCCAGGAACCGTGGAAAATTATGCCCTTTGGCTCTAAATGAGTTCCCCAGAATGAATCTGATGCATCAGTGAACAGACAGGAATGGGGATCAGGTGTGTGCATGGGAACCCCCACCAGGAATCTGTCTCTATTCATCCACCAAAGCAAATGGTGGTGAAAAACTGGTCCAAGAGGGATGGAGGTTAATAGAGAATCTCTGTGCATTCTAACTTGCGAGAAGGAGGAACTTTAGAGGAAACACATGGAGACGTCCTAAAGGAACCAAACAGGCAGTTCCATGTAGGGAAAGATAAAGGTGAGCAGATAACATGGTTCTCACTCGTAGCATCTCTTGGAGAGCCAGGATTTGATCTACCCAATCCAGAGAAACCTGGACCAAGTTTTGGGTCATGAGGAAGTTTATCCCCATGTAAACAAAGTCCTGTGATGAAACAAGGTCTGACTTCTCGAGGTTGGGTAGGAGACCCAAGTGAGTTATGGTGGACCAAGAGGGCACACATCCTGAAGAAGGGGCTGACTTGGAGATGGTGAATCAGCCAGTAGTTGAAATACTGGAGAACAGATGTTCCCTGTACTTGGAGGTAGGCCGCTACCAATCCCATGACCCAGATGAAGACTCTGGATGTGGAAGAGATTCCAAACAGCAGAACGCAGAATTGAGAAACTTCCTTGTCTAGGCAAAAACAAAGATATTTGCGGTGTGGAGGAAATATGGAGATTTGTAAATAGGCATCCTGAAGGTTGATGGAAATGTTTGTTCAAAAATTCAGTTCATGAATATTTCATGAACTTTTTAAGAACAGTTCGTGAAGTGTTGGTTCATTAACAGTCCATGAATACAAAATTTCATTAATTGACCATTTTCAGTTCATGCATATTCATGAATAGTTCATGAACCTTTTTATGAACTTTCATGAATGGTTCATGAACCCAGTTCATGAATAATTCTTGAACAGTTCATGCAAGTTTATGAATTGTTAATGATTATTTCACAGGGGTGATTGTTCAAGACTCTCTTGACTGCCCTTTTCTGTAAAAGGATGTGCACTTCCTCAATCAGTTTCACCAGACTGGATTGGTGAAGAAAGCTGGGGGTCCTGGATAGAGGTAGTTTTCCCAAAACTGGAGTCGGTACCCCTCATTCACTATTGAAAGGACCCATCCATCATCTGTGATGCTTGACCAGGCCTCAGAAAAAAGGCCAAGGTGAGCTCCGATGGGAATGCCTGAGAGACAGATGTGCCACAGAAGAGGGCTCTATAGTCCCTAGGACTGTCCCCTACCCACTCCTTTGGGAAAAGAAAGGGGCTGTAAAAACTGTCTCCTTCCTTTTCAGGTTCATCAGGCATGTCTGTTTCTTGGTTTCTGAGAGACAGATGGACGAGGAGGTCTGATCGAGTAGATGCTTTGAAGAGTCATGGTGGATGTGAAGAAGTTCCACCGACAAAGTCATAGAAACAGAAAGTGCATGCTAAGATGTCCTGGCCACCACTTCCAGCATGTGCTGAAGAGTGGCTGGGTTTAAGGATGCTTCTCTCAGCATACTAAAAGAAGCAGCTGAGAAGAGGTCGGCATGTGAAGCTATGGTGACAAGCAGTTGGACTTTCTGTTCCACAGTTTCGATGTCTTTTACGGAAAGGTGTTCTCAGGCTCTACTTGAAATACCCACCATGGCCACACCTGCATCAAGTTGGGGATGTTTCTTGGGCCACTTTGGGGAATGTACCTGATAGCTGGCAAAGGAGATTAATGGTCTCAATGTTGAGGAGGGAACAGCCTACCCTCGATGTTTAATATTTTGGCCTGTCAAAAACCTTGCAGTAATTACCTCAATTGTAGAAGAATAAGGAGGAGGAGGTCTGGTTGAGGTTGAGCCCTCAAGATCTTTTCCAGATTGGAAACGATCTTTCTGAACTGTGTGGTAGGTTTTTGGGCACAAGTCAGGAGGTAAGAGGCTTAGACTTCATTTACTGCCTTGTCAAAATACCATACCTCCTCTTCCACGTCTAAAAGAAATGAAGAAGCAGGTGTAAGGGCAGGCATCACTTGTCCTTCCTCCATGTCGAACACATTAAAACTACCACAATGGAGATCAAATCATCAAGGACAATCTGAGCTGGAGAGTGTGTAGGTATCACTAAGTTCTTAGGAGGTAAAGAAGGTATAGGAACACTGCGCTAAGTCCCATACAGCAACACAGTGAGTAGGGGCTGAAGGAGAGAGATGAGAACATCTGTTAGTCCTGGACGAAGTGATGCCTCTAGCCTTCTGAATGGTTTCCACCTGGTAATGAGGTGATAGCAGGACACCGTACAGCCTCTGTTGTAAGGGCAAGATCCGAAAACAAAAGCCCAAGGGGGCATACATGACCAAGGCTCCTCAGGTGGATGGCCTCACATCCCATAGGGATTCACTGGGATAATAGGAAAGGGGGGATACCAATCCTATCCCCTAGTCTAGCCTGAGCCCATTGGTTAGACTCCCAATGTTCCTAATGAGGTGGTAGATGGTGGAGACAGGAGAACTTGGTCTGAACCCTATCCTTGTACCATGAGACCTTAGTGTGGTGATCAGAGGATACAGCATCTCAATTGATGCATCACTAAGAAAGGTGTGGTGCTGATCCCAGTCCCAGCTGGAGGGTGTGACACACTACCTCTAACAGGTGGTGATGGTGCATCTCCTCCTTGATGGGAGGCAGTGACATGCTATGAGAAGAACAGTGCATCTCCTCCCCCAAGGGAGGCAGCGACATGCTATGGTATGGTCAGTGCATCTCCTCCTCATGGGGAGGCAGCAACATGCCATGAGATGAGTGGTGCATATCCTCCACAATGGGAGGCAGTGAGACACTACGAGGTGAGTGGTGCATCTACTCCACAATGGGAGGCAGTGACATGTTATGGGATGAGCAGTTCATCTCCTCCATGGAAGGCAGCAACATGCTGCTACATGGTCGCTGTATCTCCTTAACAATGGGAAGTAGTGACATGCTGGGAGTGATATTCCAGTCAGAAGACCCTTTATTTTCAGTAACAGAGAAGCTGGATAATTCAGATGAAAAATGATAAAGTTTCTTGTTTCTGTGATAAGTGAGGCTGGAGTCTGCAAGATTCCAGCTTTCTGAAGACCATGATTTACAAAATGTAGAATGATTTTTTTCTTGTACATTTGGAACATTTAATACAGTCAGGATGAGTGTCCCAATATAGTAAATAAATAAAAATATTTATAATGACACATATAATTCACTTTGTTTGTATTTACCATGTATGGCATACACCCCTGTGATCACTAGACATAGTAAACAGTAGCCTAAATTTACAAGTCCTTTTCCATGTATGAAACAGAGTTTTCAGTGTTTTATACAACATTTTTTGAAAAAAGGATGTATGCATACATACAATAACAATATGAACAAAATTCAACATGTTGAAACAAATATCTAGCATAGATACCATATACGATGTGGGTCCTGCTGTGTCAATCAAGACTGAAGAACACTCAGCGTCTAGTGAGCAAGCTGTCATTATTCCTTGCATAAATGATTCACCGGTACACTGCAAGAGGCAAATCTTCTCTGGTGAATTTGGCACATATCTGATCACATCAACGTCCTCGAAAAATATCTGTGCTTGTTTTGCACATAACATACCAAGGACAAGGCGAGTAGGATGAGGAATTGCATCGTAACGACAATTCTTCATTCTAAAGGGAGGGTGAATAGACATCAAACAGACAGTGTGTTATTTTCAGCATTAAAAAGAAAGCTAAACAATAGCTATGGGTAAGCTATTGCTGCTATTAAAGTGACCATCCATTCAGCAGGTGTAGCAATAACAAGATTTCTAATAAAGTCATTGTAGTGACTATACTGGATGCCTGATTAGCATCAGTTTCATTTAGGACCAACTAGACCATGAATGTGCATGAAAAGTTGTGATAACTGATGAACAGATGACATACAACTGGCCATCCCATATAATATTCTAGACTACTAGCAGAACTAAAAAAAAGCATAAAACTTGGATCACTGTAATAAAAAATGCAAAAATCTTACAGATGTCCATAAACTGAAGAATTAAATGTCACAAATTTAAGTTTTAATGTCATAATCATGTATCCATTTTCATTATATATATATATATATATATATATATATATATATATATATATATATATATATATATATATATATATATATATATATAGTAAATACTAACCTATGTGTGTTGTTGGTATTATACAGGCAGGCTTCGATCAGACCTGCAGTCCTACAATCAGGATCTCCCTCTCTGCGCTGCAAATAAAATGGATTGAGAAAAATATGATTCAAAATTATATGACCTTGGACAAATATATCATCCTACCTGTTGCCGCACCAAATGACCTTGACCTATAACAATCTGAGGAATAAAAGTATCAAGGTAAATCTGAACCTACCATCAAAACACTGTACAAGATCTGCTTTGGTGACAGCTTAAAGCTGCAACCTTGAACAACAGGTCCTAATATGAAAGTAGATAGCACTGGTCAAACTTGGCTTTTATGCACAAGTCATCCTATTATTAAATACAGTAATTTTATCTTGTAGTATTGTATAACTGATTCATATACTTTTATTTCCTGTGACAAATATATTGTAAAAAACCCCAGTATAATGTGGACTCCTTTTAAAACATGGGTATGGTCATGAATCGCTTGACATGGCAACATTTTGTTCTACTATTGCTACTCATTTAATCGGATTAAAATTCTTTGCTGTTACGAACCAATTACGATGTGTTTTCAAATCATCTGATAGCTTATCTGTTGTGGGTTTTTCATGCACTTATAAAACACAGCCTTGTTGGATTTTCCCTCAATTATAATATGGGTTTTTGTGTTTCCCATCAATGGTGCTACAAAGAAGAAGCACTATGTCACCCAATTCTTGTCATTGCATTTAAAATATTTTCCATTTATCCATTTTTGCTACTGCTTTTAAAATGACTTTCTTAATTGTAAGAGTCAAGTATCAAATGACTTTGCACATTTAGTGAACACCTTCATAAATGTGACATATGCTTGCAAAATTGAGTTTCAAAAATGAAATTAACCAAGACTCAAAAATCCTAAGACAGAAAAATTGTATCCCCATTGTAAATATGAGGCCAAAACAGACTTCAGATATCTCTCCTGGCTGACATCTGCCTAAGAGTTAAATGCAAGAGAAATTGGTTAAGATATCTCAGTCAGAAGGATGCATTCTGTTGAAATTTTTTTCCCAATTCTGCTGACTGTACATGTGTGCTATGAAAATAATTTTTTCAAGCATTGTCTAGTCTTTATATCTTCATTAATTTCATAGTTCATGGTAAATCAGCCACATCTGTCCATCCCGAAAGGTCCCAATGCCAATATGCTTTGAAATGTCAAAGTTGGTCAAAATCTGGATGTTCAGTTTCTAGTAATGGTGGCTATATATAATGATGAATCAACATTATTTGTAAAAATCTGAACTCCCTAATATCATAATAGCTTCTGTTTCTATTTTCATTTCTGCTAAGCAGTTTCTGAGAAGATGTTTACATTTTATTCTATTCTATACAGTAACCACATTTGATAATGGACTGCCCCAATCTGTAAAAATTTCATATTTTGATCAAATTCTGTTCAGCAGTTTGTCAAGAGTCATTCAAATTTTTGTTTAATTCTTAGCAAAGGTGGCCATACAGAGGACAAGTTGGGATCATTGAAAGCCTTCTGAAAGCCTCATATGGCCAGTTTGATTTCTGTTGAAGTCAGTTAAATTCAGTTGTGCAATTTGTCAGGAGTCTTTCAAATTTTATTAAAAAAAGTCTTTGGAATGGTGGCCATACTGAAGGCCAGTTGGGATCATTGATAACAAAATGAAAGCCTTCTGTTGCCATACTGATTTCTGTTGAAATTAGTCAAATTCTGTTGAGTGATTTTTGAGAAATCATTCAATGGTTTTGTATTTATAGCATCCTATTTTTATGCATATATCCAGTGGGTTATACAGGATTTTACATACTCTGCACTGACCATGCAGCATATCTTGGTGTGTGGGCTATATCAGTTCTTTATCTCAATGCCAGTAGCCATCATTTCTAAATGTAAACAGATACAATTTTTAATTATTGTGTAATAATGATGTTTGAAGGTTTGTTTATGTTAATCAGATTGACAACAGGGGCACAGGGGCTTAGCTCATTGCTTACAATTTACTTACAAATCATACATGTACTATAAAATCCTACATGGGAGGTAACTTCTCTTGTATGACCTATTTAAGGATCAACACTGATATTTCAAGCAACAATTTACATAGCATAATAAATCTGGTACCATTGTTTAGCTCAGGCATTCTACATGGCAATCACTGGTTGACCAAAAATGGCATACTGTGTCTACTGATCATCTGATATTCAGTTGACCAATAATGGAATGGTATTCCTTTCAGTGCTCTTACATATTAAGCAGTCGTGATCATGTCCATTTCGAGTGGAAGCATGGAAAAATGGTCTGGCATTAATTAAAGGTATGATAATATGTCCAACTTTGTGTAAGCAGACATAGGCCGCACAAAAAGAGAGTGAAGTGTCCTCCCTCGAAGGATTATTTAGTATATGCATGATGTGAATGTAAATTGTAAGCAACAATATGAGCCCTTGTGAAAAGAAGTAAAACTAGCACAAAAAAATGGATGCCAGGAGGTTAATTCTAGCGACAGTATTTTATTGATACATATACCTAATACTCTTCACTACTGATATACTAGTGTCCAACCCATCAGCGTTTTAACAACACTATAGAAAGAAACCTAACTAATGTTTATTCAAAAAGTTCATCCTCACTGCTGGAAGTGTTAATTCCATCAAACTCTTGTCTCACTGGTCATAGTTCAAAATGTCTGTTGTTGTTGCAAGATGTGCTTCAGTAATTTCCTTGTTTCCTGCATCGTCATCAACTTCATCATCGCCATCATCATTAGACTGCTGCTGGTGAAGTTGCCTATTTTGTTGAAGTATTCCAGCTTTGCTTAATCCATAGCAAGTGGTTGCTGGTGTAATTTCACTACAAGCAATCACAGCCCATTCGCACAGTTCCGTGTACATTGTAATAGGGTTCTTAGTACACATGACTGGTTCATGTGAGATTATGTTAAGGTTTGTGCAGGGTGTAAGTGTTGGCAGGGTATACTAAATAATTTTTATATCAGTGAATTTCTGTAGGGTATATATTGGGGGGCGTACATGGCTGAAAATATGGTAATAATTACCACATTTGATGGTGGATCAACATAATGTAAAAAAACTGAAAGCATTTTATATCAGGATGAATTCAGTCAGATTTGGTCAAATTCTTTTGAGTGGACTGTGTCAAAAATTCACTTAAAAGTTCTTCTGTTTTTGGTAAGGTGGCCAATTGATAGCAGATAAGCATTAGTTGCACAAATTCAGAAGCCCTCTATGCCTGGATGCTTTTTACAAATCTGGTTTTCACTAAATACTGACCAATCTACTGGGTCCAGTATGTGTGAAATTATCAAAGGACATGCCATTTCTCCCTGTAACATGCCTTATTTTCCCCCAGAACGTGCCCTCTTTTGATATTCTGGTCAGCTGTGGCCAAAGTGCACAATAGCTTAAGGTTAGTTTTAAGTAAACAAGCAAGATAGCCAGCGTGACTAATATACAGTTAATCCTTATCATTGCAACTATATTGTGAAAAGGACTGGCTCTCCGACATAATTCAAAGAAACCATGTTCTACAGTATGTGCTACTGAAGCACCAGCAACTGATTAGTATATAAATGATGCCCTATTTTGTTACAACAAGCAGTGCCTAAATACAGTCACAAGCTACCGTACATGTGGCAACTATTTTTCCCATGTTTTATATCCCACCTTATTTCCTTATTCTCAACTCAAAAGGCATTTAACATTGTTTACTAAATAACATATTTATTCTGAATTAGTGTTTTGAGGGCGCATAAGCTGTGTTTCATGTTTCTTCATTCCTTCTTTTAATTTAATCATGGTAATTAACATTTGTAAATAGGGTACAGTAATGAAAGGTGTTCAGTCGTGTCAATTTCATTGGTGGGAATGGAGATTCTACATCATTCTCAGTGATCATTCTTGGGATTGAAACTAACTGCTGACAATTTTATTGTTGCGGTTTACTGTTTGTTGCAGTTTATTTTCTTATTTTAGTATTGTTATATGGTAAAAAAATCATAAATTGACATGAATAATGTTTAAACTTAACATTCAACATGTATTTACTTAAGAAAAATTTCTTTGTTATGTGATAATTGATTTGTCACAACAATATTTACAGGTGATAAAACAGAACATGGCTTCTGTGGAGTGCATATGAGATATCTATGTAGTTTTCTTATAGGAGAAATGAAAATTGATGTACAAAATGTTATAATCAGAGTTCTCTGCAAAAATCAGGAACTGTTATGAAATTCCGCGGTAGGCATGGAATGACCCCAAAAATTTAGATTTTTTTCACCCCTCCTTGAGAGCTGATCGGTATGATACTGACAATTTATTTATACATGACACTCACTTTAACTAGCCTACATGTCTAACATTTGCTGAATGGTCATAGAGTCAGGTCCACTAATTCTACAATTAGCAGCATAACAATGTGCTCAGTCTACAAGCTGTATTACACCACTCATATTCTTCTTTTCAGATTTTTCAAGTGCTGTTGATTTGTCCTTTTTCTGATCTGCCAAGCTTTGAAGTTTAAAAAGGTCTCTCTGCTCTGATTTTTTCCATAATATAACATCCATGAGTCACATTGACAAAGCCTGTTTGTCCCCAAGGGAAATAATTTTTCCAGATGCTGAAGCACAGTTCTCACATCCCAGGTTATGCCATATCTTGGCAAACATGGCCTACATAGAAAAAGTTCTCTCAAAAATCTTTTTATGAGCACATTATTACCTAGGTCACCATTACTACTCAACTTAACTAAACTAGATATAGCAGATCTGGCAGTGTTGATGGAGCTGTAACCTAAACCAGAGTCAATCAGCTCTGTCAGGAAAGCCAGGACCAAATTTAAAGGTGGATCAAGGGGATCAATATGTCTCCCAACTGAAAAGTGCAACCATTTCTGGAGATGTGTCCAATATTGTTTCCTTGTAGATTCTCTCCTTGAGTCAAGTATGACACTGGCAGCTTGTCCTGTTATTTGAAATACAGCTAGCCAGGTTTTCCGCAGTTGACATTCCTTGAGTGGATCCTGAGGCAAGGTCAACAGGAAGCAAATCTGTGGAGAATGTACGATTGCTGAGCAATTTGTTGCAAAAGGCAGGGAAACCAGGAACGTGTTGTCTACAATGGTGCTACAAGAACCACTTCTGCAGAGTTGTCTACTATCTTCTGAAGAACACGTCCCACCAGGCTGAAAGGTGGGAACATATATAAAATTAGGTCTAACCACATCATAGAGAAAGCATCAATGGCCTACGCACGTGGGTCTGGTCTATATGACACGTATTTATGAATTTGATGATTCAATCTTGAGGCAAACATATCAATATCAAACTGTCCAAATATTGCATGTATTTTATTAAAGATTGCTTTGTTTAACATCCACTTTGCATCATCATTGAAATTCCTAGATAGGTGATCTGCTTCTACATTATTCTTCCCAGGAAGATGGAAAGCACTCAACCAAATCTGTCTTTATATAAACCAAAACCAAATATCGCGGGCCATTTGATCTAGTAATCTCTTCCTACCTCCCATTTCGTTAATGTAGGCAACAGCTACAATATTATCCATGAAGATCCTAATGTGCAAGTTATAGCTGTATCCACAAAGAGAATTTAATGTCAGAAGCAGGCCTGCAATTCTAGAACAATGAAGTGGCTCATTATCTCAGTAATACTCCAGCAACCACCAGTTTTAACACTGTCTCATTTACCCCTCCCCATCTGTTAAGAGAACTGTCACTTTTAATATTAATGTCTGGGTTACCTCTGCAAATAGGCTTACAACTGATTTTAACATTTTGGATCCACCATTTAATTTAATCTTTAGCATTGCTGGAAAGAGAAATTGATGCATCATAATTGCCCTTATGCTTTTTCAGTAATCTGTTTTTCTCCCCTTCCAAAGGTCTGTAGTAGAGAGGGGCATATTCTAAGCCTGGCTCACTAGCAACCATTGTGCCTATTAATTGTGCTAATTCACGAATAGTCAAATGTTTCTGCTTCAACAATGTGTCACAAAACTCAATCAATGCCTGTGCCTTTCCCTCAGTCAATCTAATTATCATATTTACTGAATTCATGAGAAATCCCACAAAGCTGATAGCTAGTTTGTGTAGGCTGCAATATGGATGTAGTTGGGTGTATTGTAAATCCTAAATTGTCCAATAATGCAGCAGTATGGTACACATTGTTTTGACACTCTAAGTATGTTGAACCTAGAAGCAGACTATCATCCAAATAGACAACATTGAGATGACCTGTCTTACGCAAGGATGAAAAAACAGGCTTCATTATTTTGGTGTATACTCGTGGTGCAGATGCCAGTCCATTTGGTAAAAAGGTGTACTGATAAAATGGTCCTTTCCAGTGAAAGCATAAATATTTACAATGCCAACTGGAAGAGAGTAATATGCATCTTCCAGGTCAATAGAAGCAAAATAATAATCTTTGCAAACCATGGTCAGTGCTGTTTTTAATGTGTCCATTTTAAAATGGTGATGTACCACATGTACATTGAAAGCACGCAGGTTAAGAATAACCCGGATACTCCCATCATGCTTTTCTCTAGTAAAAATGTTAGACAAGTACTTTACACAGGCAAAGTTTATTCTCTCCAATACTCCCTTTTTCAGCAGTTTATCAATTTCAGTTGTAATTACAGTGGATTCTTTGTCAGAGAATTTTCTGTTTTGGAATACAAGGTTGGACTGGGCTGCTATCGAGTTCAAGTCTATAACCTTTCAGATTAGATAAAATCCATGCATCAGATTTTATTTTCTGCCATTTTTTAGCACACCGACTAATTTTACCAGCAAAAAATTTTCTGTCATATTATATAAGGCTGGGATAGAAAATGTGCTCTCGTGAAAGGGAAAACTGCTACTTACAGTTTTTGTGGAAGATGCAATACTGCCTCTGTTCAAAAATCTTGATGGGGGTTGTAAGGTCTCCTCTTTTTGAGGTTCTGTGGTCCCATTGGTATGGTTGCCATTGACAGGGCTGGGACCTGGCCCCCATCTTGATTAAAAAAGACTTGGGTCCTGCTTGAGCACCTTTATAATTTGAGTATCTTCCAGTATTTGAAGCCTGAAACTTTCCAGACGCTCTGTTCCCTATCTGCTGAGCATCTGCAATATTTTTAACTTTTGTAGACATATTATCTCCAAACAGGAGGTCAGTTACCTTATTTTGGGGTGCACAGAGAGACTGATAACTATAATGGAGATTCGGCTTGATCAGTTCTTTCCTCTTAAAAGACATTTCACAAAATGCAGATGAAAGCATCCGCAATACATCACCAGCATCTGCAAGCAGTTTATTTACATTTGGAGGTGTACCATCTAACTTATGTGGTAATTCATCCATGAGCCTGAGAAGGGGAACAATAGCTTTAGCAACAGTTCCTTGAAAGGAGCTTGGCATCCATTTGTTTTGTAGCTTTGTTCATTTTTGCCCAAATTTTGGGATTTACTTTAGGAACACTTAAATTCTGGCAATTTTGAGGCTTTAAATATTTTTCGGTCAAGTCCTTAAATTTATCCTGTGCTATTTGGGCCCTGAATCCTGCATTCACAACTTTGACCAAGCTCTCCTGAATGGGTGGCCTACAAGGTTCATGCACTTCATAAAAGTTGGAGAGTTCTTTCAGGATGTCATTTCCTTCAGTTTCTGAAGGTAAATTTGGTGGTGATGTTACTAAGGTTTGAAGGCCAGTGTTAGAAAGATCACTTTCCTTGTTATGCTAAACTGTTTCTGTCCGTACACATTTCCATGCAGGTCCATGAAATCCCGGTATATCAGCCATGGGTTTTTTTAAGACTGTCAACTTGTGACTTCAAAGTTACTGTAGCTGACAAATTTGTCAATAATTCAAGCTGACAGTCCCACATCACTTGATTACGTGTCGCTTGCCATTCAATAAGACTGTCATCTGGGCACCGCTATTGTTGTGCAGATGTCACGTTTTCTGTCACTGACTCTCTCGAGATTTCAGTCACGTGACAAACTGGTTGTCGGTAATGGCGTAGTCTCCTTATCTGTAGATATAGGATTTCTCCTTGATTTTGATGCCACTACAAGGCCATCATTTTGCATAGTTGTTCCCCCTTGGGAATCATTGCGTTTTGTTGCAACCGTGATGGAGAAATCTTTGCATTATCAGCTAAATGCTGCTTGGCTCTATTTGGCAATATTTTTTGCAATAGTCCATGCCCCGTATTGACAGGTTACCTTTGGCTTTGTCCCGATTCCGCCATTGTGCAAAGCTGTGCAAGAGACGACACTCAAAAACAATGAAAAAATAAAGTACGGTACAGTTATGACTGTATAAGACCTTTAAAATGGTAGAGGAAGTTTCTGCCCTGCGCTAATTTCAAATTTGCATGAAAGCTGAATTGTAAATTACTGGAATTGCGAAAATTTAAAACGAGAAAAACACTGACTCCTTGATGCTCGACCGTTCACTGACTCATCACGTGACCAATTCCATCTCATGGGATCCTGAGGCACTTACAGGGCAAATAAAATGAATCTTAGTAACTAAGTTTCAAACTGAAGAAACCTGTCTTTTATTTATTTTAATAATGTGCAATATACAGTTACTATAAGTAGAAAAATGATATGGAAAGTACATGTAGGTCTTGGACTGACTAATGTGCTTTTACACTGTTCTCACACAGCAGTCTTCTTTTCCTTGAGTATTCTCAAATTTAAATGATGAGTGTGATTATAGAGATAACAATGAAAATTACTGCTTTATTTTCAATTTATTTTTTAATGTACCATAAAATCATAATCCATATACAGGCAAGTGTCAGATATAATTAGGTGTAATAAAGCATAATGATTATGCCAAAAATTTAATAGTTGGTATATATGCAAATTTTGTTAAGTAGTTTTGGAGAAAAAGTAATTTAAAGGTTTTTCTATTTTTATTAATGGTTGCCAAATCTGAATAATAAGTATAAATAAGAAATGTTTTCATGACAGGATATTTTCTGTCAAGTTGTGTTAAATTCTGTTCACAGCGGTTTTGTGGAAGTCACTGAAATGTTTTGTAGTTTTAGTACCAAGGACAATATTTGATGATAGATCAGCATCACCTGTATAAAATTAAAGCATTTATGCCAGGATACTTTTGTCATGTTTGGTCAAATTTTACTCTGTGGTTTAGGAAAAGAAGTCATTTAAAGGTTATCCTATTGCTAGCAATGGGTCCATATCTAAAGGCAGATTGTCATCATTTGTACAAACTCAGAACATCTAAGTTCATGAAAGGATGCTTTATGTCCATATTATCAAATTTTGTTCGACTATTTTGAATAAGTCATCACTTAAAGGTTTTCTATATTTAGTAATAGAGTACTACCCATTTATCTTGACATCTTTGAGTCTGGGGTAATATTGTCGACAAAAGCGGCTGTTGAGATCCGTGTTATGGGGTGTGTGTGTATGAAAATATAAATTTAGCATATACAAGTGAAATTAGTCGGTAAGGGGTAATTTTTCATCAGTGTTTAAGATCTGTTCTCTGTGCTACATTTCACTGACGGACTCTAGTCCAACATACCTATCCGACCTCACCCATGTGTACACACCAGCAAGATACTTATGCTCCTCTTCTGACAATCGTATACTCATTATTCCCACTATGAAAACAAAGTCATATGGACAGTGTTCTTTTGCATACAAGGGCTCAGCAACGTGGAATGAATTGCCCACTGAACTTAGACACAAAGATACAGTGATCCCATTCAAGAGTGCTCTCAAAACTCACTTATTTTGACTGCAAGAACAAACTTAAAGACCTAATAATGTTTCCTACCTTAAATATTCTCAGCATGTTTTTTTTGTTTTCTAATTTCATGGTGTTTGTTTTTGTAATCATATCATTACATATGTTTTTTATCTTATAGGAGTTGTCTAATGTTGTAAAGCACTTAGAGCTTCTAAAGATTAGCCGCTATACAAAGTCCTCATTATTATTATTATTATTATCTACATTTTGTGAAAATAAACCATTGAAAATTTCATTAAATGAAGGCAAAAGACAAAACCAGTTTGAAAAACACTTGTATATTGACAACTTACATTTGTGTTACATTACACTATATGGTACAATCCACTGTCAACCAACATGCCAGCAGCACATTGCTGCATATACATAAATTGGTCTAGATCTTGGGCTGTCTGAGACAACAAAGACAAACTTAATGACTCTGCCAAGGGAAAGAGGTTACTCCAAGGGAAATGAAAAAAAATGTCACCCAGTTTTGAATTAATTAAGAATAAAACTTGTACTTTTGTAAAACACTCACAATTCCAGAAAAGAGTAATACATGTAATTAAGATTATCAATAGGATATTCAACACATTAAATTAAAATGGAATTTAATTAAAATTTATGTTAATTAAAATGATATCCTTTTAGCATTAGCCATCATAAGCTTAAAGTTACTTTTTTCCAACAGAAAACAAAACTTGGATGGCACAATTAATTTGTTTCAATTTCTGACAATCTTCGAAAACGCATCAATGGATCAGATTTCACTGCCATTACACATATTTGGTATGACTTCATTTAATGAAGGTTGGATTGTTTTACTAATCTTTTTTTTAGCTAGCTTGTTTTCATGAAGGGTGCTTCGTTTTTATAAAAGATTTTAACTGATTTGTTTTGATGAAGGGTGCAATTTTTTTTATAAAAGATTGTAACTGGCATGTTTTCATGAAGGGTGCAATGTTTTTATAAAAGATTGTAGCTGGCTTATTTTCTTGAAGGGTGCTTTGTTTTTATTAAAAGATTGTAACTGATTTGTTTTGATGAAGGGTGCAATTTTTTTAATAAAAGATTGTAACTGACTTGTTTTGATGAAGAGTGCAATGTTTAATAAAAGATTGCAATTGGCTTGTGTTTATGATGGGTCCACATGCTACATCTTAAAGTCGTTGCAAAAACAAACATATGCCCTCAGCAACAGAAGTATTAAAGCCTGTGGAAACAACAAATAACTGCTGGCTTGTCAAGATAAACAAGAAGAAAATAAAGAATTTGTTTAAGTTGGGACTGAGGGCTTCTGTCGACATGTACAGTTATTTTTTATCTTGACATTGACATCAGCATAACATATTTGGTAGCAATAACAGACCATGGGACTGGGACTTTGTATTTCTGTTGCCATTGATGGCTTGTCAACATAAATGATGTCAACATAAGTGGGTACTGTAGTGGCATGATTTGGTTGTGGAGAGACATCATTTGAAAATATCTGAACGGCTTTGTGTACCAGGATGTTCTGTGAGAAGTTTGGTGGAAATTAGTCTATTGGATTTTGAGAATAAGTTAAAAATAGCAATTAGAAAATGAATGGGTTTTTCAATATTTACCAACGGTGGTCATATCTGAAGGTGTATCTTCATCAATGGCATTAATCTGAAAGGACTTTATGCCAGAATACCTTCTTCCAAATTTAATTAAAATTAGTTTTAGCAGTTTTTCAGAAGTTGTTTAAATATTTGTTTATATTTAGTAATGGAGAACATATTTAAGGGCAGATAGGCATCATTTGCATAGATTTAAAAGCAATTCACTGCAGGCTGCTCTCTGCAATATTATGTAAAAAGCATTAGGTAAAAAAATGGTTCAGTGTTTTTTTTTAAAAGCTTAAAATAGCAATTGTTGACAGACACAAGATGCTACTATAAATGCACTTAACCTTATGGCCTGGTAAGATTAAAGCTGAGAAAATATTTTGCAGGATTCTATACAGGCTGAATCTCAAGAACAATGCATGCAAAATCCTGTGCCTTTGCCATCAGTATGAATATGTTATTTCAGAAATAACTCTACATGGAGACAGAACAAGCTAAATTTCATTGCAAACCTCTGCATCACGGTCAACCATGGTAAGTCTCTTTGCAAATGTGTCAACAGATTTGATGGTGTCAAGTCCCCCAAAATTCCTCTTTATGGAATGAAGAAGCTGGTGCCATGTTGGGGGTTTGTTGGTTTGTTCCACAAAGGAGTAAATCATCTTCATTAGGCTGAAATATGAATAATATATGATAAGTAATCCACAAGTTGCATTAGCAGTTTTGAAAAAAGAAACAAAAAAATAACCAACTTTCAGAAGACTGAGTTCACTGCAAAAGAGAGAGACTAGTTTTAGATTGATGGAAGACCTTTTTAAATTAAACATTTAGCTGTTGCATTCCTTATTAGTTTACTTTTGTAAACACTGAAAAGGTATTAGGTATTTATAGGTTACAGCATTTGTATGGGAAAATATGAATGAGTTTTTGGAATGAATACTGCATGAACTTGTGAGTGCAGTATATCCTTCCGACAAAACGAGTTCATATTTTCCCATACAAATGCAGTAACCTTTTTATTATATGCTCATTTTTTTATTCTACCTAAGGTTTAATTATATAAACAAAATACACTATAAGAAACAACGTAAATGAATGAATGCCATATTCCAAACTAAATACACAAGCGCAGATTTGACATTACAAAATTACATCATTATTAATGCGCACATAGCTCCGCCCAGATAAATTTGAAATTAGTCACGCGCTCGACATAACTTTCGAAAGAAAATGGCGTGTCTAGTTAAAATTGAAATTTGCAGTCATATTGTGAATGAATGCGCATTGCAATGACTATTTTGGTTTTTTGTTTCGATTCGATGAAGGTTTGTGATTTTGGACTGGATTTATCTGTGCAAATTATACATGAAATACATCGTATTGAAGTGGCACGGGAGAAGCGTGTTTACGTCTGCAAATGTGTTTGTGTTTCTGTCATTGAATGTTTGAAATCATAACGTGGGAAAATATGAAGTCTTTCAATTGCAGTTTTCAAAAAGACGCTATGGAATTTAATGTGTATTTCATTTTGAGTGCAGTAAGGAGGATGCAATTGCACTTATCATTGAAATTACAGCACACTTTCGAAATGTGTAATCCAGATTGAAAACCTATGACATGGCTCATGCAATTTGGATTTGCAGAATTAAGAAAAAACATTTTGAGGAAATTCAGGATGTAAAACTGTAAGTATATTTTATTTTGCCATTCTTATCACCAGATAAAGAATACAGTATATTCCTTGTCACTTGTATGTTATTTGCAAGGACATAATTGTCTGTCTTTTATATAATATAGCTAGCCTAAATCCGTAACATTGTATCAACGCGGAATGTGCCAAAACAGCTTTTTTTTTTTTTTTGCAGTCCACAAAACATGTTTTAGTTCATTCAGAAACAAATTTAAATAACCACAACGTAAAGAGCATCTTAAGCAAGTATATATAATTTGTTTACAAATCAAAAGTGCTGGTGTCTGCGTCATTGTTTGTTTACAATAGAAAGTAGTTCCTTTATTCACGTGAATGCTACATGTGCATTGTTGTGCATGTTCAGTATCGGGGAATACTGAACGATTCCGACAATGTAAAGTTAACAGGGAAAAAAATGAGCATATAATAAGCTTTATTACAGCATGCATGGGATGACAGTCACTTGACATGGCAACCCAATCCTAGAATTTGTGAAGTTTATGACAAAATTACATGTTTAGTAATTTGTATTCTTTTATATCAAGCTTTCTACTTTCTTGTCAAATCAGCAATTTTTGGATTTGTCTAAATTTATGATAAAGAAAACCATAGTATTTCCAATTTTCTGGTACAAAAAATGTTTATTATTTTTATTGTTTTTAGCGTAAGGACAAGATTGAAGACTTAAAAGTCAAACCATATTGTTGCTGTATAACAGTATTATGTGTTTGTACCATTATTTAATATGCTCAAATGATCTTCAACATTTATAAGAGAAGTATTTTGGACTAAACAATAATTTAACAAATCAGTTAAAATAAGTCTCCTCAAAAGCTATTTTCTTTTCATAAATTATGTTTCTCAAACAATACTTACCCAAAAACGTTAACGCTTGGAAAATATTGTTACCTGTTTAATCCTGCAATCCCTTAAAGACCAAAACTTTATCTTTCCTGTCCAAATTCTACATAGACAAAGGGAAGAAACTCTTCCCAACCCTTCCCTTATTACATTAGAAGCTGTCTTGAAAGACCACTTCTTCTGCCAAAAAATAATGGTCCCTCAAGACAGTTGGTCTCTCATAACATGTCATAACACTATATAATCAATAAATCTGTGCATGGAGATCCTGATCTCTCTAAACAGGTGGTCTCTTATAGCAGCTGTCTCTCGAGACAGGTTTTACTGTACCACTGGGTGATTATTATTGTTTACCTGTTTTGCTGGAGTGATAGATTGATGGGGATGCTCACATTTGCATGGAGGTGTGTGTGTGGGGGGGGGGGGGGTTTAATAGTAATCTGATTGGGTAAGCTTTCTCAGTGAAAAATAATTTACAAAACAAATGTGCTTTGTCCATTTAGTACATTCCCCAATCACAATAACATTGGGAGAAGAGGTAATAGGAGAAGATGACGGTCATCCTGGAGGTAATAGGTACTCTTCCCAGTAAGTGGATAAATTGCACTCCTAATAACAAAATCAAGATAAAATAAAAATAAAAACAGCACCATTGACATTCACCATGTAAGTGACACAGGGAAGCAATCACTTTCTTTTCTCAGTAAATCACTGGTGAATCCAATTAAAAAGTTGTTTGTTATATGCACATAAAAAGACTGTGCTTACTTTAGACCATTCTGGTGAAAGGTCTGGACTGTGGCCATTGGACATACCAAGTTCAGCTCGTGTCTCTGCACAGACAGAAGCTTGAGAAAGCTTGACTTACATGCCTGTCAACTGCCTAATATGTCTCAAATAACCAAGTTCAAAATAAATACAAGGCATGCAGAGATAGCTCTTACTTCAGGAGCTGAAATTTTCATGAGGCGTATTTGATCTCAGAGTATAACCAAATGTATTAGCCACAGTAGTCATGATGTTAGGGCATGTGTAGTCATACCCTCTTTCCCCATCTTGATCAAAAGAGAGGGGCTGCTCTGGTGGGCATGGCATGGAGTAGGGACAGACCCCAAATCCCTTCCAACTATGTCCTCAGCCCATGATTCTGGGTCTGGGACTGGGAAGACAATGTTGGGCAGCTTGTAATTCCACTTTGTCACAGAAAGGTCTATCATCTGATGCCCCCAAACCATGCAAAATCTAAAAAGATCTATCAAGGACAGGACCATTCTTTATGATGGATTTGGTCCTTTCTTGATAGAATTTGCCTGGATATTAGCAGGTAACACTAGTGTAAAACTAGAATGCAAACATTGGGTGATGTGGCCTCCACTGTGTGAGGAAGTAGGCCACCACCACACGACAAATTTTCTGACATGATCAGAACTACTTCTTGCCAAGTCGGTCCATCCAGACATGAAAGGGCTTGATTACTGCCTTCATTTCTAGAAGGCTGATCTTCTTATGTCTCTCTGCCCTTGTGGGAGCATAGGGCATTGACTATACCTTTTACAGTGGACCTGGTTCTTGGCTGTTCTCTCTGGTGTGTCCCATGTTATTCTGGCAGCCTTGACCTCTTCCTCAACAGACTTGTCCCAGATCTTCCTTGGTCTGCCATCCTTTCTCTTGCCATGGGTATGCTTAGAGATGTTGCTTGGCAGCTTTCGCAGTGTATGCCTGATCCACCCCTATCTCCTTTTGTAGATAGATATTTAGATGGTGGTTTCCCACAAGTCAGTGTTACAAATCCTCTCTGGCCATTGGATGTTAAGAAGGCAGTAGATGCAGCTGTTCACAAAGGGCTGCAGTGTGTTGTGGGTTGTCTAAGTCACACTCCAGGCCTCTGAGCCATAGAACAGGGCACTCTTCACATGTGTTGAACAACTGGATCTTGTCCTTTTTAGAAAGAGATTATGTGCTTGATGCTTTTTTCAAAGTGTTAAATGAATGTCTCGCTTTCCCAAAACCTCTAGTTCACCATGTTGTATTTTGTTGAGCTGCTTTTTGTTGATTTTCATTACTAATGTTTTCCCAGCAAGTATGTGAAGTCCAGTCTTTTCTGTGTCTTTTGTCCAGCAGCTTGTCTTGGCCTGTATGAGCAGATGTTTGTAGGACAGGAGGCACAGGTCATATGCACAGTCCAAGCCCTCAGACTATTTTGTCATGTGCCATTGTATTTCAGTTTGCTTGTCCATAGTGGTTGTCTTCATTATCAGTTTATCACCATCAAGATCACTGGTGAAAGGAGGCATCCATGTGTGAAGTCAGTTCTTACTTAGAAGAGTGCTGTTTGTGAATTGCCTGCCAAGTGGAATTGTCCTATAAATACTCTATTAAAGATATGAACTTCCCTTGGATTCTGTAATGGTGCATCAGCATTCAGATTACTTCACCATACACATTATCAAAGACCATATCAAAGTCAACAAGGTTCACACAGAGGGTGATGCCATTCCTAGGATTGTTCAGTTATAATTATGCAGTGTAGTGGTGTGGTCTGTGCAGAATTTATCTTTGTGGAAGCTGTCTGTTATTTTCTGTTGTGCTTAAACAAAATTTTTCAGTGTGTCCAAAATGATTTTGGTGATACATTTGCTTGGAATGGAGAGCAGCATAATTTCTTGCCGATTTTTAAATAGAGTCAGAATTACCTGTAACCAAGTTCTTCCAATCTTTAGGAGCTTGTTCACTCTCCCCGATTTTAAGGCATAGCTGGTGCATCATTTATGTTGTCTGTTCAATATCAGTTTTTAAGAGTTTCAGGTGGAGTGCTATCTGGGCCTGCTGCCTTGTGATTTATTAGTATTTTCAGGGCCTTTGAGATGCTTTCTTGGACTGCCAGCACGTTTCAGGATGGATCGGAGTCAGTCTTCATGATTACTGTAATGGCCTGAAGAGATAATCCACCACCATACTTTACTCCCACTCAGCAATCACCTACTTTGTCTGTTTCTGCTTCCCACAATGAGGACAGGTGGTTGAACGTTTGGACACAGAAAGTTTATATGATGGGGTAATGCCTCTGGACCCTACAAGCCAGTGAACATATCAAAACATGGCAAGAGATGGGCTCCCCAATCAAATGAAATGGCATATATAGAATTCTGGTTGGGATTCCTGCTATGAGCCAACCTTAAATGCACCACTGACACAGGAATACTACTACTTCGGTTGTGATCTTGACTTTGTAATCGAGTCAACTTGAAAAGTGGCACTTGTAGCAAACAGGACCATCTACATGGAGTGCATGAAAAGTAGGCCAAGAAGATTCAGATCTATTATGCACTGAGTAAGCCAAGGAGTTGCAAACTATCTCCTTGTTGGAAATCAACTACGTAAGCTTGAAAATCTGTAACATGTGAGGAAGATGATATTTGAAATTGGATATCCGAATGGACAAAACATTGGGAAGGATCAAGATCTGAATTTTCTTCGTTTACTATAAATGAGGGCTAAATGGGACAGGAAATCATTCCTAACCTTTTTTAGAATAGAACTTACCATGTGTTTTTTGAGGAAACTGTCCAGGTTTGTCACCATCACTGCTAATGAAGTCAACCAGTACAGGTGATGATGTAATTTACATTTTTCTGAAAACCCAAGTGAGTGTACAAAACATATAATTCTTTAGTAGGCAAACCAAAGGAATATGCATCAAGCTTGATGAATAAGGATGCAAAAATATGCACTGGTCAAATCAATACAGGTTGCAAATGCATCCCTTTTCTGGAAAGTTTGATTGAATGAGACATTTTCATCTTGAACTTCATTCAGTGCCACATTTGATCAGGTGGCTGAGGTTGATGATCAGCCTGAGTTTTCAATTGCTGTTTGACACAAGAACGAGCCTGGAATAAAACCCTGGAGAATTTGTTTTCCAAATGATATCCACCACCCTCTTGTTGAGTAATGACCTGATCTCCTGCATGATTTAAGCCTTCACCAAATCTGATGGAACTGCCAATATGAAGCAATAATATGAAAGGGGAGGGGGTTAGATAAATGAAATCCAGAGCCCCTCTGAAACAATTTGAAATATTTTGCAAAGAATGGTCAATCCATTGCTGATGAAAGTGAATGTCTGGTTTAAACTGGTTAACTGTATGTGAGCACTTATGGCGGTGAGTCACCAACAGTTGTTTGGAGGCTATGGGAAAGAGAAACCCGATTTCTTATCCCCCTTATCAAACTTCGTCTAATATTGAGGAGCCTATTGTTTTCCAAAATTAGACTGGATGAAACTGCTGCTGTTGCTGAACAGTATTTTGCTTCCAGAATCTTTGCCAATTATCACCTCTCTTTGAGGATGAGAATGATTCAGCCTGAATGTCTTTGCAGTATGCTGTCAGTGTGATTTGAGTGATGACTAGTGAAGACAGGCATATGTTCTCACCAAATATAAATTAGTAGAAGCAGTCAGACCATTTGCCATAAAAAATGGGAGGCAGCTCTGTTGATTTGATGGTATTTATTGCTGCAAATTTCTTATCTAATATAGGAAGCTCATAGGTAACAGCATCCAGTGTGCTGAAAATGATGCCAGAAGTTGACTTCGAAAAAGAATATTTTGCATTCACCAGGTTCCATAATGCTTCTGACCAATGATCAGAAATTTCCTTTATTTTTACTGACCATTGCAGTAGATGGAAGGAAAGAAATTCCTACTCATCTTTCTGGTCTACTGATGCCTTTACCTTATAAGTCTATCTCACAGCCGGTAGTGGTGGACAATCAGAAGCCAGCAGTACCTTGTAGCTTTCACCAACAGCTGCCTTAAAGCTATACTTAGTCTGTTCCATTGTCAGATCGGAGCATGTTAAGGCATTTTAGGTATTCTTACACCCACTATATCAGTTATCATCGTCATGACATACATCCATGTTTGTATGAAACATCTCCAGCAGCACAGATGAGGCACTGCCATGTCTCAAATAGAAGTAGGGAATCCTGAGGGGTAACCCATGAATAAATGGCTTGCCAGAAAAAAGGATAAGCATTTTTTATCGGTATGGATAGCCAGTGCTGATCATGTAATAACTTAATTGTTTGCTGGATGGTCAGCTCAGTTGCTCTAGTTTTACTGTCATACTTTTTTATCCACCTTGTAAAACAAAGGGCTGGTCATACTGACCAATGCAATGATTTTGTCAAAGGATGGCAGCTCAGTGCTACATGTCAGTCAATGTATCAGATAAAGGCATGGAGAAAATGATGCCAGTAGTTTGCTTTCTGTGAAGAAAGCTTTGCAACTGCCTGGGTCCTATATTTTATCAGTCAGATGGTCTGAAATTTCTTTAATCTTCACAGACAGCAGAAGAAGACATTATGATAACTTTTCTCAATCTGAAGTCTATTGAAGCCTTGATCAAATATGGCACAGTTTGCAGCTGACGGGGCTAGGCAATTGGAAGTCGGTGGATTTCTTTTATGACTGCTTTAAAGCTGTATTCTATATACTCCAATACAGTAGTGGCACACAGTAGATCATCACGGTTATCCTGTGCTCGCTGTAGGTGTTGTCTTTATCATGTATTCTGCCAAAATCATAATAAAACATCCCTGGGGGTTGGGATGAAGTCATGCCATCATCCCTGTGTACTGTTTAATCCCTCCTCAAGGCATAAGTTGTAAAGATTTATGCCTGTGGTTGCATCAGTGACAAGGCAAATGCCACAGTTTGTCATGGCAGTATAAAATGCTGGTAATTATGCTGGCCAGATAGTTAACAGATGGACTGATGACCTGGTTATCAGTTGGGCTGTCTGTAGGGAGCTGGACAAAGACCCAAGTTTCAGATGGATGGTTGGTTCTGTAACTGCTTGATTGGTCTGTGTGGAGAAATGGACAGATTGGTTATCTGGGTTCCCAAACATCTCTGCATAACCATGTGTGACCGATCATACAGCTCACTGAGGTGATGGATTCTCTGTCAATGATGGTGAGTATGGCCAGTTGGACATGGCTGGATTGCAGCCAGAACAGTGTTATATGGACTTGGCTGGTGTCCATAAGCTCATTTTGAAAAGTAACTCATGCACCAAGCCTTACATGCCTTAGGGCCAAGCCCCAGTATGGAAGGGGACTTATGCCCATTGGGCAGCTCAGACACTAAGGAAGAACACCCCTTTTTGTGTGTGTGTGATTTGGATTTTTAACGTAGCTTTAACAATTTTTCAGTCATATCACTATGATGTCTGCAGTGTGACAGTTTATAATGATGTCTTCTCCTTTTTGTAACTCCAAGTCACAAATGAAAGTTACATCACCTTTACTGCTCAAGCTCCGACTTGTCTTTCAAGCTTCTTTTGCAAAACCATGGACCAAAGTTTAAAGCTGATAAACGTTGTGCCAATGCAATGCATACCATGACTTTGGCACATAACAATGTCATTGTTTAATATCTGATGACAAGAATGATCAAATATAGGCAATAACATGAAAGTGTTCACATTAAGAAATAACAACAGAACAAGAACTTTTGTGCAGGCGAAACACACTGTCAAATTAAGTCTTGCACTTAATGCATTTCATTGTCATTATTTATCTGAAATGAAAAGAACAATAAAAAAACAGGAAAATAACAATTTGAAATTGTTCAAATATAACAATAACAATACTTCTTGCTTAAACAAGTGAAAGTTGATGCAGTGTGCAAGAATAAACTACCAACTGCAAGCACCGCTGATATCATGTTAGAGCACAAGGTCAGAAAACAATGAAGTGCACAACTGCAATGTTCACATCAATATCTACGAATTTCACAGAATAAAGATTGCAACAGGTGCAAATACCTTTATGTGCAATACTATACCAACTTTGTCTATGGGAGGTCAATAATCCACAAGATTAACTGCGATTCTGTGAGAGGTATTAGACATGATGTATCTCATACAAGTGATCGCATAAACTGGTAAACAAACATAGTCACTAAGGGGTGGTAAGGAGAAATAAAAGGTACAGTTGGGAAGAGTTTCTAGTCCCATTTGTTGATATGGAATATAGATGGAAAGATGAAATTGTCATCTTTCAGCAATTACTGGGTTCAAGACATAGCAGAGTATCATTCTAATATTAATGTGATTCAGAAATGTATTCAAAGCATGGCATGGATTTAACATTATACTAGCCATTGATATTGATGAGTTTGTGGGAACGGGGGAAGGTATGGTTTGAATTGTTAAGGTTTAAAAGGATTAAATAATTCTGAGCTAACTTTTGACTTTACTGGGTAATTACTTTCCAATATCAAAGACAGAGTATGTTTCAGAATGGGTCAGATCGTGACTATCAAAAATGTTTAGGGCTGATTCCTTTAATGCACTGTTATATTTGTAAACAAAGATATGTGTATGATTAGGATTAAATGCATTGATGGATCACTATATTGTGCACACCTATAGAAATCCCGAAGACCAAAGAATTCCCTAAGTTTGACAGAGGCTTCTCCAAACAGCTCCAGGTAAGATTTTGCCAGGGGTTTAATAAATGGCTTAACATGCTTGTACACATGATCCTTGCTGCCACAGATCCCTCTGTAACAAAGAAATATATATATTACATAGGTAATTCTATAAATATCATATCAATAATAAAAAGCATTTTAATCTGAGTGTAAAAATGTGAACCTTGTATGAAAAAGTATTTCACAATTTTCTGTGCTATCATTAATTAACAAACTCAGGAAACTTGAACCCTATATCACAAGCAAGTATGGATGAGTGGTATCTGTTCTATCTGTTACAGCTGAATTGAATTACGTGATAAACAAGAGACTAGTGATATCTGCTCTATCTATTACTGGAAATCTGAACCACATATCTGCTAACAAAGAGTCACTAGTGTTATTCATTTTAACCATTATCAGAAATTTGAACCTGCACATCATGAACAAAAAGGGACATGTGCTATCTGTTCTCTTTATTACAGACAACTTGAACCACATATCATAAACAAAACAAGACAAGCGACATCTGTTCAATCAATTGCAAGAAATCTGAACTACATACACCTCTCCCTCAATAACTCACATACAACGGGGTCCACAAACATAGACCGCACTATAAACAACGCACAACTTACTGAGGGACCTCCAAAAATTGGAAAAAAATCGCTCTGACATCGAGAAAACCGTGGGGGGGGGCCGACGTTAGGGAACTGGGCTGTTTAATGACTGAATGACTGAATCCTCATTTTACAATCACGTCGATAATAATTTTTAAAAATGCACTTTTTCTAATGAAGTTGTTCGTTATTCTGTTAAAAAAACATTTTTTTTCTTCTCAAAATATCCAACATGTGAAAGATTATTCCAACTGGTTTGAACAACCATCACGTGTACGCGAAAAATGCGTGTATTACATCACTGCTTTTTGTTTTCTTAATGAGTCTGGTTCCCGTAGTGGTGTGTAATAGTATCTTGCCAAATCAGTAGTCCATAATATGGGAACTAGACTAACTGTTGATACACCACCAAACAAGATTCCTTTTTTTCAAAAACATGCGACATTTTTTCGTGACACATCTACGTCGAAACTCAATTTTTTTATTGTTCAGTTAGTACAGTGTTAATGTCGTGATTTCAGTGGAAGTAATAATGAAATTTCTTAACATCCCTGAGGATATCTCTAAATGCCAGTTCAAGAATTCTCTGAACCTCGCTTTCCCACAATGGTCCGTATCGGTGAAATCAAGCTCGATATTTTACGAAGTATTCATTTTGCTTGGCTGCCTTGTTATCTTTGATCACAGTTATGAAAGAGTTGGTTAATTTAAGGTAGTTTCTGTTACATACACAATAACGTTTATTACAGTGTTCGATTGATCAAATCAAGTGAGTTCACCCGACATGCAACCGAGGCCGCTAGATTTTAAGTTAGTCAGATTTTTGTGCCTTTTAACTTTTCTTTATTCCACCTCCTTTTTTTAATTCAAAAGACATATGTAATGTGATAATACAAAGGAGGCCAGCTTTTAATTCAGTGCAACAATAAAACAAATACTTCCGCTATTCAGTTATCAAAACACGGTCAGCACTTAATTATGTTCTCAGAGAAACGCTCGCGGACATAGCTGTTACGGTAGATTGACACATTTTACATTTAATTACAAGAGGACACATTGCATTTATGATGATTACACTTAAAAGGAACTAAAAGATGGAACTAGAACACACATTTCAATCGATAAAAAAATTATTTAATTTGTATTTATTTATTAAAGTTCTGCCTCCACTCGGCGTAACATTTTCATTGATCGAAATTTCCTTACAAATCGTTAATTGCAGGGTACTAAGAATGTCGTTTGGAAAGAAAATGTAAAAAATTGTATGAGCTATTTTTAAATTTGATATTTCATAGTGTTGATTAAAATTTCCAGGTCCTATCTACCGTTTTCAACGATAAAATTTCCAGGTCCTATCTACCGTTTTCAACGATAAAACGAGCGAGACATCAAAGTTTCCGTTACCAATTTTGATTGCGAATTTCTTCAAGTTCAAGAAATAGTGATAAATATTTGGGGTATTTTCGGGTTTAAAAAATGGGATCCATGCCTGACACCGCATTATAAGCGGATTCGCGAGTTATCTGGGCGCAAGTTATCGAGGGAGTGGTGTATCATAAACAAGATTAGATTAGTGACATATTTTCTAATTATTACAGCAAACTTGAATGAGCTAACAGAAACAAAATGGGACCAGTGATAGTAGTAAAGCAAATTTTGTTACATAACTGAAATAATTTTAATAATTTAGAATAAAATTTTGACTTAACTCATTACTTCATAAAATCTGTCAAATCTGTGTATGTTATAAATATGGTCAACTGTATCAATTTTTGACTTGTCAGGTTACATAATAGGGATGGTCATTTAATTTCAGAATAAAGACTGAATTAAAAAACCCATGTGAATGTTACTAAACATTCACTGATGCCTCAGCAAAATAATGGCTCTTAAATGTCAAAATGCACAATAAAAGCTAAAACTGATCTTTCCAAATAAATGTAAATGTAAACGACTACAGGATAAAATATAAAATGTAATGTTACAATTCTGTAAAATGTACATAAGATAAAACTAATGATAAAAAAATATACAAGCCTTAAAAATAAAGGATCAAAATTTAACCTCAAGCCCTCAAAATGTCCAAACTTTTCTCACACAGTATATCATAAAGTTTCTTCAAGTTGAGCTCACATAAAAACGAATCTTCTGCTTCACAGGATACACTCAACAAGAATGTGTTCTGCTTTTAAGCATCAACTCTCTGTTCAAGGTTACACACCCTTCCTGTGGTATGCAGAGTTAGACATGTTTGTTCTACACATAACAGGCACAATACAACCTCATCTCTGTGATTCTTTCTATATGAGTGATGCAACTTTCCAATACTGGGATTGATCTTATGACTTTGTTTGTGGTCTTTTCATTCCACTTATTTTATCAAGAATAAATGACATACTGATTTAAATTATATCTGAAATTAGTATATGGAATCATCCATTCAGAAATGGATGACTACAGGGCAGCTTTGGCTGCTGTATCTGCCTTTTCATAAGTCTTAATATTAATTCAACTGAGCCAAAAGTACAGAATCCAAATCATCGTTCTATAAGATCAAAGATATCAACAGATTTTCGAAATCTGCAGTTTTGTAAAGGTTTGAGTTTGGAAAGGGAATCTGATAAAATTTCTTTTCAAGAAGTATCTAAACCGCATCATTAACCCTTACTTTTTTCTGTAATCTCTACCCTCCTCATGGCAGCAGATATCCACCCTTTCCTAAAACCCACACAAGGGAATAGATCACAATTCTTAATAAACTACATTGCACATCAAAAAAGCCCCCCCACCCCCATCATATCCCAATGTGTAAAGTCTTATATATTTAAGTATTTGAGCTGTTGTGTAACATTATACATGCTGGTTTACACACATGCACATCAAAGTGCAGGTGATATGATACAATAATTGCTAACTATGCATACAGAGACCTGCCCCCCCCCCACTTTAAGAAGAGATGTGCAACATTACACTAACATTGTCATACACACACATCTCAAGCTGATCTGATCAAACAATTCCTTACTCTGCATATCAATAGAGCACTCCTACAAAGTATTAAGTAGTGAAGGAGATGTGTAACATTAAACACACTGGCATCAATGCAAATACATCTGGAGCTGAGATAATGAAATAATCCCAAATTCTGCACATGTATAGACCACAAACCAAAAGTGAGAAATGTATAAGGTGTTCTGTGTTATGTATATTTAATTTGCATTGTTTGTTAGTTTATCTCCATGATTAAATGTTATGTATGACTGTATTTTGGTCCTGACCTTGTCCAAAAATCGATATCATATTGTACCCGACTAAAGACAATGATGTTTTTTTCTTCTGCAAACAAATAATACATAGTTAATATTTCTTTAGGAGCGTGGATTAAACATTAGGATTTTTATATTAGGATCATTATCTAAGTCTGAGGCAAGGCCATTACATTTAACATATTCTTTATTATAATTTTAGGAACAGACTTTATCTTGTTGACAAACTCAGAATCTTCTTGAATGGAAAATTCCATCAAGTCATAATATTTCCAGAAAATGCTAATTGTGACCTATGTCATGTCGAGGGTTTAATAATTTTGTTTACTTGAGAAAATTACTCATTCTTGCTGCAAGATCTTGATGCAGAATCATTTGCATTGTTGTGTTTAGTATTTGATTTGGGTGAAATTATTTATTCAAATTATTTATTCACCGAGAATACAAAGTGCTCATAAATGATATTCTTGGTCAGAAGTATTAACTTGGAATTATAGCAAATTCAGACAAGGACATCTTGAATTTATTTTTCATTTCATCAAAAATAAAAACTTGTTTGGTGTCCACAAATTGTTTGTACTATTTCAAATTGTTACAAATTTTGAAAACATGGTGTCTGTAAAATTGGAGGGTCCCACAATTTGCGTTAATAACAGTATTACATTTCAACTAAATGATAATAGATTATTTTACAAAACCTGTAATAACTGATGAAGTTGGAAAACTTTGATCACTCTAGTGCATCTCTATCATTATTTACATCAAGACAAGCACTTGATTGTATTGCTTCATGGACAAACTAAATTCTTGAATTCTTGATGAAATTAAACCACAAATTCATGATCTATTCTTTATCAAAAAATACTAACTCTGCAGTGTTCATGAGTTCTTCCAAGTCTGGTACCTCCCTCTGCACTAGAATTCCACGGTTCATCTTAGCAGGATCCAAAGCCCAGTTGGAGATCCCAATAAAGGCAACCTGTGAAAACAGTTTGGTTTTTGTTTTTCTAAAAATAATTTTACAAGTAAGACTTTATTCTAAATAGTTAAATTTAGATTGATCCTTTTTCTGAATCTATCATAGACTGCTTCATCCATAATTTACTGAATTATGAGCAGGTGTGCAATGGCACTTTCACAGGTTAAAGGTGAACCTCCATAAGCGCCAAGAAATCAGAGTTAGCAGAATGCTTTCTGTAAAATATTTAGCAGATACTGTTGATTATATATCTTAGTAGAACTTTTCAAAGTATTCTACATTTAGTGTTTTCATTCATTCAAATCTGATGGCACATATGCATTAT
The DNA here is from genome assembly GCA_028554795.2 of Sinohyriopsis cumingii. Lineage (NCBI taxonomy): Eukaryota > Metazoa > Mollusca > Bivalvia > Unionida > Unionidae > Sinohyriopsis > Sinohyriopsis cumingii. Next base: position 197,192 of record JAPYKE020000320.1, on the reverse strand, counting down.
TTATATAATATTTAAATATATTATGCCAAGATGTTTTCTTTCAAACTCATATTCTGTGGAAAGGTATTTGAAAAATTGTGTACAGGTTCTTTTAAGTGTTATTAAAAATGGTCATATTTGATGGGAGATACCATGCACATCTTGGTCCATGAGATAATACTGAAATTTCATCAGAATATGTTAGATGGGTCCTCTGGAGACTTAAAATTGATTGAAGGGCAATAACTCCAAATGATCAACTTTAAGAGATCAAACCATTGGCAGGCACATCTACATGTCTTAAGCAATTTATCCACCAAATCTCATCCATATATGTGCAAGGATTGCAGAGCCTTGGTTACAAGACTGGACTGATAGATGGAAAGAGTGATTACTATAGGGTACTGGCCTAATAACAGTATTGACTTGAGACATTGCAACAATGTTGCATGGAATCAACTATGTCTTTTTATAATGACTATCAGATATACAAGTGCAGGTAAAACATTTTCACTATTTGTATTTAACAGTATGATGCATGCCACAAACAATTCCCATCTCTGACTGCAATAGCTGAATGAGGTTTGACAGGGATAAACATTAACTATCAGAAAAAAGACAGTTGGATGAATACAAGTTGTGGGTAAAATATGCTTTAGTGTTAGATGAAATAACTCTAACCTACCTTTTTGTATAGCTCTGGTTCCTCATCTCCTTGGCAACCATCCTCCAGGAGAGGATGTAGTGTTTTCAGAGGCATTCTGGGACTGTCCTCTGCAAGCCCAACTTCATCCAAAACAACCACAGACACAAATCTATCCAGGTCTTTATCCTTCTGAAACTGTGCACATTGACGGAAAGTTCCCATAATTCCATCTGGTGTAGACAGTGGACTACATTGGAAGGATACCATTTGTACCTAAAAATGAAAAATTGAGCATGAAATTACACGCAAGGTAAAATACAATTATGAGGCATTTCTGAGAATTTGTTTATATTTAAATTAATAACTTTAAACATAATAGATGTTCTTAAAACATGAAAATGGACTGAGAATGTACCTCTGATACCTAATGAATTATCCATCAAACAAAAATGAAAACAAAACACTGATGCATACATTAATAAGGTTTTTCTTTTTTTGTAACAGCAGTCATATCTGATATAAGATGAGCAACACATGTATATTTCAAAGACCTATCGATCAAAGTATATACCTGTTTAAATTCTCTAAAGAGATCCTTGTGAGCTGCATTCCCCTGCATGGCATCAGCCACAATGGTTTTGGCTAGGGATTTGGAACTACCAGGTTTCCCCACCAGGAACAGAGGGATCCGTAGCTCAATACTAGTGACCATCATAAACACATTCTCCTTAAGAGCAGTGTTCCTGGCAATGTTCTTCTCCAGTTGAACATTTTCTAGGAATACATCCTGGCATCTGTAAATTACAACATATGTATCAACAAATGACATATCCTGTACTGGACTTTTCAGTATTCAAAACAATTTACCACAAATTATACAGGTAAATTCTATTATTTAGGCCACCTCAACAGCAGAAACGGCTTGACAATAGTAAAAGTTTGCATTCTCCTGCAAATGAAGATTCTAAGAAATGTTTTTTCCCCCAACTATAAAATGGATTATAAAATAACAAACGTCATAATAGTTAATTTTAGATACATAATTTCATTACAATTCAACAATGCTGCACACTTTGCATATAAACATTCAAAACTGAATAATGTGGAAGGCAAAGAAATTAAGCTGTCTTAAATATTCAAGCTATCTTAACCTCAATTCTAATTTTTAATGACTGAAATAGAAGAAAAATAAAATTCCTGTAACTCAAGTTACATGGAAATCTCCTGTTCAATCTGATCAGGTCCATGTGGGAGATGACACGGAGCCTGGAAGAAGCGTGCCACATATCTCCTATACTTCTCTCTGTTCTTCAGGCAGGCATGGTAACACACTCCAAGTGCTAGGACCAGGGATCTAGTTATGTCATCATAATCTTGGTTCTACAAGAGGAAATCAACAATATCTGTGTTACAATTTCAAATTCAAGTGTACGTTGAGATACAGAAAATGACAGAGTAGTGAAACATAAAAACAATCATATAAGTTGCAAACAATTCAGCAATGTCAAACATCTATGGCACAGAATTTAGGGGCTGTGAATAAAAAAATTATGTATGAAAAACTCCTCCATTATGTCCCTGAATACAATGTCCTTATCACACACACACACACACACGCATACATACATGACATAGAAATATGCATTCATTCTCATTACCAATTCAATGAAAAGTTGACACTTCTGCAAAACCAGAAACAATGTCTACATCAGTTCTTGCACAGAACTAGTAAAGAAAAAATAAAGTAAAGAATTCCTTATATTTCAATATCTATTCTTGTATACCATCAAAAAATACTGCTCAGAATGAATATTAAGTACACAACATGCAGCAGTTCAGTGTGGTAAAAGGTGCAGAACCTCCAAATGCTCACACAGAAAATTGAAAATACTAGTCTAATAATAACCCCCATGCAAAAAAAAAATACTTATAAAATAATAATTCTTCCCACACAAAAAATAAATACTTGTAAAATAATAATTCCTCCCACAAAAATGAAATACTTGTCTAATAATAATAATAATAAATAAATAATATAAATAATAATTATATATAATAAATCAATAATAATGGTTTTATTCAGCGAGGATATCAGCTACAAGAAATAACCTACCTAGAGGGTACTCATCTACAGAAAGTGTGATACATTGATAATGTACATTATTAACCCAGTATACAGTATAACAAAATACATAAAAAGCCTTCCGCTTAAGTAATTTGTCATTCTAAAATTTATATAAACTAATAGTATTTATACCCACACATACCTACATACAGTATACAAAATATATTTAAGATTACTAAAACAAGGATAAAACAAAGAAAAACAGGAGCTAGTTACATCATTCACAATTAATTGTATTTAGTGTCTCATCTATTTTAAAGATTTAAACATTATTTAAAAGACAGACTAGAAACTATATTGCTCCTTACCAGTGAACCTAACAAATATAATCTTTTTTTGAAATATCCAGGTGGATTTGGTACTATGAAATTTTACTATCAGACTTCTTCTGCTGAAAATATTATAAATATAGATATGAGTGGATTTTTAAAACACTTTATGCAGAAATTTGTCTTTTCTTAAGAAAATTATTTCATGTAGTGGTAAAATCTAGATATCATTCATTACATCCTAAGTAATGCTTTTAATTTGATCTAATATTAAATGATGTGGCCTCTTTTAGAGTCTTAAAAGTTTTCTTGTGATTAAAAAGGAACGATTTCCTCAAATTACTTTATATAGTAATCCAGATGTTGCCAAATATAACTTTCATTAAAAAAATGATCCTATACTGAAATGGAATGAATATTATCATTTTCTTGTCAAGCAAAAGATAAAATTTTAACTTTTTAAAATTGGTCAGTGTGAACAGGTCAAGTTAGATTGTTAAAAATACACCAATAATTTTTTTTTGATTCATCAGCTTACGGTTCAAACTGTTAGAACAAAAGTTCTTAGTCTGCTACTTATAATCTATTTTAGCTGTGCTGTTTTGAGTATAAAAAAAAATCTCTGTGTTAAGAAATGTGATACTTTCAGTATGTAATACTATGTGTAGTGTTTTGTAGGTTATATTTAAGTTCAGTTTTGGTACCATGCAAGTTGGAGAGTGCCGATTTGTCTGCATAGAGATCAGTGGAAGAAACTGAATTTTCCATCTTGAGGTGAGAGTCATCAATAAAGAGGACTGAAAGGCAAATGTGACTGAAACCTGATCCAGTGACCTCAGACTATAATCATGAAGAGAGGATATAATAAGTGACCAACCTTTCCATGATCATACATAATTATACAAAAAAGTTTCAACCCTTCATCCCAAATAGCTCTAAACTTACAGAATGGACTTGAAAGTGCAAAAGGAAAATTCAACACCATGACACTGACCTTAAAGGTATTATACCTAAATGTGGTACGCAACACACCTGCTAATGATGACATGTACGTATATAAAGTTGCATTAATTAATCTTAAACGATTCTAAGATACTGTTACAGAGTGGAAAACAAAGTGTTATGGAAATCACATAATAGTGAGCTGTGACTTGATGATGGGACTCTTAATATGGTATGTAACACATCTTCAAGTTTAGACGTACAAGAATACCAAGTTTCATCCTTTAATCTCAAACAGTTTCAGAGTTACAAAGTAGAATGGATACTGTTATGGAAACATAAAATACTGCACTTTACCATAAAGACAGCACCAATGTGGTATGAAATGGACCTTTCAGGTTTCATGCCTTAACTTCAAACAACTTAAGAACCTTCTGGTAAATGATATCATTTCATGGATGACACTGATATTGCAAATATTTTTAATGATTTTTTTTAATCAACATTAACACAAAATTAAAGAAAGAAATGACAGAAAACAACTTTGATGAATTAAAAATGTGCACCAACAAAATCCCTTGGGTGGATGTTTCCCTATCCCACCAATATCAAAGAACTTTGTTAACAAAATAATAGCATCACTTCCAAAATGAAATTTTTAGGCAGATTCTGCCTGGATTTTAGGTGGATTCAGGGTGTATTCCACCTAAAAATCCCAAATTTCAGACAGACTTTAGGCGGACTGGGAATATGGCTACGGTGACAGACTGAATCCGTCTAATAGTTATTTGTACTATTTCTCATATTCCTTCTAAAGGAAAGCTGTTAGAAAAGTTCTGACTGTCCTGTACACTTCCTACTTTAAGACAGATTTTGGACTTTGATTTTAGCAGAAATGTTAGGCATAATTTTGAATTTTATCAAAACAACAAGCATAAATGACTTTTTGGAATTTGGTGCAAGGTGGATTTTGGACTTGATCTGATGTTTACTCTGAAAAATAAGTTTTTTTGCTTCCTATTAAAATATGCTCTTCAAAAATCATACCCTAGTCAAAATGTGACTGAAATTTCAGCGAAAATTTTGTGACATTCACTCAAATTCCATTTTTTTTTAATACAAAAATAATGGTATTTTAGGAAATTTTACCAAAATTTCTGAAACTATCAGTGAAATTTTGTGATTGAAATTTCACTGACTCTGCCATAATTTCTGAAAATATCAGTCAGAATTTGTGATTGAAATTTCACTGAGAGTTTGCAAAACTTCTAACAATATAGTGATATTTTGCAATTGTAATATCACTGACATTTCAATAAAAAATATCAATAAGATATAATAAAGTTTATTTTTTGCTTCTTGTACAATTTGAATGATTTTCAGCAACATTTATATATGCTGTTTCTGATAGCTGTAATTTTATTGTTATTTTGGGAACAATAATTTCTTTCCACACCTTTCCTTGTTATGTTTCTTTTTAAATTTTTTGTTGTTGTTGTTGCTTTTGTTTAACTTCAAATGGATTTAACTGCTCTCAAACAAGATTGTTTTCTTGTTTTCCGTTTTAAAGCATAATTTTGCTTTTCTCCTGACCTCAATATTATGGACCTTTTTTTAATATCGTCTCTGAAAATTTTTTCTTTCTTTTTTTAAATAATGCTCTATCCGGTCCCATTCCGCAACAAGCTTTCTAATAAGTGTTTATTCCATATATTATTTAACAGATGATCACTGCAAAGAGCTATCTGATTGGTCAAAAGTTTGTACTTGCCCAATGAATCATTGTGCAATGGAAAGTGACGTGAATGAGCATGCTTGCTAAACATGGCAATTCAAATTTTCGAGCGGGATGCTAGTTTGAATAACCATTTGAAAAATGTGCAGCAGTGAGAATAGCTTGAATGCAAAGTCAATGGGAATGTAATTGGTCAATCTGTATGAAAACTGAACGTCAGGACTAGCATTTTGCTTTATGTGCTATAAAGAGCTTTACAGTAGAGGCAAACATAATAAAAATGACAAGGAATCGAACCAGGATGATTTCAAAGTTATACAACTCCAAACGAATTAACTTCCAAAATTTATGGAGGGACATTGTATAGATCACTGGTGGGAATTGTTGCCAAATATCCATGTCTATCAAAGACAGTCATATCTTTGCGGAATTTTCTTGGCCCACACGTATAATCATCCTTCAATATCATGAGTGGTATTATTGTTTATATTATCAAAATATTCTAGTTGTGTTAGAATTCAGTTTAAAATAAAGAGTATATCATGATAAATATTTGTCAGGGCTGCTTATGGAACAAGGACTCATTCAAGAGACCACAACAGCATCATAGTTTTTACATTAATCAAAAATCAAGTTCCAGTACAAGTGGCATAAGAGAGGCTCCTAGCAATGTCTCAAATGGATGCTTTTCTGTAATTTTGCATCATTTTCACAGTTGAATTTTTCAATGCAGGATAATATTTTATATTTTATATATGTTTGTGTGTTCACAGATGCCTGTGCATATGTTCCAGGCTTGATACTTTGATTTTTAAAATCACTTAATTATTTAGTATCAAGCCAGATTCTTCACATCATGTTGTATGTACTATATATTGTACATAACAGAAAGAAGGTCTTAAGGTAGTTTAGTTCTGTAACTAATTGAGTTACCTTCTCTAAATAAAGTCTTTATTATTATTATTATTATTATTATCATCATCATTATTATTATTATGATAATTGTTATTGACTCCCGTATCTCTTGCCTTGGATGTCATATAATTACAACATCTTTATAATTTTGTTTCATGTACACTGAAATATCACCTTGGTTAATAAAGTCCTGTTTAATTCATATCCATTATTTATATGAAACCTTTTGAAATGTCTGAAAAATTACTGAAACTTCAAAAATATACTATATAATGATCAAAACTGTAGTGAAATCTCACCAATGTTTCAGCAAACTCTCACAAAACTTTCAATGAAATGTTAGAGATCTTGCCAAAACTTTTGTGAAACCTCACCAGAATTTTGGTGAAAGTTTTGGTCCGAATTTTTGTGAAATCTCACAAATATTTAAGTGAAATTTTAGATCTTGCCAAAATTTCAATGAAAGTTTAAGTCAAAATATTTGTGAAATCTCACCAAACTTTCAGTGAAATGAAAAAGACTTGAATGATGCCATCACAGATTATGTTTTGTATGCAAGAAAGAAAATGAGTTCAAGTAAAACCTAAATCTTATTTGATAATGTCTGTCAAAATAAAATTTATAATCCATCTTAAAATTTATTTTGAATATTTATCACTGATTACCAATAATGTCTTTGAATCATTAGGCAGTTTAATAGAAATATGAAGTAGATTTTTTATTGGATGATATTTATGTAGACATTTTAGGCAGCCTTGTTATAGACAGAAACCTTAGGCAGATTTTTATTTCAGGTAGGAATTTCAAGATGGAAATCTTAGATGGATTTTTTTGTTTAAGTGGAATCTTAGGACAACTAATCTGCATATTTTGCCTAAAATTCTGCCAGAAATCCACTTTAAGTCTCCTTGAAATTCAACTAAGCTTCTTTAAGTTTATGGTTAGCAGAAAACGCTTAAGAAACCCATCTGAAATCCACCTAAAGTCTGCCTGGAAAATTCTGTAAAGGATTCCAGGCAGATTTTTATTTCAGGCGGAAATTTTCAATGGATTCTATTTATTTAAGTGGAATATTAGAACAAGTAATTTGCATATTTCGCCTAAAATTCGACCAGGAATCTGCCTAAATTCTGCTTGAAATTCGCCCTTAATATGAGCAATTATGGTTAAGGCAGAAAGCGCTCAAAAAACCTGTCTGAAATGCGCCTGGAAAATTTCGTACAGGAATTTTAATCTTGTCAATAAAGCACCTACCTATTTATGACATATACTACTTCTATGCAAAAGAGTTTTTTCTTTTTCCTTGAATAAAAAATGTGGTTATTCATACATACCAAAGAAACTGAAAACCCTGCTAAAACTGCCAAGATACTTTGAATTTTCATACAAAAGGATCTGTTATGAAACCAAAATATGTTTAACGACATACGAACCTGCAGTTCATTGCCAGTTCATTTAATGTTTCGTTATGGCCAACAACAAGGTAATGGGTTTAATGACACATCAGCACAATCTTGCCTACACAGTGTCAGGTAAATATAAATTGGCATAAATAGAAATGATTAAAATTGCAAAAAGAATGTTAGGCTATAAAAGCCTTCACAATAAAAGTAAACACATACTCCTAAATAACAAAGATATAATTAGTAAAGATCTTAAAATTTCCCCAAAGGTATAAAGCATAAAAAGAGGCAAAATCCTTAATAATAGATACAGTTTTTTAATATAAACATTAAAAACTCAAAGATCGTGTTTCCTGGTGATACATGAACAAAATGTTTCTTCAATGAAATGACTTAAAGAAACCTCTATCTCACAGGGTTGATGTCAATACATTCAACAAGACTTTTACTTTCAATTGAGCCACTTCTTCAGCTTCTAGTACCTCCTCTGCCTCCACCTCATTTTCTTCAGTCTCCTCTTCCATGCTCCCTTCATTATCAGCAGAGAATGGTTTAATTTCATCCATTCTATCAAATAGAGTTCTCCCCTCTTGACTCTGTGCATAGAGCCAGCTCATTACATTTAGAACACGCTCAACGTCTCGTAAAGACACAAAGCTGCACTCATCCTGGAAATGAAAGTGCATAAAATAAAATTAAAAACAAACAAACAAAAAAAAAACAACAAATGCATACCAAATTTATATAAAAGCTCCATGAGGTTTTCACTCTTTAAACCAAATTGCAATCAACAATTATATATGGGACTCATGTCTAAAAAGCTTTCAGTAGTCTCCTGAGTAGCTACTATAAACATATATCACTATGCTGGAAATAAATTCAGACTAAAGTAATCTTGTGTTTAAAAGTCATTTATTATGTGATGTTTATCTTAGAATCATAAAAACTGATATATGGCTGTATCTTTTTTAGTGCAAGATGTGTACAGCCAAAGAAGATCAATGTGACCTACATTGTTATGCTTTACTATATATTTGTGTTTAGCTAATGACCTCATTGTTCTGTACATGTTACATATACCGTATCCTTACTGGAAGGCCCTTTATCACCAGTGCAGTTATCAGTAGGAATAAATATGTTTTATAAATTGTAAACTTTCTATATTAATAAGTACGCCTTGTATACTGTGATATATTACCCTCAATTGATTAAGTCTGTACTGTACATGTGAATGAGTATAGGAATTAGATGAGTGGACTCCATACTTTTCATGCAAGATCTCAGTTGTAGTGCCTTTTCAAGGTAATTACTGATGCATGAACTATTCTTTTAATAGCACTTGTATTGGTTGTTGTTCTAACCCTATCACTTTCAACAAGTAAAAACAATGCTTCAAGGGATTGGGCTTCTGAAACATATTTAAGAACCTTTTGTTAAAATTGTTTTGTGTTTATGCCTTGTTACAGGGGCCAATATATAGCCATTATTGTACTTATGTGCTGTTAACCCTATACTGTTTATTTTAGTACCATCAAACTAGATGCTTGTACATATCTTTATTACTTTACTAGTACCACTCACTTATTAAAAACCATCGCTGTGACCTACATTTTACATTTTACTGGCTCAAGTTATGTTTTTGTGTTTTAGCTCATGACAATGCAAGATTTTTTAATTATGTATACATCCTGTTATACATGGCAACATGACTTGTTAAGGGAATGCATCTTGAGTACTATACCATCACAAAATTTTAAGTCACTGAAGCATGAAATACAGGTCAGAGACACATCATCTTGCAATAATGGGGTAGTGCTTATCAAAATGCATCCAAGTTTGAATTTCATAGTACAAGTGCGTACATAATAGGAAAAAAATCTTTGTCATAAGGTAAATATATAAACTTAAGACCTTTTTGTGGTTGCTAAGAGATATGTAGACAGTAGTTAAGCTTAATGATTCTATCATGAACAGTTAAAACAAAAAAAAATTACATCTGTCTGCATCAGGCACCAATTAACAGATACCTTGAAGTACACTTCTTCCTTTATAACACATGCACAACATGTCCAAAAACATAGACCGCACTGTAAGTAAGGGTGTGAGTTACCAATGGACATCTTAAAAATGCAGAGGGGTTGCCATACCAGCCAGACATTGAGAAGATCAGGGGGTGGGGGAACTCCAAGAGATTTCAACATATCATGTACATGTGTGCCTCATTGCATACCTACAAAACATTCTGCATTATCATTCCCTTTTGTGCAACAAAATAAGATTCCTGTTATAAAATATAAAAAAAGGTGTTTGTTTCATAAAAAGCACTGTGAACATTGAAACTATATTTTTTCAAATCCTTTTATTAGTGAAATAATGATACCAATATGTCATTGCAAGTAATAGCAACATTTCTCCTCATCCTTGAGCAAATCACTGAGTGCCAATTCTGGAATTTTAAGTTTACTACAAACTTTGGAACTTCCTTTAACTTCATAATTAACTGTATCTACTGAACAAAGCTCTGACTTAACTCTTTCTCTTGGATGCCATGCTGCATTCATGAATGACTAGGATAATTTAACGTAGTATAATTGTTACTTAGACAATAATATTTATAACTGGGTTCGAGTGGTCATTTGGTATGAGTTGACCTGACACAATTGTTACCACTAGCTCTTATGCAGGTAGGATTTGCATGCCTTTTAATTTTTGTTAAAATTCCATTCCCTTTATTTGATACAATACAAAAGATATAATTAAGATGACAATTCAAAGCAGGTCTGCTTTTAACTGAGCTTTACAATACAACAAAGATGACTGCAAATCAGAGATCAAGACACAGTCGGCAGGTAATTAGTTTCTCACAGAAATGCTCATGCACAATGCTGTGATAGTAGATTAACATTTTTTATGTTTCAATACAAGAGGGCATATTACACTTAAGATGATTACACTTAAATGAATTAAAATATATGACAAAAACACAAAGTTCACTTGACAACTTATTTCATTGCTATTTATTTCTTAAAGTGTTGCCACTGGTATGATTAATGACATTTTCACTGATCAAAATTTTATCAAAGAGTGTTATTTACAGCTTACTGAGAATTTTCTTTTTCAAGAAAATGTAACAAAATACATGTATAGTACTTCTAAGTATAAGCTGAGAATTTCATGATGTTGATTCAAATCAACTGCCATTTTTGACAATAAAATGAGCAATAGATCAAGATTTTGTTTAATTATTTTGATTTAAATTTTCTTCTTGTTCAACAAATAAGGGTCAATTGTTTTAGCATCTTCCAGAAAAAAATGGGAGCTTTGCTTGCTTCAGCCTTATAAGCGGGTTCATGAATTATCTGGGTCAAGTTATTGAGGAAGCAGTGTAGTTGAGAATTTTGATAAAGTAGCTTTCACCACTGGGAGGGGACAGCAGAAATTTCATTGCAGTGGAGGGAGTTACCAGCAGGCCATATATACACAAGGAAGGGCCAAGAACAACACAACCACATGCCCCTAAAAGAAAGTATTCAAACTGAAATGAATAAAAACCACAACACAAACGATTGCAGGCATTATGGCCCTTGGCAATTTTGGGCATGTGGGCTCACAGGTCATAATGAACCTGCCTACTGGAATGAACAAGGAGATAGCAATGGATCCATAAAATCCAACCAATGTGACTCTAACTGCATCATAAACACCACAAGCATGTATGACATTTTAGAATACATCAAGAGACACAGCTTGAGTGTATATGTGAAAATAATGAAAATGACATTACAAATATTACTAATGAATGTAACAATGATTTATGTACTCCCCCCTGAGGCCCATACATAGCTAGTAATATTCATGTAATCCCATGAGGCTCATGTACTCACATATAGCTATTAATATCGTGCATGGACAGAGTATGGATCAAAATGATTGAAATGCAGATTCTTCAGCCAGTATAGGTTGAAAAGAAAATGACTTCAAATGTTTATATACAAGCACTTAGTAATAAAACTGATGGAATGAAATAAAAATTCAATGTAATGAAAGAAAAATTAATGCAGTGGCTGTGATGTCATGACTGTAGAAATGATTATTGTGAATGTAGTTAGAATCTTATTAATGTCTCCTTGGGTGCCTCTAATAACAACAATGATGTAAATCTCATGAATTTACGATTTTCTGGAATGGGTTTACACATGGCTCATTTAAATATTTAGGTTATTTATGGAAAGATGAATAAGTGAAGTTACTGTAACCTGAGAATAAAATACAAAATACAGTTATTGGGACTATTAGAAACAACGCTGACTGAAAATCAGGATGAAAATTTCTTCTACATCAGTGACCATATAAGAAACCTTTTCATAAGGATAGAAAAACATAAGGAGGTAGGATCCTGGCACTGTTTCTAAAAGGACATAAGACCTATAAACACAGGAAACAGAATTCATTTGGCTATTTATTACTCCAGAGAAAGCTAAGCCCTACAATAGTTGGTCAAACCCACCCACCTTATCATCAAACACTGATAGGTGTGAATTCTTTCAACTTCAAAAATTTTAAGTGAAGAAAAGGATTTTTACATTCTAGGTGATATAAACAGAGACCTTAAATTTCAGTGATCCAATAAAAAGAATTGGATGGATTTTATTACCTTTTTGGTATGGAGCAAATATTGTATTTGCCAGCCTATAAGACGATACTTTTTCAGACCAGAAAATCTTAGCTTTGTCTTATACTCCAAATCGACTTATATATGGATTAAGTCATCCGAATCGCTTTATCATATTATTTTTATGGAAAATAATTCTCCAAGAGTACAAAAAATAATGTGCAAAAATTATTTCATTTTGGGGAAGAGATCGTGTATGAAAAAATACAAAGGTGCTCAACACGAGCTTGATGTTAAAAAAACAATAATCTGAAGGAAACAAATCATACAGAGTTACAAAAATACCTTAGATTACCCCATGACCCATTGTGACATAGGACCCTCTCTATCATATTATATAGTATATATTATATTCTTATATAGTATGATAGAGAGGGTCCTATGTCAGAACAGGTCATGGGGGTAATCTAAGATATTTTTGTCACTCTGTATGATTTTTTCCCATCAGATTATTGTTTCTTTTCTCAATATCAAGCTCATGTCGAGCACCTGTGAACAAATATAGGATCCCACGGTGAGTATTATAATCAATTACATGATTGTCGGTATTAAAAATTAACATAGATCAGATGTAATTGTGCTAAAGCAGCATGCACCAGTAATGTACGTTGTTTGTAATATATGCCATTTAAATTTAATTACATATATGTGCATTAGAATTTACAAGTTAGAAGATGAATAACCATGACAAAGACATATTCCATCACAATTTTCGTCTCGCACCTAATGATCAAATAATCTGTATGCTCCACTGAGAGAGAGAGAGGGGGGGGTGATACAGACAGATGTCTTCACCATTGTAAATCTGTATTGTTCACTTACCTGATGACTGATTTTACTTGTATACAAGTGCAGTACCATATTCCATTATCAATTAGTACCACTAGTTAAGTGATTCCTTCTAATTTTTGTTTCCACTTCCATTATTACAAGAATCACATGGCTTTGTAGTGGTATTTACATGCTAATTAAATATGCTATGGCTGTATTCAGTCATTCCATGACAACACCTGTTTGAGGTCAAGATTCTGCAGACCAGATCAGATTAGCAAGGCTACTAATAGGTAAATGAGGCTACCCATGGTATTATGAATACCGTACCATATAGTTAAAGGAAATGCTAGTTGGTTACTATAATTGTAAATTTCTCAGCAAGTGACATTAATGAACTTGCCGACAGAACCAACAGCAATTTAAAGTACATCTAGCATGAGCAAAGATCAAAACCAGTTGCTGCCTAAGTACAGGAAGAGTACATGCACTTTAAACAAAATCTTAATTGTTGGGAATGGAGAGGTCGTTATACTTGCAAAGAAAATTAGCATGCAAAATTTTCATTCTTGGGATTTAACCTAATGGAGACTATATGGATATAACTATTGTGAATATTTAAACCTTGAAGGAGTATGGTATGTATTTTCATAGTTTACATTTACTATTTAATTTATAAATGTTTTCTCTCTTTGACAAAAGCTTCAGCAACACGGGGACAATGAATTAAAAAAAGAACAAAAAAATCCACAAAGAGGTGAACTCTCTCTCTCATATATCGGCTGCCTGCGTCAGTTCGAGTCTCGTATTCGGCCAATGTGGGTATGTGTGAAAGCTTGCCAGTAGCTTCTCGAGGGTCGGTGGTATTTTCAGGGGATTTCCCGAGTTTTTCCTCCACCATTAATACTGGCCGCCATGTATAGCCTATCGTGTGCTGAAAAATGGCGTTAAACCCTACAACAACAACTCATATATCAGACCATATTTGATTTTGATCACAAGATGCAAAAAAGAAAACTGCAATAGAATACATATGCATCCTTCTCTCTGTATCTCTCCCCCCCCCCGTTGGAAAATGCATTTTTGTATAAATGATGCAACTTCCCTATTGCTGGTAATCTGAAATAGCATACAGTGATACTTTTAACATTTATGAAACCAGAAGTTATTATAATTTAATTCCACACAGCATCACAAGTTTATCCTATCTGTAACTCAATAAATTTTCTAGTCAGTATGATTATATGTAGCTAAGAGTACATAATACGTTTAAAATACTTCTTGTGAAATAAATTAGGTATTTTTAGTTACATTTAATGATCCTGACTGGAAAGGCTACTGAGTTACAGGTAGGATAAAATTTGCGATGCTGTGTGGAACGAAGTGAAAAACACAATCCGAGGTGTTGATCTGGCCTCGTCTTATACTCAGTATCGACTTATAAAAGGATGAACGATCGAAAATTTGCCAAATTTGCTGATTCGACTTATACTCTGCATCGACTTATAGGTCGGCAAATACAGTCCTAAATTAACCTACTACAATAATATCTACCTCTAAAACACTTATAGACCATATTCATATAAATACACAATGCAATTTCTGTAAGTAAGGGTTCCTATAGATCAATTGAAGTGACCATATTGCATTTTTTCTTACATGTAAAGTCAATAAGAAATCAAAGAAAAATAATATCCTTAAATTACTTCTAGATCTTTGCAAAACTTTGACTAATCAATTCCTGAAAGATCTAAAACAGATTCCATGGAATATAGTCCAAATCTCTGAAGATATTAGTAATGTTTTATGTACTCTGATGGATCTTTTCATGGGAACTTTCAACAGATGTGTACCTTTAAATACACTCAGAAAAAAACCACCACCAAGCTGGATCATCCCAAAAATGCTTAGATGCAATAAACTCCATTTAGGTATACCTGTAGATAACAGTCAATAGTTCACATACTCTTTGATCTACAGCAGATCAAAATGATGTTGACATACATGTATAATGATCAGTCAGTTCCTTGATTAAAGTATTCTCTATGTTGCTGCTTTTGATGTTGAAAAGGGTGACTGACAATATGATGCTCCAAGATACACCCATAGCCTGATGATAACTTCCAGAATAGGTGGTACATACCTTAACATTGAAACTTCTATCTTTCAAAAACCTGGATACAAAGATAGGTAGGCAGCCTTTTAGACCTAGGTTGAACAGGTCATTCTTTATGCTATATCTCCATGACTTGTCATATACTTAAAATCCAAAAGACAGTAATTATATGTTCTTTCCTAATGAATGTTTAAAGTCTGACAAGATGATCTGCCATGCTTCTCTGGCATCTGAATCCAATCTGAACATCTGATAAATTTTTCTTTCATACCAGAGGAGTATGTCATATCATTCATTCCATTTTTTTTTCAAATACAGCTTGTGACTTTTGCTGGATTTGTCATTATGGTTATTTCCAGGTTTATTAAAAATGTTCAGTAGTGTATTGAGAGTAGTGTTTCAGGAGTTGATAGTGGATATCATCTAATACTGATTAAGTGTCGCGGTTTTGATCAAGAGATTCTTGTAATTCTCTTAGAGCAAAATGTTTATTACAACCTTCAGATTTATATTTAGTGGAACATTTTGCTTTTAGGTTTCTGACATTCTGAAAGTTTTAAGAACAGTTCTCGCATACAAAATATTTAGTGACTGTTTCAGCAAATGTGTTTGAAATTCATGGTAAGGTTGAAATTCATGGTAAGGTACTGACTGATTTATCAGATTTCTTTAAGCATTTGTTAAAACTGCTTTTATTTTTGCCAACAATTTTCTGTAACATGTTCAATACAGGTTTAGTAGATGAGCAAAAGTGAAACCTAAAGACATATTTCCATACTGTCCTATTGCTACCAGGAATAAGCCGAGTATATTTAGTAAGATTTATGTTGCTTGGCACTTATATGTCTAAGGACATTTCCCTGCTCCCTGATATCATTTTTATTACAAGCATCATCAAACCATGATTTTTTGAAAGATTAGGAATAATATATATATTCACTTATAAGTTGAGTGCAACTGCAAATAACATAGACACTGTTTTACAATCTGCATTAATCAATTTCCATCCATGGTCTAACGCCTGAGGTTGAGAATTATTACTTATTAAGCGGTTACTCTCACCCACTCTGATGGTAGCCCAGTGGGCTACAAGTAAAGGCAGCCAACAGCCCAAAGAAGGCATCTGAAAGATGTTTTAAAACAAAAGGACCATGACTGGCACCTCTTACACAAACCCAATGTTTAATAGTCCTCTTTACAGGAACCAGTATGGCATGGTTGATTGGAGATAAAAAGCCTCAACGACAAGGACCTTTGGTTAATGTATGTGGTCTAGAATGAAATGTACTGTGCAGAAACCATTATTTGCATTATTTATTTTATTATGACTATTATGACCCCAGAAACTAAGTATTTTTACTATAGTAAGAACAAGCCTCTACAAAGTTTTGTGAAGGAACTTGCTCTAGAGCTACTACGATCTTAACCTTTATCATTCTGACACCAAATCAATAACCTTCGACCATACCTTAAGTACACCCACCCCCATCCATGCTTGAAAAAAGGATGTGGTCTAGAATATATGTTACAATGCAAACAGGTTTTTCTTTTCTCAAACACAGTAAACTTGACCATTACCATTTGACCCCCCCCCCCAAAAAAAGAGGCTTCTTACTTACCGACATGTAAACATGTAAATCTTCCAAACCTCTAGTAAAAGTATGTATTCAAGACCTGAAATTTGTGTTCAGAAACAATTTTTTTTCTCTGTTAGTCATTGACTTTGACCTTTGAACTCATTCATCATTGATTCTTCCTTACCCTGGTTGCAAGCTATCCACATGTTTGGCCAATGTCTGTGAAATCTACATGGAAAGCATATCTCTTCTTTAAGCTACAGCGAAATTAATCATTTATGCTTGACAACAAAATCAACAGACTTCTTTCTTATCCAATCTAATCATCCACTAACTTTGGTGAAAGTACATGGTTGAAAACTGCAATTTTTGTGCAGAAACCATCTTTCTGCTTCTGTCAGTGATCTTGACCTCTGACTTCAAAACAAATAGACCTTTTTATACCCAAAGTGCAAGCTGTCCACAAAATTTGACTATGGTATGTGGAATAGAATTGAAGAAATTCAGTTATGTGGATAAGGAAAAGACAATGGACAAACAGACAGAAGGACAGTGAGGGTGACAGCATAAATTCTCTGCTAAAAGGTAGGCGTATAAACAAAAGATAGAGTAATGCTTTATATCATAGTTGCCTGTTTGGTTACCCCACTTCAATATTTAGTAGCCCAGACCAAACATTATGATAATCCATGGGCTAGAGCTCAAAATAAGATTTTAATGAACTCAGTATTTGTCCTAGTTTGCAACTACTGTTATTTTCAAATAAACTTCAAATGGGCATTTTGTGAACATTTTACATCACAACATATATACTAGATTGAGTCTAAATCATCCAGATGAGTATCTTGCCCCCAACAATGTGTCTCACAGCTTATTTACTAATTATGGGTGATCTCAATTATACATGTTCCCATCATGATTGAGTATTATCATTTAAATGTTCATAGAACATCCAAAACTTGTGTTGATTGCAGTTTATATGGATCAAATACATCATACTTAAACAATGACTCTAACTACTGCAAAATAACATGATTTTTCATTCCCAAACCCTCAATATGGCTTTGTTTCTAACAATGCAATTTTCAATTCTTAGTCCAGGATAAAAGAAAACAACTAACATGCAAAACATAATAATTTCGGTAGTCTGAAAAGTATGGAAGTGTGATTCATTTTTTAACATAAAATGTTGAAACACTGTTGTGATTCAGGGAAGAATGAGCCATCAGTGAAGAAAGCAAAGGAAATTTTAGAAAATCTGGCGGAGTTTGACTTTGTGAAGCACAGAAGCAAGGGAGAATTTATTCTTTGCACATACTGCAAACACCATACTGACATTAGTCATTCTGGTATGAACATGTAGATGTAGTAACAGCACCCAGTATTAAGACAATGTACTATTCAAACATTCTAACTAGCACGGGAGGCACTCATTTTCTATGAAAATTCATTTTCTATGCTAAGAACAAATCAATACAATTTTCAGGGAAGTCTGAACAACATACCAGCCAATCTTTGATGAGTACAAAATTGAACCTGCATCATCTTCAAACCCCCAACTGAACTATTGACAGCAGTAGAGACTGCATCTATTTGAATTATATTCCACTGTCCAATGGATTTTAAAGACATAAACTTTTATTTTTAATTTAATGTTTGTAGTTGTGATTAAGAGTGTGCGTGTGTGTGATAGTATGTAGTCTACCAACTACTTTTGATTGAATGCATATTAAATAATTGCAATTGAATAAGTTGGTAAATATAGAGATTTCCATTAGTCAGAACATAACAATGCGAACAGGTTGACCTATATTTACTTCTGTATCAACTGTATGGAGAAGTATTTTATACCAACTTCTACGAATAGAGTCACGTGCAAAGTAACTAATGCAAATTCTGAAACAGAAGGCATACACACTGCATGCCTTTAAAATGAAATAAAAATGTTTGTTGGTTTATATTTTATTCTGAAAACTGAAAAAATTGATTTTGACAGAATCAGATCATAAATCATTGTATTTTTTCTGAAAATATTGACTAGATTTGATCTAAATATGGGGGAAAAATCTTGCATGTATACCAGATTTTGTTCTGTTGTGCCACTGGAATTCTGCAAGCAGTGTCATGTCCAAAATGGCAGAATTCTGAACATTTTACTAAATTCATATATCAAAACAATGAACACACTGAGCCATCAATATCTGATGTGCCTTCTGAAGTGGACAATATATCACAAGCTGAATTATCACCATTTGGAACAAACCAATTAAACTTGCCAGTTGAATAGCAGGATGATCAGAAACTAAAATGAATTAAATCCTGCAAAGAGGAAGGATGACCATAAACCTATTTAAATCTTTAGAAAAGCAAGATTACTTACAGAGCTGACAAAATCAAAATCTACCAAATTAAAACTATTGATAAACAGATATAGAGACTGGAAATAGGCAGGGATTTCAAAGACAAACATTACAAAAAAAGACAAACATTACAAAATCTGGACTCACTTTCCTGCAATGTAAGATGCCAAACCTGATAATTACAAAGTGGGGGGAGATAGATCCCACCCCTCTCCAACCATAACTGTGATGGTTGGTGTCTAACACTTTTACTTCTGGACCACCATCATTATAACTATTGACCAATTTCATTTGTAAGTAGGAGGCCTAACCTGTTAATGAACACAAAATAGATTTAAAGAAATGTAAACTGGCTACTTAATCAGACAACAGTGAATTGGCCAAGTCATAGTCATCACTATAAACTGCCACACTGCAGACATCATAGTGACATGAATTAAATTTTTTTAAAGCTACATTAAAAATCCAAATCTCTCTCACACACACCCACTCATGTGCTATCACGTTTTTGCTGGAGAAGCCACTATTCTATAAATAGCTACAAAGCAAAAGCCCTCAACAAAAAATTTCATATGCTTAAAAAAAGCTTGAATCTGATAGGAAATATCTTTAAAAAAGCAAAATAAATGTATAAGATTTAAAAAATTATAAACAATTGAAATTATACAAGTTTTTTAATGTTTTTTTTTCTGAATTTATTGTGTATAACTGTCAGTTACTGACTCACACAGCTTACTCTTAATTAACTCTTTACCTTCTGTAAGTACTTGCTGCCCTGCCTACTAAGCCTGATAAGCTGCCTGCCTTCTAGCAGTTGTTTGTAGGCTGAACCCCAGAGCATCATAATGGCTGCCTGAGTGAGAACTTCTTGAGTTAGTGCACATGCTGTCTACATTTTCTATATCAATCTTGTGCCATGCAAACTATATAATTTAATGAAAACTAATATTTTAAACTAACATCTCTGGGGTTAAAAGGCTTTTTTTAGTGTTGCATATATGTGTTAGCAAAAGGCAAAAAGTTAAAAGCCTCAAAGAAAATATTACATCACTTTTTAAAAATAATTGTTATTGCCCTTTTCAGACCACAAAATGCTTTCAAAGCCAATGGATGCTGGCACCTAATATCAAACTTAATATCTATAAGCTGGAAAGCTAATGCTTTACAGTAAGATTATCTGTTTACCTGTTGTTGTCTCATGAAATACTGGGAGGCAGTGAGAATTCCGCTGATCACTTCAACCAGTCCTGGTATGTTAGGAAGTCTCTCATTACGAATCTGGAATAAATTAATGACTCAAAGTATAACTTAAGTTTAAATATTTATTTCAGAATTTACTTTTAATTTATTGAGAGCATACAACATACTGTTGACACATTTATCTTACAACAAGCCCAGCGAGATACTGAGGTGATGCATTTAGGTGTGCTATGACTGACATGCAGTTTTCAAAATCTTAACTAATTCTGAGCTGCATGTTAAACTATAAACAATATTTGCCATTAAATGGCATGTTACTTGAAAAACATGAATTTGGACTCACAGTTCCCCAGATAAAGTTGGCATTTGTCCAAACATAATTGGCCCACATTGCATTTTTGATAATCTTAGGGGGTACTTATTGTCCAATATTCATGCAAAAGTCTTGTTCTAAAGACTATCGACATTTTACTTCAAAAAAAGATTTGAGATGATTTATTATCTTCAACAATAGGCTATAAAAGTTCACTCAAAAGAACCTCACACAACAATAAGCTCCTCAAATATAACAATCTGTCTCTTTTGATTTTAAGGTATTTTAAGTGGTGTAGAGGTAAAGTGCATGGCTGCTCCAGCAAATCACAAAATTTAAGTCAGCAGTTTGAGCCTCCATTGAAGCATACAGCATGACCCCACTATGGCACGGTAGTTGGGAAACATAGAACCCAACCGTATTATAGACCGAACCATGTTATTAGCAACCAGGTCAGTTAGCTAAAGAAAATGATGCATGTACTCCAAAAAATTTCAAGGGGGGTGGGTAGGTAATAAATGCATGTGGTAAAATACGTGCTTCATTGGCACAGTTACCATCTTAAATCGATGCATATTAAATGTGAAATACACATGTAGTAAAAACAGAGAAGGCATATATAATAGTTTACTTTATTTAGAGAACAACGAATTGGTACTTATACGTGAATAATGTTTATATATACACGTCTAATGTACAGTATGAACAGAGTATCAACACCGTGTACTCACCTGCGAATCTCATCATATACACTGAATCCACAATACAAGTGATTCCATTGAAAATATGCACACAGAGATTTAAAATATTCAATAATTTTGTCACTAGTCAACTTGGTCTGAATTCAGCAGAAAAACAACACAATCATGTAATGAATGACGAAGCACATTTACTTTTCAGTACGTCCCAAGTCAGTAAAAGTTAATTTGCGTTTTAAGCCACTGTTGGTAGTGTTTGTAAGCGTAATTTTTTTCCCTGCAAAAAGGAAACTTTCATGGCACAGTTAACGTGTTCCAGTCACATTGGAAAATGCAAAAATCCATCAGATTCCATTACTTTTATTTAAGTTTGGTACTGACTTCCCTTGAAGAAAAGTTCTTTGTTTTTATTGAAGATTGTAGTCGGCTTTCTTTAATGAAGGGTGCATGCGTTGTTGAAGTCACCACTAAAGGACAGCTTTGGAGAACCAAACAAATCCCCATTTCTTATTGTGGCGGCAACATCCAAAAATTGTATTGCAATCATCCATTTGCTGAGTATGTTTTCATAACAATCGGGGCTTCAAAGATAATCTGTTTCCTTTGAAATTTCAGCAAACTATTTTATCTGGGTAAATTTTTAAAAAGGAATTGGTCATCGTTTGGTCTATTCTAGTTACTGTTCCTCCCTGCCTACTGAATAAATCAATAAATAAGATTTTTTTTTATTACATTTGTGGTACAGTGTGATGCTGCCTTCCACGCATGCGACAGAAATTTAACAAAGGGTCAACGGATGATAGAGACGCAGGTGTTCTGGTCTGATGACAGGGATTATTACAGAAAATATTAGTGTTCTGAAGGATTTAATTTTGAGTGAAAAGATGAGGAATTTTACTTAACATCCACATACAAATGTCAGTCTATGTAAATATATTAATTACTAGCGAGCGGCTGAAAATCCGACGAAAGATAGATTACAAGGTAATGCCTCGTCTGGTTGATCTCTGTTACCAGAAATGTCAACAACAAAACAGTGGATATCTCACAATGCAGTACTCATGCTAGATGTCAAGATAAGCGGATTATGATACAACAATGCACTGTTTAGATGGTTTGTCAATATGGACAAAGAATTTATGTAACAATAGATAAATTTCAGTGCATTTTATATCCAGTTTGTGGCTTCCTTTCATGGTGCCTCTGAATTTCTCCACTCCAAACCAATGGTTGCATATACAAGTTTAAACAGCTAACAATGTTGCCAATACAAAAATCTCCAGATGGTATATTTTGCCGCCAATAGGAAAAAAATCCAAGTTTGCGAAATTGGCGAAGCCCTATGTGATCCCAGAATAAACCTTTCACATGTTATTTTTTGTGCTTTTAAGAAGAAAAAACTACTTTTTCATGTACGACAAAATACTTTTAAAATTTCAGGAGCCACACCATGCAATCTCTTCCCCAAAATGATAAAAACTTTTTATGTTTTTTTTGTACTTTTAAGAAAGTTTTTTTTTGTGTACAAGAAAAATACATGTATATGAAATTTCGGGAGCCACACCACAACCGTGTTATATCCAAATTTGTGTTATAACGGAGCGTGCTATAGTGGGGTCACACTGTAATTTTTTTTCATTTTAGATTTAGATGTAAAAACAAATTTTCTTTAATTTTTTTCTCCAGTGAGTTAAGTTTGATCCTTTTGCGCTATTTATTTCTTTATGGCTTTCTTTCTCATATCATCTATCCAAAAATCTGAATTAGCTTAAAAATAACACTGAAATCAATTTGTTTTTAAATACTGATATTTCAACTGGTTGCTTACATTTGTCAATATTGCGCCCATTATTCTTTACCATTCTACTGTTTCCTGATGCTGATTAGTATAGATCTTTTGCACATGACCCTTCTTGTGTGTGTGTGTGTGTGTGTGTGAGTGAGTGAGAGAGAGAGAGAGAGAATGGCCATATTGACGAAAAGAAACTGGAGGTGAGGGAGCCTTTGTTTTGGATTTATCTTTCGCATGCGTTCAGTTGCTGGATTTCAAATGTTATATACCTGTTTTCTTTTAACTTTTAACTTAAAATGTATATGCACGTTGTATCTGTGCTTGTGGATTGTCAAAATCGGGCAATATGGTCAACCATATCTGCTCCATTTATTTCAAAACAAATAATAAACAAAATGTTAAACTGTAGGTATAACCACTGGCAGAAAAGTTTCCTTATCCTTGAGTAAACAGCCTATTTTTAAAAGTCCAGATGGCCCTTGACTCTTTGTGTGTGGCATATGCATGTGTGCATCTACGCTTAGCTAGATACATACATGTGTGAATGTATAAAAATTGTTATTATGCATGAACTTGATGCAAATATAAAATATTTTGGACATTATTCACACTATACATTTTGCAGAATTTCCTGTTTAATTGTTCATTCTAATATTAATACAAAAGTTGAGTACATGTATGTCTTTACAATGTTCAGTTCTATCATTACATGCTTACAAAAAGATAAATGCTACCAAGTCAACTTGATATTCAGTGCCATATGATCTAGTTTATATGAAGTACAAGGGTTTGGGAATACAATCTTTATAAAGATAAAATGATATGGTGTATAACTATATATTTAAAAAGCACCATTCTTAATTTCCAAGTCATTTAATATAAAAATCAAAATTCCAGGAAAATAAATGCAATAATATGGCATGATTTTCTACAAAAACAAAATGTAAAGCCATTCCCTGATGATATTAACCACTCAACATATAGGAGTTTAAGGCATAAATAACATGTATAGAAAAAATGATAATATCATGTTGAGTTCTAATTGGTTATGCCACATAATTATGTTGGTGACAAGATCATGGGTAGGTTGACCAGTGCACACTGGAACAAATATATTTGAATTAATCTGTCTTACTATAATTTTGTTTATTCATACATACATTCTGAAGACCCATTTGTTATATAATACAAAACCCATGCCATTTCACTCATTGTCTTGACAATAAATGATTCAAATCTGATATCCTAGGTCAGTGAAGTAATAAAACCGTACTATATTATCTTGAACGAGTGCCTCATATGCTGTATAGTTTACAGCTACTGTAAGCTCTCTCTCTTATATAATTAATAGAAATTTATCAAAATTTAGGATCAATCATCATCATAAGGAATATTTTTGTTCAAATTATTAGTAATATACAGTACGTTTTTCCCCTGAATGATGCATAATCGAAACAGCTTTGTCACTGTCATTTATAACATTTTTAATTCTTCTCTACATACAATATCAACATTTTGCTATTATTAATATACAAAGTGTATTCACTAAACATTTTTTGAAAAAATGATCAACAAATACATAAATTGTCTTTTCTGTGTCAATTCAGGCAAGAACAGGACAGGAAGTCAGTGTAAAACATATACATGTCTGAAGCATTTTAAATGAAAATGAAAATAGGTGTCAGAGGTAATCAGCTGAAAATAACAGAAACATATAACCCCCCTTATACACTGTTTAAAAACAAAAATCAAGTTTTAAAAGTCTTATCATTGACTGTTATGCACACTGAATTCAAATGTAAAATTTAGGATAAATATATTATGTGATTTCTAACCTACATATCTATAATCCACGAATACAGGTTCCACAACAGAATAGAAAACCGTAGGTAATTTAATTGTATATTTCCTTCTTTAAAAGCAGTCCTTGCTAAAAAATCATATGCATATTGAAGAAAGAGAGAGGGGCATATTTTGTCTATACAAGTTTCATCTGGATCGGAGTATAGGCCGAAAATTACTCTTACAGTACCTACCCCTTCAAAAAGATCCTGCTCCTCTGATGTTTTTTTTAACCATGTAACATCCATGAGTCGCATTGATAAAGCCTGTTTTACCTAACATCTTGCACCAATTCTTTTAAAGATACATATATATATATATATATATATATATATATATATATATATATATATATATATATATATATATATATATATATAAACTTTTTATTTACTTCTAAGTGTTTCATATATAGCTACTATAAACAGAAAATAATGAAAGCAAATGTCTAGGATGGGCAAATGTACTCTTCTGCTATTCTTATGTAGCAGTCATCTCTTTTTAGAAATTCTCACATTTATATGATGTATGGGATTAAAGAAATGATAATAAAAATGACAGGCTTTTTATTGCTTTATTTGTTTTGTTTTAAATGTACCCCAAAAGTGTAATCCATAAACAGGCAAGCATAAGATATAATAGAGTGAAAAAGAAAAGCAAAATGATTATGCCAAAAGTGTAATGGCTGGCATATGAAAACCTCATGTCAACATGATATTCATTTAAGAGCAACAATACTAAGATTTTCAAGATGGCTGCCATGGTGACCAAACTCGATATCAGATTGGAATAATTTTTATTTCATATCAGCCAGACACTGTAAGAAGTCTTCTTGAGAAAACCCAATGGTGATATGACCTTTTGATTGTGAGGAGTAGCAATGAAAGATTTTCAAAATATGCCTGCTGTGGTGGTCATACTGGTTATCAGATCAGCATCATTTTAATTTAGGATCAATGAGACAGCAAAAGAAGTCTCTTAGTGACAACCCCATGCTGATATGAACATTCATTCTGGAGAAGTAGTGATAACATTTTCAAGATGGCTGCTTTGGTGCTCATACTGAATATCCCATCAGCACAATTTTCATTTAAGACCAACTAGACATCTTAAGAAATCCTTCAGTGAAAACCTCATATTGATACAACCAGCCATGTAGACCATGGGATGTATGCAAAGTTTCACAGAGAGACATTGCTGGATGATGGACCCAACCCATATGTTCTTCTGGTCTATGACCAGTAGAACTAAATAGGTGTGATGGAATAGGGTAACACTAACCTTATGACAATCATCGTGGGGCATAAAAAAGTCTATTAGAACTATGTTAAGTGCAATAATAAACTTTGAATTCTTTATCAGATGTTAATTACCTGCATAATGTGTAATGACCTCAATAACCATTATCCAGAAATATTTATGTTATGTTGTGGAAAAATGACTAAAATTAAATATTTTCAGCAAAAGATGCAATGCATACAATTACCACTGTGATGATGTTTGGTTTGCTCAAATCATATAGTATAAACTTCATGTACAATATCTTAGAGATCTTAAAATAAGTTACACAGATGACCATTTGCTAACTGGCATGTCAGACACTGTACATAACATGTCCATAATTATCCCATGCAATTTTTGGGTCATTATTGTTTTCATTATTTCCCAATTTTATGGGGAAAATGCTGACCAAGAGCCATCTGGACTTGGGATCCCTGTAATATATATATATATCATATATGTAATGTCATTAAGACCAAAGGCAATTATGGAAAAAGGTCATAAGTACTGTATGGTATTGTAATAAACTGAACATTAATATAAAACTACATCTACATTTTAAAAAAATTACTATTTACTAAGCTCAAAACTCAAACTCAAGGTCAAAAGCCTAAAAAAATAAGATACGATACTTTGAGCATATGAACATCATTGACATTCTGCATGAAAATGAAAATACCAAAGTGCTTGTCACAGCACATTATTATACCATTGATAACAGTCCTGTAATGCTTATCATGGCACTGGCTATTTATCAGATATGCAACTATTTACACATCTGGATACTTCAGCTTGATATCAATGATTGTGAAACTAAGTTTAATTGGTACACTAGACCCTGGAACAAGCATACTGTCATAGTTTTTACATGCATTTCTAAAGATGTTTAACAAATGCATGATTAAAACATGTGCTACCTAGAAGACTCAAAATGGCATACAGCCAGCACAATTCATCAAGTGATGATGATTTCATTTGGCAAATGTTGGCTGATAATAATGACAATGACAATAATTTTTAAAAAGTTTTGAAGCAGATGAAATTACTGGAGCTGGGAAAGTGTTAGTGGAAACACCAAGGAGTGACAAACACTCATAATCAAACACATTCAACATCTTTATAACATAGCCAATAAATTGCATCACCTCATTAACATTATCAGTTTTTATGGATATTAAAAAAATATTTTTTCTGTACAAATAATTTGTGTGCTAATGATAATTATAATTTGTCCTGAATATTTTGTCCAATACTGGTTAGAATGAGTCTGGATTATATCCTTGCTTGCAAAAACAGAACACTTACATAATAATGTCAGTAGAGAGTACTGCTCTCAGACCTGGTGTTTATTCTTCTAGTTTTATCATGTAGATATACTGCCATTAGAGACAAGTGTGTACAGAAGACTTGTTCTGTAATAAGCGCATTTACAAATGAGTTATCTTTTTGGTATGAGGTATATCCCTTAATCTTGCACATGTACACACTGAGCTGAGCCCATTGTGATGGTAAACAGAACCATTGGGCCTTAATGCTGAAAATCTGATGGCCTCTGTATATGAAAGGAAGCAGAGTTTTATTCTTATTGTAGTATTACTGAAAATTCATTATTTTGGCACTCTCTGCTTACTAGTTCAAGATGGGTTCGGCCAATGTGGGTATGGGAGAAAGCTTGCCACTAGCTTCTCGTGGGTTGGTGGTTCTTTCTGGGGTTTTCCTGGGATCTTCCTCCACCATTTATACTGGCCATCATGTATAGCCTATCTTGTGCTGAAAAATGGCATTAAACCCTACAACAGCAATAACAACAGCTACTTCAAGACCAGATATTCTTAAGATAAGGTATCAATGTGGTGTATTTAGTTGACAAATGGCATTACAAGAACTTTTAAGTCTTCACCATACCTACTCAGTGTACTTTCTACTTTGTACTTACATATCTCCTGACCATCTGTCTGATGTAGAGGTCTTCAATCTCTGTATTTAGCTGTCCAAAGTCCCATACAAGGGGCAACAAACTCTGTGGCAGTGGCTGTACCCTGTATACCAATCTTCTCATGGGAACCCGACCTGTGTATATGAAACAGAAACTTTTATAACTGTAACATCCTACAGGACTTCAATCTGTGTGATTAGCTTTCCATCTACCCATAAAAGGGGCAACTAACTCTGTGGTAGTGGCTGTACCCTGTACCAATCTTCTCATGGGAACTCAATCTATCCCATGATGAAACTCTTACTGTAACAGTCAATCATTCATATCAAAGTTATAGAACTCCAGAGTGTAACCTCATTTATACTATGGGGGAGTTGGGTTAGGAGATGGTTAAGACATAAGGATAAGAAGGAGTTTGGTGATACCAAATCTTTACATTATGGAGGCACTTATCATCAAGATTAATGAGGTTTGTATTCTACTGTATTTTAAAAGAAACTGAAACAGCAAACAACTATGCAGAATTAAATGATTACCTACAATGTAACATAATGCAATATACTATATAAAAGTAAAAGGTATGTATGTATGTATGTATGTATGTATGTATGTATGTATGTATGTATGTATGTATGTCTGTCTGCCTGTATGTATGTACTAACTTTTACTGCACCTGAACACAACAGTGGCTATACAGTGCCAAGTAAAGGTAATGTTTTGAAAAATGTAACAACAAATTACAAAGAAGCTTTAAGAAGATAAACCCTTCCATATAAATGTAACATGAAGCATAAGAAGGTAAAATATAAGATGTAAAGATCTTCAAAATTAAATAAATTAAATATAAAATAAACAATAAAGGCAATACAAGCAAAATCCTTTAAAAAATGCATGATTAGTACTAATGAATTTGTATACCCATTAAGCTAAATATACATAATTATATGCATGAAATGAATTATGGCTACAGTGGGGTAATGAATGCAGTCCATAGTGGTTTGCCATAAACATGTTACACTGCTCTATATTTATAGGTTATTGCATTTGTATGGGAAAATATGAACGAGTTTTTTGGATGGAAATACTGCATGACCTTGGGAGTGCAGTATATCCATCTGACAAAACAAGTTCATATTTTCCCATACAAATGCAGTAATCTTTTTATTAGATGCTCATTTTCTTATTCTACCTAAGGCTTAATTATATAAATAAAAATACACTACAAGAAACAAAGTAACTGAATGTATGCTGTATTCCAAACTAAATACATAACCGCAGATTCTTCATTACACAACAACATTATTAATGTGCACATAACTCTGCCCAGATAAATTTTAACTTAGTTGCATGCTAGACATAACTTTTGAAAGAAAATGGCATTTTGATCTACTTAAAATTGAAATTTGGAGTCATATTGTGAATGAATGCGCATTGCAACAACTTTTCCATTTGATCTGGAAAGAACAGATTTGGGTATTTTTGTCGATTCTACAAAACTTTGTGATTATGGACTGCATTTATAAGTGTGTCAATTCTACATGAAATACATTGTATTTATCTGTGCCAATTCTACATGAAATTCATCGGATTGAAGCAGCAAGGGAGAAGTGTGTTGACATCTGCAGGTATATTTCTGTTCTGTCATTGAATGTTTTAAATCATAATGTGGGAAAAATATGAAGTCTTTCAATTGCAATTATCAAAAAGAAGCTATGGAATTTAATGTTTATTTCATTTTGAGTGCAGTAAGGAGGATGTAATTGCACTTCGAATATAGTCGAAATTACAGTACAATTTCAAAATGTGAATCAAGCTTGAGAACCCATGATATGGCTCATTTAATTCGGATTTGCAGAACTAAGAAAGTACATTTTGAGGAAATTCAGGATGCAAAACTGCAAGTATATTTTTTGCCATTCTTATTACCAGCTAAAGAAGACAGTTGATGCCTTGTCACTTGCATGTTATTTGTAGGTACCCAGCAATTTTATGAAATCTGGCATCTATCACCCTCCTAAATCCAAAACATTGTATCAAAAAAGTTAACGCAGAATGTAGCAAAGCAGCTGGTATGTGGCAGTCCATGAAACATCTGCTTTAGTTCATTCAGAAACAAATTTAATCAACCAAAACATAAACCGCCTACTATGTGAGTGTACATCATTTGTTTACAAATCAAAAGTGATGGTGTCTGCGTCCATTGTTTGTTTACAATAGAAAGTAATTCCTTTATGAGTGCATTATGAAGTGCACACGAGTTCAATATCCTAAAATACTGAACAATTCTCACATTGCAAACTTAAGGAAGAAAACAATGAGCATATAATAATTATATATATATAGGTATGTTTGTATTAGGATGTAACAGCATGTCAGCACAGTACTGGTTAGATGGTGCTGATGAAAAGTACTACAAAAAAAAAAGATAAACAAATTAAAGATTGTTAAAATTACGTAAAAGGTTCATACAATTCTGGAAATTGCATATGGTCTGCTATCAACATGTTGCACTGTACCATATGACAGATTATTGGCACATGCATAATTTGGTCTTGAATGAAGATGGTATCAAAAATGTTAAGAAGTTTTCACCTTAGCATTCATGTGAATGTTCTCTAAATTCTGGTACAATATTTCGTTCCAATATTTAGGCAAAAATGCATACCAATATGTAATATTTCCAAAATTCAATTTAAAAATTCCAGATTGATAATCTGTCAGATATCATGTAAGAATAAACAAGTTGAGCTGTTTATATTAAAGGAAAATGTGAAAACAATCAGAAGCCCTCAGTAACATGTGCTATTCAATATGCATGGGCAACCTTAAAAGTGTTAACAGCTCCATAATATATAACCCATGTTGGATGGAACACCAGGTCAAATCATATTATAATCTTTAACTGACCATATTGCCTTGTAGACTTAAAACTAGCAGAATCTATATGTCAATTTTAAAATAATATATTTCTTCACATGATAGAAAGTATTTCAGACACAAACAAATTTCTATAATTACCCAGTCTATCGGTCGTTTTGTCAGCATCTACATGGTATCCCAGTCCAGCCTGTTCCAGCCGCTTTATCAAAGCCTCAGAGTGCCTGGAGCAGGACAGAAATTTAAACAATTTACTTCAGTAGTTATCAGTCATTATTTTACCCTACATTAGGAAGGATGACTATTTACTACAGATGAATAGTAAGCATTAACAAGAGTCTCTCTCTAAGGAACTAACACTCTACTGGCTGAAAATATTTCAAGGAATCCAAGGCAAGTCCTTTTGATCTGCTCTTTAATTTTTAACAAATGTGTATTAAAACCATCTCTCATACTGTTGAAAATCTCATAACATACAAAATTTGATGACAAAAGTGCAGTGGTCCCCTTAATGAATGGCCCTCCTGACCAGCGGCCACCCACTTTTTACAGCCAGAATCCCTTGACACAGACAAGTTTGTGTTCAGTCAAAAAAGGCCACCCCTCTAATGCGACCATTGGCCAACATATTAGTACACAAATGTAAAATTTATCCCTCACAAGTGGCCACATTTTATTAATATGTGTCCTGAACCAATATTTAATTATGGTAAGGTAAGTAATCTGATTATCTTTCCTGATGTCTGTTTCTGGATGTCAGGTTTTAGTTAATGAAATGAGTTTTAGGCTAAACTTGATGTACATGTATCACTAAGGTACCTATTATATCATTAACGCTGATGTTTACAGGAAATAGGGTCAGGAATGTTTTGATAGAGTTTTGGGCTTCACACAGTGGATTTTTTAAATTTTTTATTGACGATTACAACCAGACATAATTGTCAAGATCACAACATGGTCAGCATAGGCTAAATACAGATTTTGTGGATTAACACACACAGAAATTAATCATGAACAAAACAGGGTACCAAACAAAGACCAAAAAATCACATGACAGTACATGTACCACATCCTTTATAAACAAGGCATTTTGTTTTTTTCTACAAAAGTTTCAGCTGCATAATTAAATTGCAGTACTGTACAATTAGCAACAATGGAATAAATTATTATAAAACTTGAACATGTCATCATGTAAACAGAGAAATAATACTTCAGAAGAAAAAGTAAAAGTTATTCAACTTGACGGCAATGGGGAGAGTTCACTTGGCCAAAAATTTTATGTTGGAAAGACTCAAATAACAAGATCATAACAGATAATGAGAATATTCTGTAGCAGTGGGAAAATGGAGTACTCAGTGAATTATTTTAAATATGAAACAATGTATGTACCAAGATTTAAATAATGTTTTTGAATGGTTTTGTTATGCACATGCCAACAATACCCAACTCACATTTCATGCCTAAGAATAAGAACTATTAATTAATGTTACCTTGAAATAAGTTTGTTTTTAAGACAAGAAGAACACTGTAATAATTAATGCTACTTTTAAATGAAGATATTAACTGCTTTAAGTTATATGTAGCTTTCCTACTATATACACATATACAAACAGTGGTCTAAGGTTGACATTGCCCGGGGTGGGAGTGGGAGACAAGCGCCCCAATCCTCCAAAATGCCCCATACGGCCTGCGTCTCTTACTGCCTCTGTCAACTAAAATCCAGCTCCTGGCCTTCGCAAGTGGCTTAGATTTGAAGCCCGGCAGACCATGTTTTCTACTAACAGGAGAAGGGGTGAAGGCGGCCCACTGGCGCCTTAAAACCAGTTGCTTCGGGTAGATGGGACTCGTAAACCTTGGATGGTAGCTCATCTAGGAGAAGGAAAACTCCGATTCCAAACCTCTGCTGCCTTGTGGCTATACCCACTCATGGGAAAGGCTAAAGGAGTAAACCCCGACAGAAAATCCGGAGATGGAGTCCCTAAGGCGGTATGACATTGACTTCAACGTCATTCCGGCAACTCGTGCGACGCCGTTGGTGCCAAGCTGTATCAGCATTCATCGTTCCCATGGGCACACCAGCTGCGTGGAGAGGGGGGATCTGCTGCATGGGCAACAACTGATTCTCCATACCACCCTGCCCAGGCTTCATAGCTCCACTGGAGAGGACACTCCAGCGTCGTCGTATGGCGTCGGCACAACACAAGAAGTAGCAGTTTACCGATTCTAAGTCAAAGCTCCATTGGCATAGAGCTTGGCACCAGGGGTTACTTCTGACGGTGGGAGAGATCATCAGGTCTCACTGGACAGCTACCGCCCGCCTCAAGCTGGGCAGACCCAGTCACTAAGGTGCTGCCCACCATGGCCTGCCTGCTTCACTGGGTGCGTGGAGCTTAGAGAACCATCTCGACAAGTGGGCCACAAAACTCTGCACCAGGAAAGACTAAAAGAAGAAATAAAAAGACTCAACTCTTCGTTTTGCAACCTGGAACATCAGGATTATGTGTCCTGGATTGACCACTGACCTACAGCAGATCGACGATGCACGGAAGACTGCCGTCATTGACAGAGAACTCTCTCGACTGAACATCGACATTGCCTGCCTCCAGGAGACCCGACTGGCTGACAGCGGCACCATCAGGGAAGCCAATTACACATTCTTTTGGCAGGGGAAGCCCTTGGATGAACCTAGGCAGCATGGTGTAGGCTTTGCCGTCAAGAACACGCTAATTGCCTTCATTGAACCTCCATCATCAAGTACTGAGAGAATCCTTGCCCTCCGGCTGTCAACATCCTTAGGCCCGGTCAACATCTTCAGTGTGTACGCCCCAACCCTCTGCTCCACCTACGAGGAGAAAGACAAGTTTTATGAGGCTCTGGATCAGGCAATATCCAGTATCCCCAACAATGAAAGCCTTTACTTACTAGGAGACTTCAATGCTAGAGTGGGAGCTGACCATGAGGCCTGGTCCACCTGTCTTGGCTTTTACGGAAGGGCCAAGATCGAGAATGGTCAGCGACTGCTGGAGATGTGCTGCTCCCACAGCCTATGTGTGACCAACACTTTCTTCAAATGCAAAGAGATCCACCAGGTGTCGTGGAGACACCCACGTTCACGCCACTGGCACCAGCTAGACCTCGTCATCACCAGGCGTGCAGAACTGGCCAGTGTCCTCCTTACCCGCAGCTACCACAGTGCCGATTGTGACACGGACCATTCCCTCATGGCCAGCAAGGTGCGAATATTACCCAAGAAGCTGCACCACGCCAAGAAGAAGGGTCACCCACGTATCAACACCTGCTGTGCAAGCAACCCAGAGAAAACACAGCAGTTCATCAGCAAACTGAAGGAAGCCCTCACCAAAGTGACACCTGATGACACCATTGACTCCAAGTGGTCCCATATCCGTGACTCTGTGTACAATTCAGCCATCACAGCTTATGGGAAGAGGGAGCGAAAGAATGTCGACTGGTATGAGGCAAACTGGGAGGAGATGGAGCCTGTGACTGAGGCAAAGAGGAAAGCCCTCCTGGCATACAAGGCTGCACCTAGCCCCAGAACACTACAAGCCCTCAGGATTGCAAGGAATAATGCCCAGAAGACCACCTGCCGCTGTGCCAACACCTACTGGCTGAACCTTTGCAACAGTATACAGACAGCTGCTGACACCGGGGATACAAGAGGAATGTATGAGGGTATCAAAAAGGCAACAGGCCCCCCCCAGCTACAAGACCGCCCCCCTCAAGTCCAAGACGGGCAAAGTTATCACAGACCAGGGGAAACAACTGCTGCGATGGGTTGAGCACTATCTCGAGCTATATGCAACCCAAAACAATGACACTGGAACTGCCCTGGATGCCATTCCAGACCTGCCTGTCATAGAGGAGCTAGACACACAGCCCACCCTGGAAGAGCTCGGAAAAGCCATCAATTGCCTTGCCTGTGAGAAGGCTCCTGGAAGCAACGGCATTCCGCCTGAAGTCCTCAAGAGCGGAAAACCAGCACTGCTCCAGCCCCTACACACACTCCTCTGCCTTTGCTGGAAACAGGGATACATGCCACAGGACATGCGTGATGCCACCATCATCACTATGTACAAAAACAAAGGAGACCGTAGCGACTGCAACAACTATTGGGGCATCTCCCTCCTCAGCATCGTCGGAAAGGCTTTCGCCCGTGTTGCCTTGGCGCGCTTGCAGATCCTAGCCTCCCGCGTCTACCCAAAGTCCCAGTATGGATTTCGAGCCGGCAGGTCAACTGTAGACATGATCTTCTCACTACATCAGCTGCAGGAGAAGTGTCGTGAGCAGCAGATGCCCCTCTACATTGCCTTCATAGACCTGACGAAGGCGTTTGACATGGTTAGTCGGAGTGGACTCTTCAGACTCCTGCAGAAGATCGGCTGCCCCCCACGTCTGCTTGCTGTCATTATGTCATTCCACGAGAACATGCACAGCACAGTGTGCTTCAATGGCGCAACATCTGAAGCATTCCCAGTCATTAGCGGAGTCAAACAAGGCTGTGTCCTTGCACCGACGCTCTTTGCCATCTTCTTCTCCATGCTTCTCCAGTACGCATTCAAGGACTGCAGCGAGGGAGTGTACATCCATACCAGGGCTGACGGTAAGCTGTTCAACATCGCCCGTCTCCGTGCTAAGACTAAAGTCACAGAGGTACTCATCCGTGAATTGCTCTTTGCAGACGATGCAGCCTTGACATCACACACGGAAGATGGACTTCAGCAGCTGGTATGCTGCCTCTCCCATGCATGTGAAGAATTTGGGCTGACCATCAGTTTGAAGAAAACGAATGTCATGGCACAGGACACAGACTCCCCTCCCTCTGTCTCCATTGATGGGTACAATTTGGAAGTTGTCAAGAACTTCACATACCTCGGGTCTAACATCTCCAGCTCACTCTCCATTGATTCTGAGGTGGGCGGCAGGATTGCCAAGGCAGCAGCAGTGATGGCCAGACTTAACCAGAGGGTCTGGAACAACCCCAACCTCACAGAGAAGACCAAACTGTGTGTCTACCAAGCCTGCGTGCCCAGCTCACTTCTCTACAGCAGTGAAACATGGACCACCTATGCAAGACACGAGAGGAAACTCAACAGCTTCCACCTGAGATGTCTGCGGCGCATTCTGCACATCCAGTGGCAGGACAAAGTACCCAACACAGAGGTTCTAGAACGCGCCAACATGAACAGCATGTTCTCCATACTCAGCGAGAGGCGCCGTCGCTGGCTCAGCCATGTCAAGAGAATGGACGCAGGTCGCATTCCCAAGGACCTGTTATATGGGGAGTTAGCAGAAGGTGCACGACCAACTGGACGACCACATCTGCGCTACAAAGATGAAGACAGCAAACATCAATGTCAACAACTGGGAGAGCTGTGCAAACAACCGTTCCAGCTGGCGTCTAGCTGTCAGACAGGGAGTTCAAAACGCAGAGGAAAAGAGAAGAATAAAATAAGCTGAAAAGAGAGCTAAAAAGAAGGATAAGCAAAAGCGTACTTTGGAGCTACGCCATCGTCTCCCGTAGACGGACAGATGCCAAGGAAACACATATACATACACATCTCACAAATATAGTCCACCTCTGGAAAGGCCACTCATCTTATATGGCCACTTTCCCAGTGCAGAAGGAGTGGTCGTATAAGAGGGGCACCACTGTATTTTCTTACATGTCTAAGTTAACATAGTCACAAAATATATGTACAAAATTTTTCATCATGGCCTTTGACACTGACATCTGATAGATTGATAGAAAATTACTGAACTTACCTCAGACAATGACAAGATGCTGTCTGGATAAATGGAGAAAAAATGTCCCTCAAAGGAACTGACATTCTACAGGTTGATATGACTTTCCAATAAATCAAGATATAAACATTTTTTGATTTTAGTAGCTGAGTGTTGAAACTATCTTCGTTATTCTTCAGCAATAACAAGAGTTTCAAATTGGCTACTATGATAGGTATATTGGAGGTCAGATTGGCACCATTTTTGTACAGGACCAAGCATTAGAAGTCTTTTGGTGCCAATCCATGTCTACATGACAGTCCATTCATGATGAGTAGTGACAGCAAGACTTTCAAGACAGCTGTTGTGACAACTATACCGGATGTTTGATTAACTTCTTAGACTATGATATCTGCTTAGTCCTAAATGAAAATGGTAGCAAAAATGTTGGATGTTAGATTTTAAAGAACCAACCAGACATCATTAACAAGATTTTACTGTAAACTCCATAAATTATATACTATCAGTTCTGGAGGGGTAGTGATAACAAGACTTTCAATATGGCCACCATGGCTGCAATAATGGATGTAAGACTGGCACTATTTATAACCCAATTAACAGCAAAAAATGTCTTGCTGTCAACATGACCATCCATTAAGTAATTATGATGAGATTTTCAAGATGGACACTGTATTAACTATATTGGATTTCAAGGGGCACCATTTTCATTCAAGAAGAATAAAAATTAGTCTTTTAGTGAAAAACTCCAAGTCGATACAAATGATTGTTGAGAAGGAGTAGTGATGACATGATTTACAAGATGGCTGGTGAGGCAGTCATACTGGATAACAGATTAGCACTATTTTCATTAAGGACCAACCAGACATCACAAGACTATGGACTATGGAACACTGAATACAACCGCGTATTACTGAATACCACATGTTGATATGAATATCCACACAGAAGCAGTAATAAGATTTTTTAGATGGCCACTTGTGGAAGATTATTTTCACTCAGGATCGACTGGACATCAAAATAAATTGTTTAAAGCAAACTCCATCTCAATATGATCATTCACTCAGGATAAATAATGATATCAAGATTATGTCAGAGCAGGACAATTTTTATTTTCAAACAAACTAGACATCAAAATAAGTTATTTCATGAAAACTGCATGTTGATATAACTACCTATTCAGAATTCTGTACCATCATCACTAAGTAAATGCTTCTACTATCTGGCGATTTACTATCCAGTTTTGGATATTATCTCAACACTGACCAACTTAGAGAACATGTCTGTGTTAGGAGTAACAAAATTACTATATCTATTTTCACAACTTGCTAAGGTCAGTCTAATATAAGTCTTCATTGTAATTAATCACAGTAACATTCTTCATAAAAAAGGTGTTAACATGTTGTGCAAAATATAAAATAGCCTGTGCTGAACTGCATACCTTTGCACATTGTAAAGCTCTTCATTTAGGAGGGAAGTAACTTTTGAATGCAATCTGCAATCTCATAATGCCTAAATAGAAGTAATTGGTTTTGAAAAACACAAGAACATTGCTGTAACAGCCTTAATTTTGCAGATGTCATTGTAACACATAACATAGTGAATTCTGCAGATGTCATTTTAACATAGAGCAATTTTAAGTTGATGTATATGATTTTGCACTGGGCTAAATCCCTGGCCTGTTTAAGGAAGCTAGTATTTGAATATATTTGGTAGGGACTTGTTTGATTCTTAATGAGGTTCCATTTGGTAACTATTTCAGGCAAAACTGGACAAGGAGGTGAAGAGTGGACTTTGTTTATCAAAATGCCAAGGCTGAAATGTAGCAGAAACAGTGTTAACTTTGTACTTGCTGAAATATTTGGCATAGGTTGAAATTTTGCAGAGATTAATGGAAGTGGGAGAAAATTGTAAAATTTTCCAAATCCTGAAGGGGTGTGTGCATTAATAATGGTGGTTAGATAAACCTGAGTTCTGACTGAATAAGTTAACCATCTGGGGTATGTTTCCAAGGCAAAGTCTCGTGTTTTGTAAATGTCTTAAACCATAAATTTAGGCAGTCTATGTTTTTGCATGAGATGAAAATGTTTTGACTCCAGAGGCAGGAAATCCCTCATAATGCTGTCCAATGGACATGTATTTGAGAGTCTTTGAGAGAAATATAAGCAGGGGGTAAGGAGATGGCTCTGCTAAAGTGGAAAGAATGCAAATCTTGAAGCAAAAGGTACTGTGTCTTAATTTCATACATAATTTTTCTTTGATAAAAGTCTTAAGATAGGTATTTAATTTGTTTTAAATGATGCAAGAATCATGTATGATTCTTATTTATCCCAATAAATTGTTGGTTAGCGATAGTGTTGTTAGGCTAAGAAGTACATTTTGGTTGATCTATTTCTTAACTAAGATGTGAATTCTTTTAACGTATAAATTGGTTGTATTAACATTGGACCAGCAATGTGGACTACATGGCTATTTATTGTCAGCCATGTATGTGGATGTTTATGACATCAGTCAAGAGAGTGATCAAAAGTTCACACTACATGGGCATGATTGTCATCAAGCTTTAGCAGATGATGATATTGATCAACTAGTAACGGTGACTAGTTCTATTGGAGAAATACATTAATTTTCCTGTACTATGTTAAATGTTTATGAAAAAAGAAAAAATTAAAAATATGTAGGCAAATATGACACTGTTATGTTGAATGTAAGGTTATGACCTGAAACCAATTAGCATTGGGTGTCTGTTGTAAAATGTTATATGGTTATTCTGATGGTCAGAGAGTAGTATGATTCAAATAGTGGAATGTATGTTCAGAAAGTAAAGAATGAACAGAGATTTAGTCTACACTTATTTTATTTATCAGGAAAATAACACTAGGGATTCCATGCCTAAGACAAAGTAATCCATGGCTGATACAAGAGTGGATGGCTGAGCAAAGAGTGAATGACCAGATGGGACAAGAGTGTTGCTGAGCAAGTTGACTCCAACCAATAAGTTACATTGATTATGGAGAGTGGCAAGCAATCATATCAGGTTATGCTGACATAATGGACAATACAAATTCGAAACACTCACTCAATTTCATGATGAAATTTGTTTGCCATAACTATGTAAGCAGAATTGTTAATTGCTTTTTAGAACTCTGAGTTAATTAATTTTCTGGTAGAGATGCATCACACAATTGGCCTCACACAATTTCCATTTTGTTTATCTAAGTAATTAAATTGATATATGCTATATATGGTCTCTCATTTTGTTCTATTTTATATCTCTGCTCAGATCTCCTTTTATTTCATCCATTAATTTCATATTTTAATATTTGCTTGATCCAGGCTATAACACAGTGTTCCATGATCTTTCGACATCAATAACCACCAAAAAGAAATAATCCACTGAAATTTCATGTTTGTCTATTCAGAAAATAGGATAGCAAGATCAACTTGACATCTTAAGAAGTCATTTAGTGAAAACCAGATAAAAGTTTAAATAGCATGTTGCCTACACATATCTCCAACATAAGAGTTTTCCTTTATATTGCTGACCAACTGTAAAAAAAAATGTTGTGTTTCATTTCAGTAATTAAAGTCAACCTTTTTATTTGGAATTATTCAGAGTATGATTATTCACTTTTAAAGTGAATTTTTTTTTAACCTGATTGACTAAAGTCTTACTCCTGTTCTGGTATCTGATGCTGAAGGAATGCCTACCCCCGGCATTGTCACTGATTTTGATTTAATAATTTCTAATGGTCTTTAAATGTACATTACTTGCATTTGCATCCATGTTATGACTCCATGGTATTAAACTAAGTAACAGAAGAAAAAAAGCAAACCCAACAGGTTTAGTAAAATTAAAAAAATAATTTATTTCCCTAGAATTCAAAGTGACAATTTAAAATGAACTTACAGTACTGTGAATTTAATCCCAAATAACCCTAAAAGTTCTTTCACAAGTCGAAAAATACAGAGTGTTCCAAATGAATTCCAGGTCTTTAATCTATTATGTACCAGAAGTCTGTCAACAGCTTGATGTATCACAATGATATATTCCATGATGTCTTTGAATGAATTCACAATAATCCCAAAGACAAATTAATGTTTGGTCCAAAATGTTAATGGACACATTGTAATTCCAATGAATAATTTAGATAAATGGTTCCTCTCAAATTAGATCTAAACACAACTAAAAGAATGATATTAAGATAGGAAAGTATAACTGTTTACTTTTTGCTCATATACAGACTGTCACCCAACTTATGGTACAACAAAATGCCTTAGCCCCAAACCATTTCCATGGGAAATTTCCATCAAATTTATAAACTAAGTCAGGTCTGTTAACTTAAATTTTAGCAAATAAACTGACAAACAATAGGTAAACCATAATTTTTTTCAAAGGGAAAAACTAAGGTTCTGAATTCAAATCTAAATACACAAGTTTGCAAATTGATCATTTTCTTAAAGTACAATCTACAATCATTAACAAAAGTTAAACACTCAATATAGATAAACATAACAATCTGATCACTACACATTATGATTGTCACTGACTTAAGTATTCAGAGTGAAAAAGTCTTCTTCAATTCTTTACAATCTGATTGCTTTGAACTCCATCAAAGCATGAGGTAGTCTTGATCAATCATAAAATTGCTACATGGCCTGTGTTGGTCTTAATGACTTGATGAAGTTGTCTAATAATCAGGACACACAGCTTGCAGAAACTGCTATCGCTTGTATGTCTTTTATGATATATGCTGTTTACGTGCACCCATTCAAACTTTATTGTGTTCAATAGTGCAAGGGTGCAGCCTGGAGAAAACAGCGAATTTGCTAAATTAATTGAAAATATATACCTGATAGCAGAGTAGGTTATTGCTGATTATGATTGAACACTATTAATCTTCCACTTTTTAAAAATTAAATTATCTGCAATGGACTTCAAATATCAATTAAAAATTGTCACTCATTTTCATGTTTTGTATATTCTGAACAATGTGAAAAACCAAGGTTTCAGAAAGGTAAAACCTCACAGCTGACCCTATGTACCTTCCTACACCACACATATAAAAGCCTCATGCCAGTCATATGGCATGAAACTATAATGACAGAAAAGACCTATAAGATTAAACATATTAGTGTAGCATATGAGCATTCCTTTTAGATCTTGTTAACACTTTTTTAATAGACTCTCTTGCCATTACTTACATTTTGTATGGGTTGCAAGCAGCCACAAATTTGAGGTTCTGGCATTGGTCTAAATGGTTTCCTTCCATGGACCTGTCACACATGATCTCCTTGATCATTCCTATTGATTCTGTAGTGTTTGCTTCATCAAAGAAAAGCACAGTGTACATGTGAGGTCCATACTGGACTGTATTCTGCTGAGCAATCTTCTTTGCTTCCTCTACTTTCCTCTTTATGTCTGCATTTGTTGTGCCACCATGCACCTGTTGAGAGAAAAATGATCAAGTTTGGAAATGACAAATTCCATGGCAATAGAACACCTTGTCAAGAAAATCTTCTACACTGATGATGCCATCTGGAGATGCAATGACCTTGATTTTAATGGTCGCCATTTTTGATAAAGAGTATTATAACCTGTTGTTTTCAGTCTGCATGTACATAAACTAGTTGATTAAACAAATGGTATTCATTATATTAGTATCGTCAACCAAATGAATAGTGTGTCATGGATCTCCCAATTTTGTAC
Source organism: Sinohyriopsis cumingii (assembly GCA_028554795.2). NCBI lineage: Eukaryota > Metazoa > Mollusca > Bivalvia > Unionida > Unionidae > Sinohyriopsis > Sinohyriopsis cumingii. The sequence goes on along the minus strand of JAPYKE020000320.1, from coordinate 154,273 downwards.
AGTTTGATTCTAGTTTGTTAAAACTATTTCTGATAAGAAAGAAGACATCTTTTTCATTTTCTGAAACAATATTAGTTAATATCTCATGTCTTATAACTGCAGAAATACAACAAAAATTGGTGTCTGAAAACAGCTCTGACTGGTTAAACATTTTAAAAGGGAATTCTTCATGTTTTGTTTGAGATTAACAGAGTTTCAACATAGATCAGGAACCAAACAAACCACTATTATCTTACAACTATTGTCAATCCCTCTACTGCTAAATCATATGAGTGATGATTTGGTTCCAAATCCTGAAACCAGAGGTGCACTTGCAAACATGAAAACATTTACTTGATTTTCACTGCCTATAAATAGAGTATGTTAATGTTTCAGTTCCATATCTGTGCTTGGCATCAATAGTGGTTTTCCATTTCTACCAACATGGTGTTGAATGCTAATCTTTTTATTCTCAATAGCAATCAAGTACAGCATGGTAACTGTACCGAGACTACTTTGTGCTGCTGCAACAAGTTCTGAATGGGCATGTGTTTGTGAATTCAGCCATAACATGAATATTTTACTAGTGCTGCCAGTGACACTTGTTGCCTCCAACAAGTTCAATTATTGTTCCTATAATAGATGCAACAGTAATGATTATTGCCACACCTAGATCAATGATGGTTGCCACAGTGATCCTGCAAATAGCATCTACAAGCAAATACATGGGTTTATATTTCATGAACAGCATGATTTCATCCCACAGCTGTTGTTCTGCTTCAACTGTTTTTTACTCACATCAGAAACACTGAGGATCTATAATAGTTCTTCTATTAATAATGTGATCACAAAGCTTAATTGCTTGACAATCTTGCCTTCTTCAGGTGAAACACAAAAAACACACACACATAAACTCAATTCTAACCAATTACTCTTTTTTTTACAGGTAAAATACCATGCAATTACTGAAAATACCTTCCAGGGAATAATGAAGTCTTTGGCAACAGTGCATTCTGGGGTCCTAGCACCACATTCATACAAAAAACATACTGATCACACTACAGACTAGTTTCTGAAGCGATCATCCTTGTTGAGATTATTCTTTTTCTTGGTCAAGATAATGTTGGTGCAACATATTCATTGTGAAATGCTACATGGATGGATTTGTTGGTGAATTTCACATCACTGTTATAGAAACAATCCCTGAGCATTCTTGTTTTGTGTGGCTGTGTGGTTCACAACTGGGCATTTTCATATGTTAATGCTATAATGCCATTAGCTGGCCTAGAATTGGTATTGTTACACTAAGGTGGTCCCAAACTGTTGATTTTAATTGGCTCGATCTGAACAAAATCATATTTCAGTGTTAACACCACTCTGATGCAGATATTCATCAACACATGGAACAAAATCACCATCTGACTCTTGGCATCTGCTGTCAACCAGTCCAACTTCAGCAAATCCAGCAAACTCATCACTACAGTCAGAATCCATTATTTATATGTAATGATGAATCAAATTTTAAGCATGAAGACCAAAGACAGTAAAGTAGCCATCAGGATAGATTTGGAATGCATCAAACTGAGTTTCATCTTTAGCAATCCATGATATCAATATCGATATATGAAAGATTTGGGAAGACTGGTGTCAGGTTCGTGAAGTATTATTACTTGTATACCAGGCTGTTTATTTATCAATGCTGTTAATTGACTCTGTCCACTATGGAAACTAGATACAATAAATAAATATGATCCTGACTCACATGCCATTAAGATGTTAGGTTTTGGCCTTAGGATGTATATCTGTGAAAAGTTTCATAATAATCCATCAAGAAGTATAGAAAGAGTAACAATGATAAACTTGTGCCAACAGATGGACAGACAATGGACAATGGTCATCCCGTAAGCTCTTTTGGTCTATGACAAGTACAGCTAAAAATAAAGATATATAACTGCAATTTTTACATATTAAACCTCTGATTTCCACACAGCTGGAAGTGGGGGGTAGGCATACATAATTTTTATCGTATGACACCCCTCTTCCAAATCGTTTTGGCAAGGGCAATCTATGTACCAAGTTTTGTGCAGCATGAGGATACAAAGTTCTTCATAAATTTATTTACATCAACATATATGGAGAAGCCCATGGAGATCACTTGCTTGGTTGATATATGTCAAATAGTTAAATGCAAGAACAGACAGGACCAGTAGAATAATATGAAAACCATCTATGCTTGGATGTTTCCTGTCATATTCGGTACAATTCTGTTCAGTTTTTTTTAGATAAGGTCATTAATGGGTTTCTAATTATAGCAACAGTGGTCATATTTTATGGTGAATTGGCATCATTTGTACAATGAACATAATAGGTTTTTATGTGAGGATGCTTTTTGTCAAATGTGGTTCAAAATTTGTTACCATTTTTTGTTCACATATGGCATGATGGCATTATTCATATGATCAGAACATACTGATGGTGTAACTGTATGGTTTAAGTAAGAGATCACATATGTGAGTTTAAATTACTGCTTTGAATTCAGTTCCATTTGGTGTCAATCACTTGGATGAAAGCAAAGTGCAAGGAGCTGATACTGACAGGTGTTTGATTCATGCTCATAATGGCAGTAGTATAGTTCTACCCATTCAAGCAACCACATTTCTGTTCTGTTTTTATTCTTTATTTAAGCAGTGGCAGAGTTTAATCCTTATAAATACTTATAAATATGCAAACTCTGACAGGGCCAAATCTACAAATGTAAGTACCTACAACTAAGCCCTTTATTTACAAAGCCACAAAAACTGATACCCATAAAAACAAGACAAACCACAGTATTTGTTCTTGTAGTTTTGTTGTCCAAGGTGAACAAAGAAACCATAAATTTGCAACTTACATAGCAGTGTATTAATTATTTAAATTGTTAATCCAAAGTGTAGTTTGAAGTTGAGGTTATATTACCATAGTAAACCATTATACCTTAAATTTTCATCTTAACTGTATGGTATTGACTATCCTCATGCTCAGGCATCTATCTTTCTGTTATGGCATCTCTTCCTAAAATACTAGGAGGAAATTCATGATACCTTGTGATAATGTTATGATTTGAGTAACAATCTGCAAAAGGTGTGTTGTCTTTGGCTGCTGCCCCAAGGGTCCTTATTATAGGGTCCATATAAAATGTACAAAAAATTAAATTAACAATGACAATTTCATATATTTTTCAATATAAGTCACATATTTTGCATTATATGTGACTCATACTGATATTTCGTCATCAAATTCAAGCACTTTTCAAAGACTATAAAATTAGTTTTCAAGTACTATAAGTAACTGTAAATAAACTTTAGAAGAATGTTCATCGTAGTATATCAAGTCCGTAAAATTTCTTAATTAAGCATTTCCTTCTTAACCCTTTAGAGCATAGTTACAAAGTGCAGTGTGCTATAAATAGAACACCTGTTACCTATTCGACTCCATATGCATAGGCCTGCCTGTGAACTGTTAAGCAATGTAGTGTATGTTACGTTTAACAGCAATTTTAACCATCTAACATTTTTGGTACACATTTATTATGTGTGAAAAAATTTAAGAGTAAAGTCCGATTGCTATAGCTGTGTAATTATTTATCACGGAAGAATTTTTATGTGCTTTAAAATCTTGAGTGAACTGGTTCACTGTCAAGTCAGTGAGACCACGTGACCAACCGTAGCTGCCATTTCTCATATTCGAAATTTACAAGTTTTTGTCCGCTTTTACATCACTAAGTCATCTGAATTTGATAATTTATAAAAACTAATTCCTGCCTACATCAATATCAGAGCCTTTACCTAAGTTATTGAAGCTTTCAAAGTTGTGATTATATTTGTGAAAACTTCGTAAGTACTGAATGGAGAGTGGAGATTACGAACCAGTTACTTTAAATAGCAGATATCGACCAGAGCATAAACAGTGACCACGTGATATGACGTAATTGTCCTTCGCAGAAATGAATGTAGTATTTAATAGGAGGTTTTCCCCAAAGGTGGCTCTATGAACACTGGCTTAAAATGGCTGATGTTTACAGCAGACATCAAAAGGCGCTTCCATGTGAATTGAGTAGAGATGTCAAAAGGCGCTTCCATGCGAATGGAGTAGAGGTGTCCAAAGGCGCTTGCATGAGGTAAAGGGTTAAACAAGAACCTCACAATGTTTTTGGTTAAACAAAACCTAGGAGAAAACACTCAAGCTCTATGTACTTTGGGGCATGGAAGAAGAGGTGCAGTAAATTTGGAGTTAGCTGTCTCATTTACCCGCATGTCTAACTCATCCTTAACTTTTTCATGCTTTTTCCAAATTATCCTGAATTCAATGCTATTGTTGATATTTCCTTCTTTTCATGATTCACTCCAATGCACTTTTACTCAATGATCAAGGTGACATTACTCCAGTTCTGTAAGTCCCAACTGACTGGTGGGAACTTTAAAGCCAAATTCAAATGCATGGACATTTTTATCAGGGCTGTCACATCCGTGCAGTATTGCATTAATCCTAAGGTATATCTTCATTGACTTTAACACTGCAAAATATACTGTATTTTGCAAGCAGTTTTGTTCATATTTCTACTGATTTTTGGGGCATCAAGGCAAGATATATACCAGTTTAAGACTTTAATTTCATATTACCATGATCGGAACATAAACCAAGAGTAATGTTCTCACCAATAGTACTACTCAAAGTCACTTCAGCTACTAATGATTCAACAAACACAAGACAAAGTTCATTGTTTATCATTTGGCCTTACCCGCCTGTACAGAAATTTCTCATGCATTCCGTATGGAATATTTATGGAATCCATATGGAAGAGATATGGACTGAAAAACTTATGGAATCAGACAATTTATTCCATATCAATTCCATAAGTTCTCCACAGCAAGTGAAAATTCCATATGGAATAAAGTTATAACTTTAATCCATAAGCACTTTTTTCCATATGGAAAGCAGACTCATGTATTATAGCATCATGGAAAATACTCTCTGAAGAATTAATAACCTAAACTATCTGATTCAAATAGAAATATTGGTGGGAGTTAGAGTACATGTATATGTCTTGTATAAATTTGAAGAAGCACATGTATGTCAGTTTTCTTTAATTTATTTCCACAGATGTTTAAAAACAAAGACATGACCAAAAAAGTAGAGAAAATGTAAACATGATCAGAAAATTAATATCTGGTAGTACAAGCATAGATGAATCTTTGGACTTCTAAACTCTGGTGCAAGGTGGATTTTGGGCTTGATCTGATGTTTATTCTGAAAAGTAATTTTATTGGCTTCCTATTAAAATATGCTCTACAAAAATCATACCCTAGTGAATATGTGACTTAAAATTCAGCAAAATCAATGAACATTTCTTGACATTCACTCAAATGTCCTTTTTCACTAAAATTATGGTAATTTAGGAGATTTTACCAAAATCACAAAATTTCACTGACTCTGCCAACATTTCTGAAAATATCAGTGGGAATTTGTGATTGAAATTTCACTGAGAGTTTGTCAAAAATTCTAAAAATATAGTGATATTTTGTGATTGTAATATCAGACATTTTAGTAAAAAATATCAATAAGATATAATAAAATTTATTTTTTGTTTCTTGTACAATTTAAATGATTTTCAGCAGCATTTATATTTCCTGTTTCTGGTAGCTGTAATTGTATAGTTTATTTTGGGCACAATAACTTCTTTCAACATCTTTCTTTATTATATTTCTTTTTCAAATTTTGTTATTGTTGTTGTTGAATTTTTTTAACTTAAACTGGATTTAACCGCCCTCAAACAAGTTTTCTTGTTTTCTGTTTTAAATCAGAATTTCACTTTACTCCTGACCTGAATCTGATTTTTCTTGATACCGACCCTTTTTTTAATATCGTCTCCGAAACGTTTGTTAAATAATGCTCTATCCGGTCCCATTCCACAACGAGCTTTCTAATAAGTATTTGTTCCGTTTATTATTTAAAGGATGATCGTTGTAAAGAGCTTTCTGATTGGTCAAAATTTAGTACTTGTCCAATGAATCCTTGCGTAACCGAAACTGATGGGAATGCTAAACATGGTGATTCGAGCGGGATACGAGTTTGAATAACCATTTGAAAAATGTGCGGCAATGAGAATAGCTTGAATGCAAAGTCGATGGGAACGTAATTGGTCAGTCTGTATGAAAACTGAACGCCAGGACTAGCATTTTGCTTCTTGTGCCATAAACAGCTCTACAGTAGCAGCTAACATGCTAAATAGAACAAGGAATTGAACCAGGATGATTTCGAAGTTATATAACTCAAAGCTGATTAACTTCCAGGATGAATTTAAGGAGGACAGCATATAGATCACTGGTGGGAATTGTTGTGAAATACCCATGTCTATCAAAGATCATCATATCTTTGCAGAATTTTCTTGGCCCACATGTAGAATCATTGTTCAATATCATGAAGCATTATTGTGTATATTATCAAAATATTCTAGGTGTGTTGGAATTCAGTGTAAAATAAGTGTACTTATATCATGATAAACATTTGTCACGGCTGCTTATGGAACAAGGACTAATTCAAGAGACCACAACAGCATCATAGTTTGTACATTAATCAAAAATCAAGTTGCAGTACAAGTGACATGGCAGGCTTCTAGCATTTCTTCTTTTCATGTCTCAAATGGATGCTTTTCTTTAATTTTGCATTATTTTCAGTTGAATTTTTCAATGCAGATTAATATTTTATATATGTTTATGTGTTCACAGATGCCTGTGCATATATTCCAGGCTTGATACTTTGATTTTTAAAATCACTTAATTATTAAGTGTCAAGCCAGATTCTTCACATCATGTTGTATATACTGTAAATATTGTACATAACAGATAGAAGGCCTCAAGGCAGATTAGTTCTGTAATTAATTAAGTTACCTTCTCTAAATAAAGTCATTATTATTATTATTATTATTATTAACTCCCATATCTCTTGCCTTGGATGTCATATAATTACAACAGCTGTAAAAAAAAAATCATTTAAACTTAATATCACCTTGGTTAATAAAGTCCTGTTTAATTTATATTCATTAATCTGAAACCTTCTGAAATGTATGAAAAACTTCTGAAACTTCAGTAAAATACTATATAATGATCAAAATTTTAATGAAATCTCACAAAAGTTTTAGTCAAATATTTGTGAAATCTCACCAGACTTTTCAGTGAAATGAAAAAGACTTAAGTGATGCCATCATGGATTAGGCTTTGTATGTGAGAAAGAAAATGAGGACAAGAAAAACCTAAATCTTATTTGATAATGTCTGTCAAAATAAAATTTATGATCCATTTTAAAAATTATGGTGAATATTTATCATTGATTCCCAATAATGTCTAAGAATCATTAGGCAGTTTAATAGAAATCTGAAGCAGATTTTTTTTATGGTTTAGACCGAAAATGCTTAAAAAACCCTTCTGAAATCTGCCTTAAGTATGCCTGGAAAATTTACTATTACCAAATTCCATATGAACTATTTACAATTTCCATATGGACCATTTACAAATTCCATATGGTATATTTGCCAATTCTATATGGACTATTCACAAATTCCATATGGAGTATTGCCAAATTCCATATGGATTATTGCCAAATTCCATATGGAATTTTAATTTTATTCCATATGGACAACCTACAGATCTCATTGACTAATTAGCATTATTCCATGAGATTTTCCATACGGAGTACGTACGGAATCCATAACATTTTTATATACTGATACAATGAAATCCATAAGAGTGCTTCAACTATAGAATAAAAATGTCCAGATGGATATTTCTGTAAAAGTACGTATGGATTCCATATCCAATCCATGTGGAAAATTTTGTATGGGCGCATATGCATTAGTCAGAGTGATTATGGTAATCTTGTATGAAAATATGCTTCCAATCACAGAGCACCTATCAACTTCTTCATTAGCATAACAGCCCAATCAGCACAACATCTCTTCATTTACATCATGCGCTAATCACAATGCCAAATGATGCTGAGTACTAATTAGCATATAAGTGACCCAACTGAAAGTCTTAATGAATACACTGACATAAGCCACAAAACATGGAATTAAGATCTCAGTAAGATCAAGTTTCAAACCTTTTTAATGGTACTATTATTTCTTTCCTTTCAGTCAACTAATGCTTCAGTGAAAAATTAAAATTTTGTACTGTTTGGGGCTGATATCAAAATCTAATAAATTTCAAGGTAACCATCAATATTCAAGAACATTTCAAGATTGTGCAAGACCCTGTAAATAAAAATAAGAAGGGTGGGGTGAGTGGGGTTTTGAATTGTAAAAAGCAATTAAAAATGTAGGGATTTATGATGCAGGTACTTTAAATTGTCAATTCTACATGTGGTTTAATAGTAGGATATATAAACATTTGCTCTTACCTTCATAAGTATCATATTCTTCACCTTAACTCCAGGTGGGGTCTGTAGTGCACACATGAACTTGACCAGTCTCGTTTTACCACAACCTGTCTCTCCCATGATAATCACCGGAATGTCACACCTAGTAAAAGAAACAAGAATTTATTTACCCCAATGTGAGACTAGTGTGACTATACAGTCTAATTTAGTAAAAACAGCTATATTTTTTTCATCAATATGTATTCTCTTGGGGCTATAAACAGATATTCAGGATGAGTCCTGCACTCTTCACTCATGGAACTCAGGAGTCCCCAGCCTATACCTGCGAGTCGTGGCACAAACTCAGGATTCCCTAACTTACAAAAGGATGAAAAGGAAAATGAAAAGCATGTGCTCATTACTTTAATAATATCAGGATTAAATGTTTAGCCATTTATAATATCACACTTCAAAGAAAATATTTTTCAGTAAACAAAATGTTAAGTCTAACATTATGCAAGTAAATTTTAAATTTTTTACCGCAACAGCAATATTACAACAACAAAAAAAATCACAACAATAAACTTGTCAACAGTTGGTTTCAATCCCAAGAATGATCACATAATATGCTGTGTAGCTTTCTCTCCAAGTAAAATAGCATCTCAATTCCCAGCCAATAAACATATAGGAGGAAACACCTGGAGTTTCACTATACCATATATATCATATGAATTACCATGATTATATTAAAGAATGAATGAAAACATATACCAGCAAAATATGTGCAAAAAACTACTCATTCAGAACAAACATTTTAGTTAGTAAACCATGTTAAATGCCTTAAGAACGGACCGTAAGGAAAAAGGTAGGATAAAACGTGGCTCAAGAGAAAAAAATTAATTATTCTTTGTACATGTATGGAACATAAATACATGTAGCTTAGACTGTGGACTTCAACTGTTTTGAACATTATTTCACACAATCTTTAGGTACTGAAACTCAGATGTCACCAATCAAATTGAACTTTCATTTTCTGTTGTTTCTTTTTAAACACTGTTACAACAAAATAGGACATCATTTATTTGCCAATCAACTGCATGTACTTATATACACTCACTTATTAGAACATGGGTTCTTTGAAGTATGTTGGAGGGGCAGTCCTTTTCACAAGATAACTGCAATGATAAGGATTAACTGTTAAGTAGTCCCACTGGTTATCTTGCTTCTTGCTCGTTTACTTAAATCTAACCTTTAGATATTGTGCAGTTTGGCAAAGGCTGACCAAACTAAGAAAAGACCGAGCATCCTGCAGAAAATGAGGTGTGTCACAGGGATGCACCACAGGGAGAAATGGCATGTCCTTTGAGAATTTCATGCATATTTGACCCAGAAGATCTCATTCCTGAGAGCCCTGCTCTCTGGTAGTTTCTGGAAGGTAGTTTTTTTTGTATAGTTTTACTTAGAAAACAATTGAATCTTTTATATAGCAAATAACTTTCATCAAAAATCTCACCTGAACCTCATGTAGATAGCCAGAATCTTCTTCACATTGTCTGTTGTCAATTCATAGGTGTCGTCAGGGTCATGAGGCATCTCATTTCCCATCACAAGACACAGTCTTTCCAGCTTTTTCTCCCTGTAACAAGATACCATAGTGGATAAGAGATCACTCACCTATTACTGACTTACTGACATAAAAGCCAAATGAATTGTTATTTGGCTAAGTAATAAACAGTGTTATATATATATATATATATATATATATATATATATATATATATATATATATATATATATACACACAAACACCCTGTAGCTCTAATATCAAACTAATATAACATTAGGACTGAATCAAATTGTCCAACAACTATTTTAAAACTGTATTTCATCATTTTTATAAGATGAAATATTAGGCAGCAAATAAAAACAACATAAACAAGCTTGTACAAAAATAATGGCCTTATTGCACCCTGTGATATTTCATCCTGCATTCAATACTGCTGCCTGCTTGGTGGCCCAAAACAAAAAAATTTCAGATCAAACTAGGAACTTTGCTGCTTGGATCATATATTCAGACCATAGATTTTGTCTGACACTTCATGTGAAATTTGCTAACTCTCAGTAAATCAGTTCTTATTTTAGATTATATCAGTTGTGAAGGTCATAAATGAGACGGGTCTCAGAAGGGGTATCCACCCTCATGGTATCTCTAAAGCAATAATTGATACCATCAGTCAACATATCAAGCTCTTTAACCTGGGAAACGTCTCTTCTGTAATTATCTCTGTTGGAGGCAATAATGCCTAATGTGAAACAGATCTAGAGTATTTTCAGGAGATGGACCAGCTTATAACTACATCAGAAATGCTAATTCACAATGTTGGATAATTGTCTTTGGTGTATGCCCCCTGAAAGGACTGTGATGTATCAGAACACAATCATATCATCTAAAAAAATCTATCCAAGACACTGGCCTGGCTTATGTGAACATGGATGATCATTTTAAGAAAGAGGGCACCCCAATACTCCACTAGTTTGGAAGGGACATAATCCACCTTTCACCTTCTGGAGTAAAATAGTTCCTAACTGCTAAAGCAAAAATCAGCACAAAATGTGAAGCTAGTTGACAATTTTCACTTGGGTGTGTTTACTAGATGGATGGACCAAGGACAAGATCAACATACATGTACTACACTAAGCGAGAATTCTGGATGGAAAGACAGTGAGTGAGAAAGCATCACCAGCTGTGCTTTCAGTGTGGTATTGCAGAAATAACGAGCAACTTAAATATCACTCATGTGGATTTCTTGGCCACATGCAGTCCATGTGCCAAAGACATAGGTTTATGGCCAAGAAGACATATCCTTTAATACATTCAGTATATATTCAGTCCTGCCTAATGTATGTGAAAATTGCTATTCCATTATAAATAACTGCATATGTCTAAAGACAAAGTCAGAAACCCTCTTGCAAAGGAAACAATGTAAGATTCTCATTGCAAAAGCTATGTATATGATGGCTCTACAATTCTGGATGTAAGCAGTAATGTCAATACGAAGAAAATGCATATAAAAATAGTACTCTGCTAAAGGCCTGAGTGACCATTATCAAGCAAGACCAATTCTTTCACCTCCAAAATCATCTCACCATATGATTTCATAAAGATCTTATAAAAATTGTAATTAGAAGAAGTTTCAAAATAAATTAATGTTCTTTGTGATATTATTAAAATGTTTGATGCTGTCAAAAGATGCTTTAGGTTGTTGGTACTCACTCTTTATAGATGTCATTGACAGGCACACTCCTTTCAAAAGGCAGAGTTAAACATGTTTTTCAAACAAGTTGGATTACGCCAGAAATCATACAAGCAATAAAAAGATGTGATCAACATTAAGCACTAGGTTGAAAGACTCTTCAGGTTATCAAAAAATGTCTCATTAGGAACAAATGATTGGCAAATCAAAACAGAAACTAGGAAACATGTAGAAATTTTTTAAAGAACATGGAGTTAGTAAAGGTCATTCTCATTCGCATTCTAATAATTGTTTGCACTTTAAGAAAAGATGGTGCATGCATCAAAAAGAATGAAGACATTGCCAATGAGTTTGTAACTTTTTTATTACTGTTGCTGATAATATTAAAGAACAAATTACTCCTTTTAGTCATGAGGAAATTTCATAACTTTGTAATGAAAACAATTTGTGAAAGTACTCTCTATAAAATACCCTCATAATGGATGATAAAGAGATAAAATATCTGCAAAATTTATAAGTAACACAAAGTCCATGAAGATTATTATGGACAGCAGCACCTTTCATTTCAGAAAGCATAATATATATATGTCATCTTAATATAGAAACAAATACTGTTCTTGACAAATGGAAAGTGGCTAAAGTGAAACCTCCTCATAAATCTGGTCTGATTGGTGAAATAAATAATTTTAGACCCATCTTAATCCTTCCTGTCTTATAAAAAATTCTTGAAAAACATCCTCATGATTCCCTAATGATTTTTCTTGATAAACAATCTGTTGTATGATAGACTTTGATAGCTTGTATGATAGCTTTTGCTCAAATCATTCTTGTGAAACTGCTCTTGCTAGTATGGTTGAAAAATGGCTCAAAGCTTTAGATAATGGAGGACTAGTGGGAGTTGTGCTGGTTGATTTTAGGAAAGCTTTTGATCTAGTTGAGCATGATATTTTACTTGAAAACTTAAAACAACAACTCTTTAAATTAGTTTAAGCCATATTTGAAAGGAGAAGAACAAAAAGTTGACAAAAACTGTGTCATGTCAGACAAAAAGCTTGTGACATAGAGTAATGCAAGGATTTGTTTTAGGGCCAAAACTATTTATTACGTTTATAAATTATCTATATTTGCAAACAGTAAATATTGAAACTGATCCTCTCTATGCTTATGACACCACCTTATATGATATTAGCTTGTCTAAAACTAGTGCTGAAATAAACTTACATAAGCTTGTCTAAAACTAGTGCTGAAATAAACTTACATAATGCTCGTGTAAAACTCTCAGAATGGTGTAAACATAGTGGAATGGTCATAAATTTTCAAAAACCCAAAGTGGCATTGATAACCACTCAACAGAGAAATAAACAGTATTAAAAATAATATTCTCCACAGCCATTTTAATGATGTGGAATTTAAAAATGTTATGCAAGATAAACTTTTAGAAGTTCAAGCTGATAACAATATGTTGTGGTCAGAGCATATCAGTAATGTTACCAAAATGATGCGTAAGAATCTCTGGTTACTATAAAAAAATTATAGAATTCTAACCTTCAACCACATGATAATGTTTTGCAAAAGTAATATTCAGTCTCATCTAGACTACTGCAACATCATATGAAATAATACTTCAAAACCAGATTTATTAAAAATGGAAAGATTTACAAAATGAGCCATCAGAATTATCCATGACAACATGGTTCATGTATGAAGGATTTGAAAATCATGTCTATCTATGAAAGAATACGTTTACCAAAGGGTCAAATTTATGCATAAAGTTTCAAATGGTTCTAAGCCCATATCAGTGAAAGGACAAATAATACCAATACAATTTTTAGTCTATCAATTCTACACTCTATGTCTTCCAACTACTTTCTTCTTCCTAGGCCCAAAACTGAATCGAACAGAAACAGTCTGGCTTTCTCAGGTCCAATTATTTGGAACTGTCTACTTAAACATGTTAAAGAAACATCATCAGTGACTTCCTTTCATTATTGATGTTTGAAATGGATGCAATCCAGATAATGACTTTAACTGGTTATAGCCAATTTTATGGCATATATTACATAAAGTGTGGGCAGGGTGAGGGTGTAAGCATACAGGTAGGTAGACTGGTATCAATGTGTGGTTGGATGGATGGGTGGGTGGGTGAATGTAGCTGATTCATTGGATTTCATAATTATTCATGACAACAGACTGATAATGTAGACAAATGTACGACAGATTTCAAAATCATAACCATCTATGAAAGAATGTTTCAGAAAGGCTAAATTTATATTGTTATGTATATTTAATTTAACTATTTGTTAGTTATACTTTAATATTTTATTTATGACATGCTATTGTAATGTAACATTGTATGTCTGACTTGTCCTTGTCCAAAATTGAATTCATTTCTGCTTGACCCAAGTTGACTTTTTATTTTATTCATTGTAAACAACTTATACATAGCAAAATTATTCTCTCTGTGTATGGGCTTAATATCAGGATCATTATTAATAGATGAGGTAAAAATGTTTATTTGGGTCAAAGTTTTGGAGTTTCCTAAGTGAATTATACATAATCCAGGTTATTGTTTTGCAAACATCAGGATCATTCTAGAAGGTTATTTTCCATTAGAAAATTTTTTTAATAGAAAATGCTAATTGTGACCTGAGGTCAAGTAGAGAATTATATAATCTTGTGATTGTGAGGATTTGGCCATACGTGCTTTAACATCTATCACTTTCAAGTTGTATTATGTTGTGACCAGTCGGGCTGAATTTTATTTTCTTTAAATTACTGAATTCAATTGATTATTTTCTCTGGAAAATGTTAGAGGAAAGGGATTTTGTTCAGCTTAAAAACATGTTGCATCCTGCAAAGGACAAATCAACAGCACTTTAAAAATTTTGAAATAAGAATTCAAAGTGATATAATACATCAGACATCATTTGTGGACTTTAAGACTATTTGCGAAAGTTACTGTAGACAATGTGGACAAGTTAAAGAGATTGTTATGCATGAATAATTTATCAATTTCTATTGTGTCTATACTCTTGTCCTAGATACTAATCCAAATAGATCAGCCAGATTAGTGACAAGAATTTTAACTGCAGATCCAGGTAAGTAAGCAATACATAAATATGTTTTTTTCACACAGTTTTCTGTAATTATGGCAAGTAATATATAAAGATTGCTCTTTTTATGCTGAGATTACACTTTTTTGCCACTTATATTAGTAATAATTACACTTATACTGCTCTTTGGGGGTTGGCATGTGTGAACCTACAACAAAGCAGCTCAGGTTCACAGTTACTACAATTTCCCTTTCATTGGGTACCCGGGTAACTGATAGAATGGACGGTTACCTGGTAGAAATTTCCAAAAAATTTTACATCTCTAATGTCTATATGACTTTTCCTCAGCATATCTGCATTATTCCCAGACAGTTGTTTTTGAGACTTAAAAAGTGTGTTTTGATCTCCAAAGGGAGGGGGGTGTGTGTGTGCATGTTACCAAGACAAGCAGCACTCTCAAATTGAGAGTATGCCATCTTACCATATAAACCTATAGAAAACGTTTGGAAATTCAAATCTGAATAAAATAGTAAACTTGTCTGTTTTGTTCAAAACATTTAATACACTTTATGTATATTTAATTTAATTATATCTGATTTAATATATCTTTATTTCAATTTAATTGTTTGTCAGTTTTAAATTTTTTTATTTTTCATTACATGATATTTCAAATTACTTGGATTCAAAGGATTAGTTCTGTTATTTTTCTGGAAAATATGTGTGCTCATGTAATATTGTGGAACAAGAACAGTTTTTTATAAACATTTATTCAGCTATCAGAAACTCGAGTGATAATTCTTGTTTCTACAAGGAACTGTAGACTTCAACACTACAGATTGCAGCATACGTCATCGTCTTCCATCTTGGATTCTTCGTCGGGATTTGAATGTGAAATCAGTAGAACATTTTGTTATTAGGACTACTAAAATTTTATTCTCGGATTATTTTTGGATTGTTTTGTTTTCATTTTTACAGAATTTTTCCAGGGAAATAAATTATTGTATTTTTAAAAGCTTGTTGTTTTCACTCTTTCTTATGTTACTGTTTATTCAAGCTAAAACAAGTGATATAAGAACTTACAATGAAATAAATATTTGGCAAACTTAGCATTGTCAAATATCAATCCTATACACATGAGCACACACTCAAATAATCACAACCACACTGACATTAAATAAAAACAGACATCAAGTTTCTGTCTTTAAAATCCATTGGATTGAAAAATATATGCTTAATTTGATGCAGTCTTTGCTGCTCTCCATAGTTTAATGGTGAGTTTGATACTAATGCAAGTGTCATTTCTTTTAGCATGCACTAGAGATCGTATGGTATTGTTGTCCAAATTCGATGTTGGATTCTCAAAGCAAATCCTGGTAAGAATGGAGTCGTTCATGACGACCATATTAGCACTGCCAGAACTGTATCTAATGCAGTCTGACCATGAGATATGTTTGTCTCTATAGAAAAATGAATATATATATATATATCACATTTAAGGACTGACCATTCATTGGGTGAAGGGGGAGAATATTTTTAAGTTTAATGGGGTCTTTACAGGTTATACAGCAGAAATAAACACCTCTGTCCAGTTTGGGTGATAATATTTTATCAATCCAAATCAACTGTGCAAACGTGTGTACTTATTACTATCTTTCAATCAATCTCTTTCAAGGTTACAATCATCCTGAAAAGCATGGGTCAATTAACAGTTAGTAGTTTAACAAAATTAAGATAATGAATAATAATAAAGAGAGCTAATCTGAATGGTCAATTCAGCATGTTGAATATGTTTCATACAGGTAGTGCTCCTATTTTGATAGGCGTTGCATACTACAGAATGACTATATAGACACGTTTGCAGTATTTGCAATGAATTAAATGTGCCACCTTGCTGCCATGATTGAGAAAGTAAAACTCCGTCAACCTGGAGCTTTTAAATTTGTTTTTACTGGGCTTTGAGCAGGACTGTTTCCTGTTCTTATATACTTTTTACAGGTAGTTATATCATGGCAGTCAAGACATTTTTTTTTGTTGCTTGTTGTTGTTGAAATAACTTTGCAGCTAAGATTCCTGAAAATCATGTTTTTCAAAACACGACTGTCAGGGGATTTGGCAGTCCAAGATTGCATATTTGGTGATGTGGCTTGTTATGGTATGTATGCATCAGGTGGAACTGCTACAAGATTTTCAAGATGACTGCTATAGTGGCCATATTGGGTCTCAGATCAGCACACTTTTCATTTAATATCAACCGGACATTATAATAAGTCTTTAAGTGAAAATGTTATTCCTTCTGAATGGATGTTCATATAAACATAGGGTTTTCCCCGTATGTTTATATGAAAATCCATTCAGAAGGAATAACATTGAGATTTTCAAGATGGCCACCTTATGTGTATATTTGAGTGGCACCATTTTCATCAGCTGTAGCTCAAATAATTGTAAAATACTACATAATAAAAACTGGATAAGTAAAGCAGTAAGAGAATATAAACTTAACTTAAATACAGTACCATTATATCTACCCAGAACATGAAAATATAAAAGAAATGTTACAAACCTTGAGAGGGAATCAAAATCTTCTTGAATAGGTACTCTGTTGCGAACCAGACTTTCATATAGATTTGTGGGCATGATGGCTGTCTCAAGCACTTGTCTGGTTTGCTGATCTATCAAGTTTCCTGTCCTGCGGTCAATGTTAAATCCCAGAAATGTCAAAGTGTGTCCATCAGGGTTAAAAAAGAGATATGGATGAGGACTGTGAAAGAAAAACAGCCAAAATTCAATAGTAGCAATGTATGTGTAAGAAAGCAACAACTGCTTCAAAATTACAATTACCAATATGAGTCATTACTGAAACCATCACATCTGCAAGACTTTAAATTGTTTAAAAAAATGTTTCACAATCGCTTTAAAATTCCATATCTCACAATCTCAAGAAGAGATTTAACAAATGTTTCCTTCTTTCCAGTATATGTTCTATTTTTCAGACTGAAGTAAAAGTCAAGCCTGGGTTGTAAGAGTTGGAAACCAAGATACAAATGTTTTAGGTAATGCACTATCCAGACCTCCAGCAGGGAAAGTTTTAGTTCATATTTAACCATTTTACCATGAAAGTTTGTTATTGTTTCCCATATCAGTGAAGCTCTTCATGGTTCAATTGGCATTCTTCAAACAGCATTTCAGTTCAGATTCTGACCGCATGTGCTACTTCAAAGAGAATAAAATAAAAAGTAACCATCTGATCAGTCTTTGTGTAATGCTAATGTATCAACATCTGAGAGTGGCTTGTTTGGGGATGAGCTTCCAAAATGGGTGAAAGTGTAGAGGACCTGTACAGCTCAATCAAGATAAGGCCTTATCAGAACTTTTAGAACAAAAGATTTTAAGCCTAGGGACAGTTTAGGTCCAGTGACATTTTAAGGACCAGAACCAGGCCTGGTAGATACAATGTAATTTGCTGCCAGAATTCAGAACAGGAGGAATTATGGTGCAAGGCAGCAGCTACCCCATATCAGGCATTCTAGACCCAAAAATAAATCAGATGTGTGTTCATATATCCTTGGGTAAAACATATTGCTGTCTAGACAAATGGAAGAAAATGATACATGGCCCTTGGATATTACAAAGTAATCTTAGGCAACAAGATCAAATTTTTGGAAGAGCCAAAACAACAATTTATTAAAAAACCTATACAATTTTCACCATCAGAGTTAGAGCTGGGTGCCACAACAATTTTGTACAAAGGTATACCATAATTAAAATTAGGGAAACACAATTTAATGTTCTGGGTAAGGGACCTTTGACTTTCATTAAGTTTCCTTTGCCATAGCTGGAAAACAATATCTTGCTCCGATTCTTAGCAAAAGAGCATTGCATTATCCCTTATATGATTTGAAAAAAAAATTATCATGAGATTGGAAAAAAAATCTCAGCTCAAAATAAATCACAGTCCCTCCCCCAGTACTTTATATTAGATGAATTTGCTCTGTGTAGTTGCAATCCAAAATCTGTAACTAAAGTGGGATGAAGTGCTGACACCGAGGCATATGGTTTAATTGCTATACAGCTGTAATGATTAATGGGGTAACTTTGAGCTGGATGCCAACACCAAGGCAAGATATTTATTTGAGAAAAAAAGCAAACATAAAACATAAAATAAGAAAATATTTAGTGAACTTGATAAATTTCATAAAATTCAAGCAGAAAACAATTTTTCTCTTGAAAATCTTGATGATTCTTGGTCTTGCAAAGGAATACATCTACTTAAACATTAGCATACTCTAGCAAAAAACCAAAAATAAACTTTTTACAAAAGTGAGATTTGGCCCAAATATCTTTCACAACAACCCATTTGGCCTCCATGCTGACATACATGACACATGTCAAATGTAATTAAACTATCATAAATATTAATACTTGTAACAACAAGTATTTGTATTAATAGTTGTATTTTGCTGTATAAACACTTTGTTTTGTGCAACAGAACTTGTGATTTTTTATTTAAGTTGTATTTTCTCTTTCCATATGTTGCATTTTTAATTCCCAAGTGATATTTCATAAGTTTTCTGCCAGTACACATGACCCAATAAGCCCATGGCTTGTAAAGGCAGCACTTACTTTGTTTTCAAGCTGTCAATTCTTTTGATTGAGCCCCAAATTTAGTAAATGTAGCTGTTCATTGCCAAATAAAGTTCTACATCTTCCAGTGAATGTTTGACTGTAATCCTTGTTAGATTATAAAGGCAGCACCCACTTTATTTTCCACATGTGCTCAGTGCCAAGTAAGAGTGGGTGATTATTGTAACTCCCTTTGATCTTGCCACACAACTGATGTGTTCAGCCGCAATATATTAGACTTCACAGACTGTATGGTCAAAGTGTTACTTATAGAGCTCAAGCTCTGAGTATCTACATAAGCACCCACATATGAAAGAGAAGCCAAAGAAATGGAGTCTGATGATATTTATGATGACTAGACCATGATGATTTACAAGATGATAATGGAGGATTTCAGATTTGTCAAACATTGAGGATGAATTTTAGATGACATTTGACAGTGACATTTAAAGAATACTATTAATAAAAAAATATATGTGGACTTAACTTTCTTCAGCTAATTGTACCACCCACTTTAAAAAAAGTCACCATTATTACTAATGCCACCATTTTACCATCTAAGCTCACAATTATCTTTCCATGTTCACCATTTTACCTACTAAACTTTTCATTGCCGATCAATCTTTCAATCACCTGCTCTCACCTGCTCTCCCATGTTCTCCTCATTCTGTATTGTGCAAGACCTTCTTCTTCCCCATCACTTTCTTCCATCTCCTCATCATCTTCTTGATCTACCTCAATCATGGTAGTTGGTGACTCCTCACTCATCAGCAAGGACCTTGTGGAGAAATCCTGATTAAAACCAGAATAATAAATGAGTACATAGCTCACCCTTATGTACATTTCACTAGTATCCTGTGGCCATTAAAACTTATGCAGAAAAAAACTAAAGTGCTCATGGTTCCTTTTATACTACTCATTATTTTTCAATCCATACATCTGAACTTGCTGCCAGGAATTTAAAAGGGGGGAGCTTCCCCCTTGTCATAAAAATAAGCAGGTAGTCGAAAGAAAAGAAGGGGAGGAAGAAACTACCGTAAGTCAATATTTCTCTAACATGTCAATATCTGTCTCTCTTCCAGCTCCACTCTGTTAGAGCTCTATTGAAGTCAAAATCTTTTAAAGATGTCACCTCTAGTCATATAATCATTTATCTGTTGATTGTTTCTGAATTTAGTCTGTGCCTTATCTTTTAATATTATACTGTGGTAAGATCACCCCTTCAGTCAGCTGTCACAAGGGGCATATACATAGCTAGCTTAATCAGCCTGAACAAGTTGAGAAACTCTTTGTTATGGTTATGTACAATTTTCCAGAGCTCACAGGTATTGACCTTATGATACTTCTCCCTCAAAATAAAATGTTTCACTAAGTTCTGCCAAAGGTTCACTTTCTTAAATCAGTGCTTTGCTAACTATTATGCCAGATTTCTCATCTGCTTCATAACTGCTGTATTGCAACTCCTCCAGAGTCCATCAGTGCTATAGTGTCCTTTTCAGGA
This sequence comes from Sinohyriopsis cumingii, assembly GCA_028554795.2. Taxonomy (NCBI): domain Eukaryota; kingdom Metazoa; phylum Mollusca; class Bivalvia; order Unionida; family Unionidae; genus Sinohyriopsis; species Sinohyriopsis cumingii. Next base: position 133,475 of record JAPYKE020000320.1, on the reverse strand, counting down.
CAGAGATAATTTGGATCAAATAAATATCTTTACTTTTTAATTTCATTTTATATGTTATTTATTCAATTTACCATAAACCAGATACAGCTATCTAGTTTTGTAGCACAAGATCCTGCTGGGCTAAATTGTGAAAACTGCAATACTTTTAAACTGTCTGCATTTTAATTAGGTTTTATATTCAGTCATTTCTACTTTAATTTCAAAATACCATGGAAAGCGGAACTGACCTACATGCCATCTGTTTATGTCCATCCAGCATGTACATTAGACTTGTATTCAGCATCACTTTCGGGTTCAAAATCACTCACTGGTATCTTCATTAACACATTCCCAGCTCCAATAATCTGATATAGTTTAAAACTTCAAAAATTATTGTCATTGCCACTATTATCAGCGATTATTTGCTGAAAGAAATTGTCGTCTGAAGATGAACCAGGTTGTGATTCAGCCATTTTGGTGTTCTAGATAGCCCATATTTTAAACACACATTGTAAAACTTCCTTGATACAAGGTTGAAACTATGACAGAATACTTGTTCCAGAGCCCAACATGCCAATCAAATAATTTAAGAACCATTCATTTTAAGCTGAAAAACCCCAATGTGTAAACAGTAGCCTACCTGATTAGAGACAGATGTCACTACAAGTGCTACAATACCACTACTGATGATGTGACAGTGTTGTATACTGTGCAGAGTGTATTTTTTTATATGTTCAACTTTATACTAATTTATGGGTGTTCTTGCACATCACTGCTCTCCAAGCGCATGAATTAATACAAATATTGCGTAATTCCCACTTTTGCATCCACTGTTAGCATATCTGGTTAGTGACCTTGACCTCTGACCTTTTGGGTCCAAAATCAATAGGGTTCTGCCAAATGCAGGCCATCCACAAAGTCTGGTCACTGTCGACTATGAATAAATCAGCATTCTTCCTTACCCAAAATTACAAGTGATCCACAAAGTTTCAGAACTGTGGATAGTACAACATGAGTTTATTGTTTGTGTTATGTATATTTAATTTGGATGTTTGTTTGTTAGTTTTATTTTTTTAAAAATTATTTCATTACATGCTATTGTAATGTAACATTGTATGTTGGACTTGACCTTGTCCAAAACTGAGTTAATTTCTGCTTGACCCAAATTGACTTTTTTAGTTTATTCTGTGTAAACAACTAATACATAGCTAAGGGCTGTTCCATTTAAACATACATGGTAGCAAGGGAAGGCAGTTTTTTAAAAATATATGCCAGGGTACTTTTATTTGACAGAGTTCATATTAAAATGATAAGAAAATTCTAAATTGCGTCTATGGGCAGGTACCCCACTTTAAAAGTGCCTTCCCTAGATCCCAAGTATGTTTCGATGCAACAGCTCTAAGTTATTCTCTTTCTCTCTCTGTATAGGCTTAGTATCAGGATCATTATTAATAGAAGAAGTAAATATGTTTATTTGGGTCTAGGTTTTGGAATTTCCTGAGTGTAATCCAGGTTATGGTTTTTATTTTGTAAACATTAGGATCATTCTGTAAGGTTATTTTCCATTAGGTAATGTTTTTTTTAGAAAATGCTAATTGTGACCATAGGTCAAGTAGAGAATTATATAATCTTGTAGCTGAGAGGATTATTTCATTCGTGCTTTAAGTCTTAGCACCATCAAGTTGTATTTTATTTTGCAACCAGTAATTTGGGGCTAAATTTTATTTCTTCAAATTACTTAAGAGATTATTTTCTCTGGAAATACAAAAGAGCTTTGATAACATTCATGGATAGAGACATTCATTGTAATTTATAGTGAATTCAAATCTGGAATTATATTACTGTGATTCAGACTGTTGACACATCAACACTTTATAAACTACCACAGACACATCATCGTCCTCAGTTTTTGGATTTATTCTGGACATTTACTGAATTTTATTCTTGACTTTAAATTACTAGGACTTGTGTCTGTAATTCTTGGATTATTTTGGGGATTTAATTCACAATACCTTAAGTTCTTTTTTTTCATTTTCACTTTGTAGTCTAGGGAAATAAATTATTTGTTAAATTTTTCAAAGCTTGTTGTCTTTCACTCTTTTCTGTTACTTATTTTAAGAGCATAGACTCATAACAATTTGGAAATTAAACTGGAAACAGAATGATAGATGCACATATATAAAATATCAAAACAACATGCTCAGCCTTGTAGCAGGTGTGTAAAAACATGAGACAAATGCAAAAAACTTCAAAAGAAACTACAACTAATGAACATCTACAAAGTGAACCTTCTCAGTTCCCTCTCAAGGAATAGATGTTCTGAAACCCACTCTGAACTGTTATGAACAGCCAAGGAAGAAAGAATGGTTGAGATTCAGTCTGGCTGTAAACATGTATAAATTTTTATCTGTGTCTGATATTTATCCCCTGATCTGTTTTACTTCTGAAATGATCAATTGTGACAGCTGATAATTCACATTTTGAGACTGGGAAGTAGAATGCAGTAACCATATAATTAAAGAATAGTCAAGTTAAGGATTTACGGTATAAGTGTACAGGTATACATATTTTGTTCTTGTTGCTATTTATGTTGCACCTTTGCTAAACAAGGGTCACTGAGTCATTATGTTCCCCAATCACCCTTGGCATATGTAATTATCTGAAACAGTTTCTTCCACACTACCGCGATGCAGCTGAAAATGATCCCATCTGTTTTCCATTTATATTTGTCTCAGAATAGCAATCTCCATAGACAATGACAGATGTCACATTAACTGTCTTCTTTGTGAACTTTTTCAAAAACAACTTTTCTTATAAAATCAAGCCATGCGAACATCAAGGAAGTCATCATACTGAATAACCAACAAGTCATGTATTGAGCTCACTCTCTGATCAATTGATTTCACTTGCAACTGGCATTTATCTTCAGTGCCAAAAAAAGCCTCAAACACTTTAATACAGCATACCTTGTACTGACATAAATCTGGAAGTTTGAGACAAAGTGAATTATTCAAATTGTTCCCCTACAGAAAAAAACCTGGATCTGTGCAGGGTATTTCATATGCAAGAGGGCACTTGTTCAAACTTTGCTGCTGTCATTATTTGTTCCTTAACCCTTTACCTCATGCAAATACCCAATTTGCATGGAAACGCCTTTTAACGCCTCTACACCATTCTCATGGAAGTGCCCCCCCATTAGATGCTACATTCATTGGTGTGAATGATGATTACATCAGATCACATGGTTGCTGTTTAAGATCTGCTTGAAAACTGCTATTTAAAATAACTGGGTCATATTCTCCACTCTCCTAAATGGAGGCCGTTGGTTTCGTTCAGTACTTACTTGAGTTTTCACGATCAGAATCACAGCTATGAAAGTGTCAATACTTAAGTAAAAGCTCTGATATTGATGTAGGCAGCAATTAGTTTTTATAAATTATCAAATCAAATGACTTAGTGATGTAGAAGCAGACAAAGAACTTGTAAATTTTGAGTATGAGAAATAGCAGCTACGGTTGGTCATGCTGTTCACTGACTTCATGGTGAACGAGTTCCCTCAAGATTTTAAAGCACATAAAAAAATTCTTCCATGAAAAATAATTATACAGCTATAACGATCAGATTTTACTCTTAATTCTTTCTATACATAATATATGTGTACCAAAAATGTAATATGGTTAAAACTGATGTTAAACGTCACATACACTACACTGCACAACAGTTAACAGGCAGGCCTATGTGTATGGAGTCAAATAGGTAACAGGTGTTCTATTTATTGTGCACTGCACTGAGTAACTTTGCTATATGTATATCGAAGGGCTAAAAAGCCATACACTCTGAGGTAAAGGGTTAAATATTTGGTGCAACACATATCAACCGTGTGTAAATAATGCAGGTAAAAACAGAAAGATGAACTGATTAACAAACGTTTCAACAGATAAAAAAGGTGGGTAAAGTCTTGATCTGTAAAAATGATCATACCCGTGACATCTGGATCAGGAACTTCAACACAAACTTGGAAAAACCAGGAAGATCTTCTGCAACAGCAGCACTGCAAAAGCTAGACTTCTCAAAATCTCTCAGTTGGGTATTGAAGAACCACACAAAGTGATGAAGCTCTGCCCAGGAAGGATCCAGGACTCCACAGTGCCTAGTAATATAAAGGAATCTGTATGTGTGTGTGAGAGACAGAGAGAGAAAAAAAAGAGTGAACATCACTTTTAAGATATTGATAAAATAATGAACCTATGTTAGCAAAGCAAAAAATATGTCCAATTAACTTTTTTGTTGAAAGGGTGTAATACTGAGATGCATCAAATTATCAAGTTTCAGGTTCCAACTTTAAACACAAGATTTCAACAAAGTCAACAAATCATGAAATATAGGTTTAAGAGAACACTTTGCAATGAGGGTGTAGGTTTCATCAAGATGCATCCCCTAAAAAAGTTATATGATTCTAGGTGGTTCATACCTCATGAAAAAACTCACCTGCTCATGAGCTCAACACAAAAACTTAATCAATGCCAGTAAATGATGAAAAAAAGGACACAATGAGTTTCATTTATTGTGTGACTAACTGAGATGTATAAAATTAACATCAAATAGAAAATTTAACCCATGACAGTAAATATAAATATGGACCATAATGACCTACCTCTCCAATGAGGGAGCAGTTTCATGATTCTAGGTAGGACATAACATGTATATAGCATGCAAAAAAATCCTATGTGGTCATGACCTACATGCAAAAACTTCACCCAAGCCAGTAAACTGTGAAATGTAGGCCATATTAACCTTTACACAAAATTTAAGCACGGTGATGCATGTAAAACAGGTCATTCACAGTGACCTACTTTTGCTATGGGATTTTGCTAATGTACTTTTCAAGATGTATCCCCTGAACAAGTGTTTCACAATTCCAAGCATAAATGTATGTATACTTGGTACAAAATGCTTGAGCTAGAAACAAAAACTCATGCAAAAGTATACCAATACTGTACAATACAGGTGTCCTGTTTACCCCCACCCCCACCCCATAAATATAATGAAACCAGTTAGATTGAAAGTTCGAGCTAGACAGCCTGAAAGCGAGTCAAGATGAGAGAAGACAACACCAAGGGAAATAATGAAAGATTCAGGGAAGCTAGCACTGATCAGCAAGAATATTATATATATATATATATATATATATATATATATATATATATATATATATATATATATATATATATACAGAATCAGAGGTAATAGGGAACAAGTATTTAGAAAAAGTGATGTAATACAGAGTTACATATTAACCCTGGTAGTGTTGTGTTGTTTTGGGATGACCTTGAAGCCAGTTCTGATTTGTTTCTAAGTGCCCTCTGTGTTACTGCTGAATTGTTTTAGAACAATACAGACTTTTTGGGCCAAATCCATATAACAACTACAAAACTAGTATTTATAATCAGACTGCTGTGAAATTGTATAAAGTGATGCATATATGCATGCAGATTACAAACACTAAAACTGTCGGTGAGACTGATATGTGTTCATGGTTACCATAGCAACCAAATACAGAAAATAGGTGGAAAAGTAATTTTTGACCAAAAGAAATCAAATATAGTGCATACTTTTCCATCAAATATAGTCATTCTGAATGTGTACATGGACAGTTAATTTGTTTCTACATATTACATATCCTCAGTTCATTACTTTTAGGTCTCTGCTAGATAATTAAAACTTTACTTTCAAACATTTCAGTATGGTACAATATTTAGATGGTGCAATATTTATGTAGTTATAATTCACAAATTTTCTCCACATAAAACATAATTCCATTCGCTTATATAATTCATCGATAAGGAACAAAAACTAATCTTACTGATAATGATAAAAATTAAAAATTTATTTTGGTTGCCATAGCAACCAAAAAATAAAGTTAGTGTTTGAAAGGTTTAAAAGACTGTTTAAAATAATATTGTTGGCAGAATCTTTTATCCAACTAAATACAGCATTCATTGTTCAAAGAACTCAATATTATCAAGTTGTTTTAATTACGAAGGTAAAATAATAATTATCATAATGTAAAATAATTTGTCATGTTTTAGGGTGAAAAGAATACTGTTTATGCAATGAATGAAGTCATACTAACGGAGAACTAGTTATCTCATCTGAAAATTGTTGAAAGGCAGATATCTTACAGATTTTTATGTAAACATCTCTATAAGCAATTACTGTTGGTTTCAAGAGTAAATTTAATAAATACAATTATCTCTATACATGTAACAAATGTAGTAACTGACACAAAATCCATATGCACGATTGTTATCGACTGCAGTGGACTATTATTTCATCACATCATGTAAATGAAACAAATATAAATTTTTCTTTCAAAATAAAAAAATACTGTTAAAATTTATTCAATTCCACAACTGTCAGTGACCTACCAAATAAATGTATTTAATTCTCTTACATTCTAGTGTCTATATCTGAATGATTTGAATGCAGTATCATCAGATAGAGCAATATTATCACAGCCATTAGTTTGGGTCTTCTCGCAACACAAGAGTAGTGTACCAATTTTCGGTTATATATGGCAATGAAAAAGCCAAAAAATGTCAGTGTGCTACCAAGTTAGCTCTTTGATCTTTACCACCAAGTGAGGCAGAAATAAACATCAGTAGGAACACAGTGAGATGGAGTTTAAAAACACTTGGGAGCTATTGTGTCCGGTACACATGTATGATAGTGATATTGGTTATCAGGTATTCTTTAGAGTGGAGCTGTACATTTGAGAGGCCTTAAAGTCATTATTAACATAAATATTTCACATTAATTATAAATTAAAGGGGCAAGAGTTGAGGTTTTCAATGATAATTAATAATTGCAGCTTGCCAAAAATATTTGAAATTAAATTTCTCAGCAACAATCTTAACATATCTTAACTTCTACGTTGTCAAACTAGTTCTGTTAAAATGAAACAAAATGAACTGATGAGGAAAAAAGAAATTTCTACCGGGTCGAAAGTTCAGATATTGGATGAAGGCCTTGATTATTAGATTCCAAAGTCACATACATTTCACGCTGCTGTTGTAAGAGTGGACTAAATTAAGAAGTGAATCTATCTATCTCTCTCTCGCGTCCATTTCTTTTTCAACTTGATTGTTGAGAGAGAAAGAGAGATAAAGAAGCAGAGCAAAATGAACTTATAATGCAATAAAAATATTGTGATTTTTATTTTTTTTAAATGATAGACAAGGAAGGAAAATGTTGGGAGTCGACACTCGACCCCCCCCAATGAATGGTTGGTCCCTTTCAAACTCATACAGTTCTCACTCTTGATGATACAATGTATCAAGCAATATAAGAAAAGGCTCTGCACATGACAGACTAGTTGATAAACTTAGCTACTATATAGTTTAAGCTTGATTTAGTGGAACTTTAAGTTGTTACTGAATGGGATGGCCATGTTAAAGCACTTATATATCAACACGCAATAGTGTCAGAGCACTTTCATATCAACACGTGGTATATTCCTGCAAAAATTGCTATTTATTCCTCCACACAAAGCCCTAACAAACTTTATTCTAATTTGTACTATCCCTAACATATATACAGTAATCAGCATCAACTGGGAATGGGACAGCTGCGAGACTGCAACTACTTTACAGCCACCATATTGTTTACATCAATGTCCGGGGGCCCCAAGTGGCCGAGTGGTCTAAAGCGCTCACCATTCCGGATCACTGCCATCTCACCTCTGTCTGCGTGGGTTCGAGTCCAAGTCTCGGCTAGCGTGGGTACGTGGGAAAGCCTGCCAGTAGCTTCTCGTGGGTCGGTGATTCTTCCCTGGGTTTTCCAGGGTTCTTCCTCCACCAGTTATACTGGCCGTCATGTATAGCCAATCTTGTGCTGAAAAATGGCGTTAAACCCTAGAACAACAACAACAACATCAACATCCACTGTTGACAACAGATTTTCCTGGGCAAATAAGTCGGTCTGAATATTTGTTCTAATGATGTTCTGTTACAGTGATGCAGAGCCATGATCTTCGAGACAATTACATATGCTATCTCCCTGTTATTATTAGTACACGATTAATGATTGGCCTAGATTGGACAGCCATAGACATCATTGTCCTGTGCCATAAAAATATGGTATCCGCATACAGAGCTAGGTGACTTTTGACCATAAATATATGGTTCCCACATACACTACCAGGTGACATGATCCATAAATATATGGTTTCCACACTACTGGGGTTAAACATTAGGCACATATGCAAAATGTCAATTGGTCCATAAGAACACTGGTCATGTACATTCTACATCATACAAGTTTTTTTCAACTTACTTGAGAAGAACCTTTAAACAGTCTGCTGGTGTCCCCCTGGGGACATTGGGATCTACATCACTGACTCCATGTCCCTGCTCAAGTCGACTCAAATACTGGTAGGGCCTCTGAAAGATATCTCCTGTAAACTCCTTCAAGTCAAACTGAGGATCTTCCTGTTTGAAATCTGCAATCAGAATTACAATACTTGAACAATTTTTGCAAACTAAAGAAAAGTAGATTGCGTATCTGCATGCTCTGAAAATACCATCTCAATAATGTATCAATTTATCTTAGACTAGTTATAGGCAGACCAGGAGCCAGTTTGTTGCTAAATTGTGGATGTTTTTGGATAGATATATAACAGTTTCTTTTTTAATTCATTATTAGTTTTCCCTGTGTTTTAAATGCAAACTAATGATCACATTGTATAAAGTGGAAAACATCCAATGGTGTGCATCAATGTTCCATATATACGAGCGATTTGTTCTGTTTGTGTACTTCAGTGTATATCAAGTTAGGCCAGCTTTCACCTGCTACCATAAGTAACATTAGATGGTACTACCTGTGACTGTTGACCCAGAGTAGACAGGTACAACTGGCAGAAAGACCTTTCTGGTGGATCTAGTAGCTGAGTAGATATGTTCCTCATAAAGGCAGATTGCAAGAGCCATGTGGACAGCACAGGGCATCAGCTCTGGTGCAGCAGGAACCAATGCCCAGCCACTGTATCTGGACTGGTCTCCAGATGTCTCAACATTGTCATGCCACTGGATTCAGATAGGAATGGACAAGAGAGTGAGGGTGATTCTGTGCAACTTTACCTCACTTAAATCAAACTCAAATGCAAGTCATAAGACACATGACCCCACCAAATACCTTCAAGTCCTGTGGCAATGGGTGAGAAGCAAAGCAGCAGGTGTGGATATACTTGGAGCTGTAACTGTAGACTTGCACTTAGGTTGCTCCTGGCATAGGTTTGCTTTTCACTGGACCGAAGAAACACTGGAACTCAGCATCCCACTGGGTAACTGAGCAGCCCCTTTTAGGATCACAATGCTCACCTCCATAGCATGAGGAATAGGCTAGAAAATGTGCCTTAAACATTGCATACTTCACCTGAACCCTAGTCAGCATTCCACAGCTGATGGGGATCCCACCTTAGCAGTGGAACACCTAATAAGAAGACAATGGTGATGCAACTCACCATCTGTACCTGAAATATCTGCACATTATTGGATAGTACATCAGCTGATAGATCACAGGGAAGAAGAGCTCTAGCTGGTAGAGACCTGGCCAAGTTCAATATACAGATAGTAGGCCTAAGTGCAACTCGCCTAGCTGAGGAAGGACAACTCACCAAGTAGAAGCCTGATACACCTTCTTCTGGAGTAGCCAAAGTAAAGAAGAATGAAGTGAAGCTGGCATTGGATCTGTCATCAAATTGCAGCTGGTTAGCAAGCTCACAAATATCCCAAAGGGCATGAATGATAGACTAATGCAAATGAGACTCCCATGTTCTGAAAAAATGACTTGCAACTATCATCAGTGCCTATGCATCCACCATTACCAACCCAGATGAAATCAAGGACAAATTTTATGAAGACCTGGAGACTCTAATTTTAGAAGTTCCAAAGGAAAATAAGCTTACTATCCTTGGTGATTTCAGTGTTAGAGTTGGCACAGATCACCAAACATGGCCAGGTGTCATTGGCAAAAATGACTTTGGTGAATGCAACAGCAATTAACTCATCCTTGTGAAGAAATAAGATGATCTCCTAATCACCAACAGTCTTCTGCCTGCCAAACTGCAACAAGATGTCGTGGATGCACCCATGTTCCAAGCACTGACATCTTATCAATTATGTCATCATCAGGTGAAGAGACAGGCAGGATGTCTAACTGACATGAGAAGTGCAGAATGATGGATTGACCACAGGCTCATAAACTCCAATATTCAGCCAAGCAAATCTGCAGCCAACTAGATACAACTGATATAAACTGTCAAGAAGAACTGAGCATCCTTAAACATCAAAGTCCAGGTTTGATGAGAACAATGCTGCCGTACAGAGACTTCTGACTGAGAAACATTTGCTACAAAAGGCCTGTTTAGAATACATTACTTATCATCTGTTATGTGTTTAGGCTCTTACAAAACGTAGAAAGAAAAAAGTGAAGACAACAAGCTTTGTAAAATTTAACAAATAATTTATTTCCCTAGAAAAACAAGGTAAAAATGAGAAAAAGAATTTATGGTTTTACGAATCAAATCCAAAAGTAATCCAAGAATTAAAAAATAGAAGTCCTAGTAATAAAACGTCCTAATGAAACTGAGTTTGAGTCGTCCCGATGAAATCCAAAATGGAAGGCAATGACATATGCTGTGGTCAGCATCGTACTGATGTGTCAACAGTTCTTTGTTGAATCACAAAAAATAATATTCAAGTTTTTGAATTCTGTGTAAATTTTGATAAATGTCTTTGTCCACGAATTAATTTAGAGCACTAGTATTTCCAGGGAAAAGAAACTTGAAATCCAAATAAATTGAAAAAAACAAAATAATTAGCCCAGAATTGGTCACAACATAAAGCACTTTAACTTCTCAAGTGTTATGGCAACAATAATTATTATTTCTCAAAACACCAGTAACAAATCTAGCTACAACACAAAACAGATGACCAGATGTGGGTCAATCCTCTGGAAAAACATAATTGATACATGTTATTTGTCACGTTCTCCAAGTATGACCTCAATTCTACTTTATAAATCTTACTCTGAGAAAGAATAAAATTTTATTTTTACAAAGTTATTTACCACAAACTATCACTGGTTCTGAATCAAGGTCAGGAACTAGATCAGCATTAGATACATGTTGTTGTTGTTGTTGTTGTAGGGTTTAACGCCATTTTTCAGCACACGATAGGCTATACATGGCGGCCAGTATTAATGGTGGAGGAAGAACCCGGGACAACCCCCAGAAACAACTACCGACCCATGAGAAGTTACTGGCAAGCCTTCTCACATATCCACATTGGCTAAATCCAAGACTCGAACCCACACAGACAGAGGTGAGATTGCAGTGATCCGTAACGGAGAGCGCTTTAGACCACTCGGCCACTCAGGGCCCCCTACAAATTTACATACAATGTTTCTATAAAGTTGTTTACGTCAAAAATAAAAAAATCAGTCAGAACTGAACTCTATTCCAGTAAATAAAGTTACATTACAATAGCATGTAATGGAATAAAAAAAATGTAAAACTTACAAACAAACAATTAAATTAAATCAAATATAATTTAAATCAAATATACATAACACACCTAAGAAGGCTGCCTACAACAACAAGAGCACCCACGAATACAAACTAAGAGCTGCAATAAGGCAGATGAGTTTCAAGAGGAATGACATTACAAACATCTATAATGCTTTGAAGACAATTTATGGACCATAATCATCAGAAACATTTCCAATACTGAGAGCTGACAGCACCATGCTGCTGACTGACAAAGAAAGGATACTTCAACCTTCAAGTTGGTATAACACTTCAACAACATCTTCCATCAACAGTCATTTATCAGTGAGGAGGGAACCCAAAATGAAAACCAACATATCATTGACTAATCCTCCAATGCTGGCTGAAACTGTGAAATAAACTGTCATGCTGTTACCTGAGAGTAGATGCAATATCAGCATAAGTCTACAAAACAGGAAGCTCACACATAGCACAGAAGCTGACTGAACTCTTCTAGTCAATGTGGAACCAAACCTCTGGAGTACAAAGATGCATCCATCATCCACATGTCCAAGCAGAAAGGCAACAGACAATCCTGTGACAACCATCTGGGTATCTCTTTGCTGTCAGTAGCCTGCAAAATTCTCACCATAATTCTGCTCAATCACCTTGTGCGTCACATTGGTTTCTGCTTGAGAGTCACAGTGGTTTCAGGAATGCATGAGGGACCAGAGACATGGTGTTTGCGGCTTGTCAACTCCAGGAGAAATGCCATTTAACAGAACTCCAACCTGTACATGACATTCATCAACCTGACAAAAACCTTTGACAAAGTCAGCCATGGAGGCCTTTGGAAGATCATGGCAAAATTTGGATGCCTGGGGAAATTCATGATGATGGTTTGGCAATTAAATGATGGCATGCTTGCTCACATTGTGGATGAAAGCAAATTATACTAACCATGTGTTTCTAATAGATAATTAATATTTAAATAATAAACACATTAAAATGAACAGTAACTACTGTTATCTTTCATATCATGTGCATTATTATACTTTTCTTAAGAAGGCCTCAAGGCAGAACAGTCTTTGACTAATGAGTCACCCTCTGTAAATAAAGTATTATTATTAGTAGTAGTAGTGAGCAATTGAGTCAAGCACAGCTGTGTTTTCGCACCAACCCACCTCAGTATGATCTTCTCTGCCATGCTAATTGATGAACTGTATTACTATGACACAGTGACTGATATTCCAATACTAGACTTAAGGCAAACTTAAATCTGAGGAGATTACACACGAAGATGAAATTACAGGAAGTGACTGGTCATGATCTCCTATTTGCTGACAACTGTTCCTTGAATACCAAATCTGAGTCTGACATGCAACACTGTATGGACTATTTCTCTTCAGCTTGTGAAAATTTTGGTCACACAATTAATATTAAAAAGATTGTTGATGCACCAACCTGCAACAGTAAAGCCTTATGTAGAACCAACCATTAGAGTATGGCCAAACCCTCCTGGCAATGGATAAGTTGACTTATCTCAGCAGCACACTGTCATGTGTAGTCCACATCAATGATGAATCTAACAACAGAATTGCCAAAGCAAGTGTAGCCTTTGGCATACTATGCACAAATGTACTGGAACACTGACCAGTCTACAAACAAAACATAAGGTCTATAAAGTCACTGTGTTGCCAACATTGCTGTATGACTGCAAAACCTGGATGATGTGTACTTGTTACTAAGACACCATGCCAAGAAGCTCAACCATCTTCACATATGTTGCCTGAGTGAACTGATGAGGATAATATGGCAGGACAGGGTCTCAATGCTGAAGATCTCACATTGGCCAGCATTCCAAACATCCCCAATCTGCATCACAAGTAGATATAGGCAGGCAACATCATCAGAATGTCAAGACAAAACAAGATGGCTGCCATGTATGGATGGTTCTAACACAGCTCCACTCAATATTCAATGAATTTGGTGTAAAAACTGGTGTTAAATATGCTAATAACTATTGCCATTAATTTATACTGTGGATTTATGACAATATTAAGTTAGTTTAAGTTAAATTTAATGTGCACGTTTTCATTTATTCAAGTGAATTTGGAAACCTGTTAAAAACAAAAGACTTTAGCTTATCCAAGATGGCTACCAAAGTGGATTAATTTGAAACTGAACTAGATCTACCATATCTGAACTTCAAATGATACCAACTCGAACACATTATGCAAGTTTCTTTTTCCAAAGTTTATGGCTATGTGCTAGTCATATATAAGGATTTCATAGTATACTTTCTATCACTGTTATGAACAAGCTGAAAATATCAGAATCATGGAAACATATTTAAATACTAGCCTTGTAGGTTCCTTACTCAACACACTCAGCTCAACCTTTTCTGCATCATTCTCTGGTTTTAGTATGTCTGATGTACCTGAAGATCAGAGCCACACAAATAATCTCATGCAGGACAGTCATGTCCAGAGTGAAAATGAAAACAATGGTACAGATGATGATTTGGAGTTATCCAATATGGCTGACATTTATCCAGAATTCCTGAGGGTCAAATATAATAAATAGTGTCACTGTGCATATAGATCCACAAAAGTTTGAATTTGTAAAACAGATATTGGATTCAGAACCATGCATGACTTCATGCAGTTCAAGTGTTCAAAATGGTACTATCTACAAAACACAAGAGAAAAACAATGTGACAGCTACATTGTATAAAACATCATGTGACCTACACATACAGGGTCTAAACTGTTTCACATGGTTAGATCATATTATCTGTAAATGAAGACAGGATAAGAATAACCATGCTAAAGGCAGTTATATGCTGACATCTACACCAGTAACTAGATCTAGTACCAAACATGAAACAGCTCCCAAAGTCTTTGACCTAAATGACTCAGGCAATAAAATTAACACCCCTCCAGAGCATCAGGCAATTACACGCTCCATAAATCATGACCACAGCAGTGATGGCTTAAGCTTTAATGGTTTCTTCATGTGTGTACATCAAAAAACAATTAGGAACTTGGAGGCCTAAATTGAAGAATTAAAACTACAGTTACATGCTATTAAGTCAGCACAGGGAAGGATTAATGAGCAAGTAACCTCATGTGAAACAGCAATTCAGGCAGACTCCCAAATAGCAATAGTGTCAGATGCTCAGACACAGACAATCCCAATACCAGCCACAAGAAAATGTAAAATGACCATGCAAGTAATAACTGATACCGAAAGTAATCCTGCATTACAAACAAAAGTACCCCCCTCTCAGGCATGTGTCACACCTGCAACAGCAATAGTGTACACCCATGGCCCTCAGCTCAAACAAGTCTGTTGCCTGCACCAACAACTGCATTTCTCAGTGCTCAGATAAATGTGTCAACATCAGCTCGAATTAGCTCACACAACTGAGACACCAATTTCAGCACCCCTTCCTCCAAGAGATGTGTCTGAAATACAAACCAGAGTCCAACACATGAAATCACAAGCCAGAAAAAAGATAGGACTCTAATAATTGGCTCCTCAATATTGAAAACTATAATACCAAGGAGACTTTTTAAAACAGATGTAAAGACTCTAAGAGGTGCAAAAATCAACAACATCATGGACAGAATAATGAATAGTGACCTAACCAAATACAAATTATTATTTTAGTAGGTGGAAATGATGCCAGTGATGGAAGGTCACTAAATCAAATCAGAACAGACTTTGAAAGTTTACTGTATGCTGCTAGGCATTGCAGTCCAAATACATGTAAAACAATGATACCAGCTTGTGTGGACATCAGGGTGAAAGAAATCAATGATCTGATAATTGATCTATGTGAAGACTTCAACCTACAGTACATTGCACAATACACATCTTTCTTTCTTCAGAACCAGGATGTCAACCTAAGCCTCTACCAAAGAGACAAAATTCATTTGAGTAGAAAAGGAACCTCTCAACTACTGAGAAATATTAACATGTATGCCCCCATTTTCAAGCACTTTAATGAAGAGTGCTGTCTCTACTGTGGAGAAACTGGGCATGTGACACAGGTATGCCATCATGGCAAACAGACAGAGTGCTTCAGATGCCATAAGTTTGGACACAAACAAAGACTCTGTCAATCAATGTATTATACATACTAGGAAGCTGGCAAAGAGGAAAATGCCAGTACTTTATTTATAAAAAAAAAACTAAATGTACCTAGTAAAACTCTTGACTCTAACTATTCAATGGACACTATTGTAAATGCAAAAGTTAATGGATTTTCAGGGTCTGTATGTGACTTTGAAGATGCTAATATATATGAACATTTTAATATGAAAATAGGATGTCAAAATGATAAAAGTAGTATGGAGACAGTCTCAGTGAGTATCCCATTGCATGATGACATACATGTAATTGATATGAAACTAAATACAAAAGGTTTTAACATAGTCACTTAAATGCACAAGGTGTAGTGGGAAAAACAGACCAGATTAAGTTAATGTTGTCTTCCAAGGAAAATAATATACATGTTTTAGGACTCACTGAAACCAAATTAAATGCTAACCACAATGATAATTTATTTCACTCTCAAGGATACAATAAACCAGTATGCAGGGACAGATAGACAGCAGGGGGAGGTCTTGTTGTATACATTAGGGAAGATGAAAATGCAGAAAGGCGACTTGACTTGGAGTCACATGAAATTGAAAGTATCAGGATGGAAATTTTTCAAAATAATGCAAAATCATTCCTAGTTGGTTTCATTTATAGGCCACCTTCCCCCAAAGCAATTTGGAATGAGAACTTTTTGAAACAAATGGAAAATGTTCTTGCACAGGAGAAAGGAACATATATACTCAGCGATATAAATAAGGACCTTCTCAATACTCAAAGAAGGAACAACTGGATGGAATTTATTGAATCATTAGGCCTAGACCAGCTGGTAAATGAGCCCACAAGGGTAACAGAAATATCAAGCACTCTTATTGATCACATTTATACCAACCTCCCAGACAATGTGGCTTGTGTTAATGTACCAAATGTTGGTCTTAGTGACCACTGTCCTACTATTTTGACAAGAAAGGTTAAATTCAAGAACAATAAGAAAAATACACACAAAACGATTAGGTACAGATCTTTCAAAAATTTTAATGAAGAACAATTTCTCAATGACCTATATAAAGTTCCATGGAATATGATCCAAAATTTGGATGACAGAGATGAAGCTCTGAGGTTGTGGACTGACTTTTTTTTGGATGTAGTCTCTAAGCATGCACCAAGGAAAGTACATAAAGAATGAAATCCAAACTAATTGGCTTACAACTGAAATCCTAGTGTTATGTATATCTGATTTAATTCATATTTATTTAATTGTTTGTCAGTTTTAAATTTAATTCTATTATATGCTATTAAAATGTATATTTATTCACTGGAGATGATATTTTTCCAGAAAATCGGTCAACCTGAATCATTCCTTTTGTAAACACCAGGTGTTGACCTAGATCCTGACCTTGATTCAAAATTAGTAGCAACCTTTGCAAAAAAGTTCTATTTTATTTTAAAATGATTGGTTGTTTCCAAGGTCATGATGGGATTACATTTAAGATGTAAACAATTTTTTCATTTTTTATTTTTAATCTGGGAATAAAATCATTGGTCTAATCAAGGGCATATTCTGTGTACATGATATAAACATGATCACATGACCCCCCTTCTGATTTCACAACTTGGGGGGATTTCGAAACTGCATCTTATAATACAATATAACCATGGTTTTAGAGAGATCTCCCTCAGTTTTCTGGCCTTTACACTTAGTAACAAGTTGTTTTCTTTGTTGTAGCCAGATTTAGAGTTAATTATCTTCAGATCATTTGGATTTCAAAAGGATTAATTCTTTATTCTCTGGAAATATTTGAAGAGTGCTCATATATAGAAGTTTTGGAAAGACATTGCTTACAAATTTTATTCTGATTTCCAACACAGGAGTATTATTTACAAGGAACTACATTCTATAGGATACGGCTTACGTCATAGCCTTCCATCTTTGATTCTTCGTCGGGACTCGAACTTGAATTCAGTAGAACATTTTATTATTAGGACTTTGGAATTTAATCTGTGGATTATTCTTGGATTATTTCTGGAATTGATTCTTGAAACCATAAGGTCTTATTTTTTAATTTGTACAGAATGTTTCCAGGGAAATAAATTAATTGTTAAATTTTACAAAGCTTGTTGTTTTCACTCTTTCTGTGATACTGTTTATTATAGCTTAAACACATAACACTAGATGCTATGAAAACACAAGACCAATTCAAGGCTATGGGATACCATGCACAAAATAAAGTATGGAGAAATAAAGTAACAAGCATGATTAAAAAGCTCCAAAAAATATTATCAATCATTGCTTGAAAACAAAAAGTGCAACACAAACGCCATTTGGAAAGTCAGTTCATTGAACTCACTAGAGGAACACACAAAGATCAGACAAAAAAAATTCACTCATTTTTGGTAAATGACACAATAGTCACTGATGACAATGACATTGCAAATGTTTCAATGATTTGTTTTCACCAACATTACCACAAAATTAAAAGAACCAGTGATGAAAAACAACTTTAATGAACTGAAAAAGTTCTGCAACAGCAAAATCCCTATGGAGGTATATTTCTCTATTCCACCAGTTTCAGAAAACTTTGTTAAAAAATGTCTCAGTGAAATTGATACCAAGAAAGCTACAGGACTTGATCAGATTGGTTCATGACTCATAATCCTCTGCCTCTGCTATTTTAGATAGCATAACATTCATAATCAATTTAAGTATTGCAACCTCATCTGTCCACAAAATATGGAAAACTGCAAAAGTAACTCCTATTCACGAATCTCGTTCTAAGGATGATGCTGATAACTACCGACCAATCTCAATACTACCAAACTTGTTTGAAAAACATGTCCATGACTCATTCATGTCATATTTAACCAAGCACATGCTGTTACACCCTAATCAATCAGGCCTTAGACAGAAACATTCATGTGAGACTGCTTTGATCTCCCTTACTGATAAATGGCTTCAAGGACTTGATCAAGGTAGAATAATAGGATCTGTATTTGTAGATTTCAGGAAAGCTTTTGACATGGTGGATCATGAAATCCTTTTGAAGAAACTGAAAATTTACCAATGTGATGAAAGCACAGTTAGATGGTTTACTTCATACTTAAGTGAGAGAACACAACATGTTTACATAAATAATGTTCTTTTTTAAACTTGGAACAATTAGATATGGAGTACCACAAGACTAAATTCTAGGTCCATTACTATTCATTTTATTTATTAATGACCTACCACTTTTACTAAGAGACTCAATATCATCTACAGATTTCTATGCAGATGACACAACATTGTCAGACATCCAAAACACAAAGCATGAACTCGAAATTTGTTTACAGAATGCCCTAAACAAACTGGAAAACTGGCGGACATGCAATGGCATGGTGGTAAATACTGGTAAAACTAAAATATTACTTATCTCAACACGGCAAAAAAGGACAAATCTTGATAGTGATGAACTATGTCTGACATGGAAGGATAAAAATTTGCAAATGGTCTGTCATGATAGACTACTTGGTGTTTTGGTAGATAATAACCTATCATGGACTGAACATATCAAACATATCAGTAAAAAAGTGAATTTATGTTTATGGCTTCTCAGTAGGATAACACGTTTTCTCCCTGAAAGGCAAAGAAAACTATTTTATAACAGTTACATACAACCCTATTTAGACTACTGTAATACAATATGGGGTAATTCAAATGATAAAACCATGACAAAGCCGACACATCTTCAAAAGAAACCATTTGGGCTAATATTTACAATCACTATTCCAGTACAGGCTACCTGGCAATACTCCCCACCTGCGATCCGTGTCTACCAAACAGTATAAAATTCCCAAACCAAATAAGGAATTATTTAAAAAAAGGTTCCAATGCTCTGGAACTTTGCTCTGGAATAGTATTCCAGTTGAGATTTGAAATGCCCACTCTATTTCCTTCTTCCAAACCCAATATATCCAGTGGCTTCAAAGATGCAGCTAAAATAAATAAATTCCTTTGTATGAGGGCCTCTAGGTAGATTAGTTCTTAGCTAATTGTGTTACCCTCTTTAAATAAAGTCATTATTATTATTACTATTATTATTATTATTAGAAAACTGACTAACAAAGATCTTCTGTGTTGAGCTAAGAGGAAAAGTAATCTCAGGGTGGTCAGAACAAATGTTTCCAAGATTTCTTCAAGTAATCCCAGACTCTTGAGAAGATCTCACACAGGATCGCTTCACCACGAGTCTCATCCATACTGGAACTACAGACTTTTACAGAGGAAAATTGCAGAGGCAGTGCAGAAGTGTGAGTAGCATATATCTCAGAAGTGCAGCACATCCTCTGTTGATTAGACAAACCCAGAAGCATCTCCAGTCAAATATGTAACAGACAATTCAGAGCCCAAATTTGACTGATTGGTCACTCATGTAATCACAGAAACCAAACCAGTTAGTGACATCAAGTCATCTTAAAACAGCTTATGAACTGAGGTGCAAGAGGATTCTCTCTTCCATTTGTATTTATGAAAACTGATGTGCTTTTTATTGGTTCTTTTATTCTAAAAGTTTCTGCAATCAAGAAAAGCAGTTTCATATTCATTAAAAGCCTTTTTGCATCAGCCACCAACAGTTATGGTTGCAGCATTGGGAATTGTTTTCTTGGTGAAATTATTCAATTTATAACAAATATTTATTTTAATAAAATAGTGTCCAGTAGTTAGTTTTGCTATTTTTAGATTAATTAAAGCTATGGAAGATATTATTACAGCAAAAACAGTAATGTTTCTTCATATTCATATCAGAAAGGGTCACTTTAAAATTACTCTGATTCATCTTCATTATTATTGCAAGTGTTAGTTGTCCATATTACAGGAAAATATCAGTGAATACTATTATAGATCTACAGTTACATAGTACATGTCTATGTACGTATGTGTGTTTGTGAGAGACATTAAAGAGGTGAACAGGTTCTTTAGAATAACTTGTTATTAATTCCCTTATTGCTTTGGGAGTTACTACCCCTTACTTCAGCTCTAATAACACAGTAGGGTGATAGAGTGGATAGATATTTCATGGAAGTAAATTATAAGAAGGACTGATAATCATGCTATCATTTGTTTTTGTCAGAGGGATAAATCAGCCCCTAAATAAATACACACATAAATACACACCATCTCACTCACTGTGGAACACACACATAGGTGCACAAATTTGCACATTGGCTATTTCATGAATATAATATTAATGCGCACAAAAAATTATTCCTTTTACACACCTGTATTTCTTACATCATGTACATGGCTAGTTGCTGTATCCTATTTATGCTGAGCTTGGATGTTTGACCAGGTGGGAAGCAACTAAATTAAATATGAGCAAGTGTGTTTTAAGTTTTCAAATAACATGCATTCAAAAAGTATTCATAATTACTTGCAAAATAATCCACTGTTGTCTATATGTATAGTGTATGCAGGTAGATAGTTATGAAGACATGCAGGTATGCAAACGATTTAGAGTAATAACTATCCTTTTCAAATCTAGAGCTTCCTTTCTTAATTTCCTTCATCTGAACAAATTCTGCTAAACCATCTTCTTTCAATATGAACAAGGGAGATGATAATATGAAAAGAAAACAAACCTTTGCTGTGCATTAAATGTTCTGTTACAACAAAAAGTATAAAAACATGACATACAGTCAGCTTGTTTGAGAAGACAAACGGACAGTTGCTTAGATGGCAAGAACATACATTCCAAGTGCAAAAGAATGTCTAGTAATCATTTGATTTTTCACCCCTTATTTTGATCTACCAATCTGCCAACAAAAACTCCTGTTAATCAAAAACTTGTCAAGCATAGGTACTTCCATCTAAAACAACATTCAATACATATCATCATCTGTCAATAAAGTTGTTTCAACCAATCAAATTGTGGCTCATGACATAACTCTGATGCATTTATTGTACACATGCAAGTTGCTTTACTTGTCAATATTTTAATAATGAGTAATAAATGTGTCGTGTATAACAAATAGCAGGCAACCTGACAAGTATAAAACATCTGTGTAAAAACTGGACAAGTTTTTAGGCATCAATGTAGCCATTACCAATGCTTTCTTCTCTCTATTGATATAACTATACAAGTGTAAACATATTTTGAAGTTTTCTTCTTTTTAAAAAATAATAATACTGCGTGGTTTGAGTTTCAAGCCAGGTTCACCAGCAACAAATATGCTAATCTTTACCTTCAAACCATTATCATAATTATATATATATATATATATATATATATATATATATATATATATATATATATATATGTAAAGAATACAAATCATATGATGAATAACAGTCCTTTCAAGTGCACTGGATCCAGCAAGGGATCATGTGTGTCAGGGATTGATCAAGATAAATGCAATAAACTGACAACGAACAGTGCAAAACTAGTATTTAATTAGCCTGAGCACTTTTGACTCTTAATGAGTCTTTTTCAAAGGCAATTACAAAACATAGACAAGACAAACAAATAAAACAGAAAAACCGCTTTGTTTACAAAACTTTATACAGCTGTTTCTACTGGAATTAAATCTTTAAATGTATTATGTTTCAACTAGTTTATTTCAAATTGTTGAGGATGCTGGAAAATATTTTTATTGACCAAATATTGATGAGCCATAACGACATCTGTTATTTTATGTAAATTTATGTAACTGCAAATTATATCCCAGATATTTCATTGTTATAGTAGTAGTTATAGGCTAATAAGCAAATTTAGAGAATTATTTAAAAGAAAATGTGTCAGCTGCAAAAGATAATTTTATTTGTGCATAGCTGTCTTTTTTTAGTCTTCTTGGCTTAAACTGCTTGGCTTCAATGTTCTAAGGTGGCATATCCAGTAAGATTCCCTTTCTTTCCTGGTTTCAGAACTCCAGTTGGGGTTGTGAGCAATTGCATTAAGTGTTATATCACTGAAAGTGTGGCCAGGGGAGGAGAAGTGTTCTGTGACCGGGCTTCTGTACAGCTTCTTTGTCATCCAATCAGATCTATGAAGGTTGATCCTTTTGTGTAGCTTTTCATTTTCTCCAACATACTGATGGCTACAGATCTTACATGTGATGAGATAAATTACATTCTCTGTATTGCACGTTTTGTTTGGACCATGTATGTTCAGCTTTTCTCTAGTCACTGTGCTAGAAAATGTCCTGGTCTCTATCATATGTTGACAGGTTTTGTACCTTTTATCGCCACAGGGGTCTTATTGACTAGGGTGGTCTTGATTAGTGATTGGCATTACATACATACATACATACATACATACATACATACATACATACATACAATACATACATACATACATACATACATACATACATACATACATACATACATTCATACATACATACATACAAGCATGCATGCATGCATGCATGCAAGCATACACCACTCCCTCAATAACTTGCACCCTGATAACTTGTGAACCTACTGCTCCGGTGGCCTAGTGGTTAGAGAGTCTGCCTTGGATGCAGGAGGTCGTGGGTTTGACCCCCAGCTGAATCATACCAAAGACTTACAAAAATGGTACTAACAGCTGCCTTACTTGGAGCTCAGCATTAAGAGGGTAGTGTTAGAACTGGTTGGCCTGGTGTCAGGATAATGTGACTGTGTGGGACATCATGCTACATGTCTGTAGCATGATGCCCCAGTGCTAGACATCACTATAAACTGCCACACTGCAGACATCGTTGCAATATGACTGAAAAATTATTGAAGTTACATTAAAAATCAAAATCACATCACACTTGTGAACCCACTTATAATGTGGGGTCAGCAAAGGATCCAATTTTCTTTTACTAGAAAAGTACCAATTATTTCACCCCAACATGAAGAAAATCATGAACAAAATTGGCATCTGAAACCTTGACATATCGCTGTTTTTTTTCCTTGAAAACAGTTTTTATGACCTGGAAATCTGAATCAATATTATGAAATAATCAACTTTTAATAAGAAATCATGTATTTTGTTAAAATTTCTTTGCAAACAACATTCTTGGTACACTGTAAATAACAGTATGCAACGAAATTTTGATCGATGAAATTCTCACTAACGCCTACTTGATGAGGCAGCACTTTAATAACTAAGTACCAATTGAATAAGATTATTTTATCAAGTGAAATGCATGCTTTATTTACATCTTTATGTTCAGTTTAAGTGTAATGATCATAAACACAATGTGCCCTGTTGTATTCAAACGTGAAATATGTCACTCTACTGTAACAGCCCTGTCCGCAGGGCCCTGAGTGGCCGAGTGGTCTAAAGCGTTCTCCATTATGGATCAATGACATCTCACCTCTGTCTGCGTGGGTTCGAGTCTCCAATTCAGCCAACATGGGTATGTGAGAAAGCTTGCCAGTAGCTTCTCGTGGGTCGGTGGTTCTTTCCAGGGCTTTTCCCGGCTTCTTCCTCCACCATTAATACTGGCAGCCATGTATAGCCTATCGTGTGCTGAAAAATGGCGTTAAACCCTACAACAACAACAACAACAGCCCTGTCTGCAATTGCTTTGAGAGCCTAATTAAGTGCCAATGGTATTTTGATACATAACTTGCAAAAGTATTTATTGCATTGTTGCACTGAATTAAATGCTGACCTCCCTGTATTATCATTTAATTATATTAGTCCCCCTCTTGAACAGCCCCCCTGACCAACGGCCACCCACTCCTTACGGCCAGAATCCGTTGGCACCGACGAGTTTGTGTTGAAAGGTACCCCTCATGAAAGGCCACCCAGCTAACGTGACCAGCGGCCAGCATATTAGTGCAATAATATAAAATTTACCCCTCACAAGCGGCCGCATTTTATTTTAATATGTATCCAGAACCAGTATTTTATTCATAACGTGTGTTAAGTAACCTGATTTCTGTTTCCCGATGTTAGGTTTTCGTTACTGAAAGAAGTGTTGACTAAAGTACATACACCACTAAGGTTAATATTATATCATTTACGCCTCACGCGAAGCCATATTTATTCCATAAAGCCGAGAAAAACTCAAATTTTAATCCATACAAAAGGGTAAGTACATGTAATCCAATTAGCCTTACTGCTGTGTTATCATAAGATGTCCAGTTTAGTCACTCTGATAATTGTTAAGATTACAATTATTGAACAGTAGTAACAGCTAAGAAGTGGCAGTATCGATGTACAATACACAAGTCAGCAGGAAAATGGTTTGATAGCCTTTGTGGCTTCCCTTAGTAAGATGTTGAGCTTGTTCACTTTGATAATTAGTGGCTATTACTACTGACAATAATTGTCAAAATTACAAATCCTAACAGCCGCGAGGTCAAATCTGCATGATGTTAATGGTACATATCAAAGCCGTTTTGGCTTCTCTCACTTAGTGTAAAGAAATGTATAAAAACAATAGGGTACCAGACTGTGACTAACGAATCATGTGACAAGATCACTTCCTTTAAAAATACATGGCAATTTGTTTAGATGCATAAAAAATAGTTTTATCAGTATTGTAGTTGGCAACATGAATAACTTACTGCAAAAAGATCAGCATGTCATCGAGGAAAGTAAAAATTCTCAGATTAAAAGTGAAAGTGAAAGTAATTCAACTGACCGAGAGGTGGGGGGAGTCAAGGATTCTTGCAGAAAACTAATGTCGGAAAGACTCAGATAAACAATATCATGAAAGATAAGGAAACAATTCTGCTGAAGTGGGAAGGTGAAATGGACAGAGAAAGGAAGATTGTTTGAGCCAGGAGATGTTTGTATCCTGATCTGAATGACAAGAAAAAGCAACAATTTTGTCAGTTGAATTAGGATATGATGACTATATAGCAAGTAATGGATGGATGCACAGATTTCAAGTGCAACACAATATTAAGTGTTCTGTCCTTAGTGGAGAATCAGCTGATGTTAATAATCAAGTTGTCGAAGATTGCAACAAAAGACTAAACGATATATGCAGAGGATATGACAGCAAGGATATTTTTAATTGTGATGAGACTGGTTTGTTTTTAGACTGTTACCAACAAAGTGACAGATGATGTGATCTGTAACATTCTTTTGAAAATGATGAAACAGTTTGTTTTACATTTATTTCACAACATGCATGTGATTTTTTAATGAAAATATTAAATGTTTTAGAATTAAATGTACTTGTGACTTTCTTCATATGTATTTACTATTCGCATTTGTCATCCCCCTCTAGAAAGGCAGCCCTCATTATAATGCCACTTCCCTGCTGCAATAGGGGTGGCCTTATAAGAGGGGGACTACTGTACATCTTTTGTATCAAATATAAAGTGTGGACAAACTGAAAAGTTAAAAGGCATGCAAATCTAACTTGTATAATACAGTGTGACAAAGCAAATAGCGCGCTCCATTTTAATGCGAATTCAGACAAAATGCGGTCGTGGCGTGGCTCCCAAAATTTCATATACATGTATTTTTCTTGTGCACAAGAAAAAATAATCTTAAAAAGTACAAAAAAACATAAAAAGTTGCTTTTCATTTTGGGGAAGAGATCGCGTATGAATAATACAAGACGATAGTGGCTTGGCTCCTGAAATTTTATATGTATTTTTCTCGTACACGAAAAAGTATTTTTTTTGTACATGAAAAAGGATTTTTTCCTTCTTAAAAGTAAGAAGAAGAAAAAACGCATAAAAAAATTATTCTGGGATCGTGTAGGTCTTTGCCAATGTTGCAAACTTGTACTGTTTTTCCTTATTGGCTGCAAAACATACCATGTGGCTTTTTTTATTTGTTGGCGACATTGTTGGCTGTTTAAACTTTTATATACAACCATTGGTTTGGAGTTCAGAAATTCAGAGGCCACATGAAAGGAAGCCGCAAACTGGATATAAAATACACTGAAATTTATCTATTGTTACATAAACAAATTCCTTGTCCATACTGACAAACCATCTAAACAGTGCATTGTTATGTTGTGAAATATCCGCTTTTTTGCTGTTGACATTTCTGGTAACGGAGATCAACCGGGTGAGGCATTGTCTCGTAATCTATCTTTCATCGGATTTTCAGCCACTCATAAGTAATTAATATATTTACAAAGACTGACATTTGTATGTGGATGGTAAGTAAAATTCCTCTTTGTTTCACTCAGAATTAATCCTTCAGAAAGGGGCCCCGAGTGGCCTAGTGGTCTAAAGCGCTCTCCATTACGGATCACTGCCATCTCACCTCTGTCTGCGTGGGTTCGAGTCTTGGATTCAGCCAATGTGGGTATGTGAGAAAGCTTGCCAGTAGTTTCTCGTGGGTCAGTGGTTCTTTCTGGGGTTTTCCCCGGGTTCTTCCCCCACCAATAATACTGGCCACCATGTATAGCCTATCGTGTGCTGAAAAATGGCGTTAAACCCTACAACAACAACAACAACAACAAATCCTTCAGAACGCTCACGCTTTCTGTAATAATCCCTGTCATCAGAACACCTGCATCTCTATCGTCCGTTGACCCTTTGTTAATTTTCAGACGCATGCATGAAAGGCAGCATCACACTGCTACCACAAATGTTAAAAAAAAAAATACATCTTACTTATTGGTTCATTCAGCATGCATGGAGGGACAGCAACTAGAATAATCTAAACGACGGCCAGTTCCTTTTTAAAAATGTGCCCAGATATAATAGTTTGCTGAAATTTCAAAGGAAACAGATAACCTTTGAAGCACCGACTGTTATGAAAATGTACTCAGCAAATGGAAAAAATACCAGTCTCAATCATGCAATACAATTATTTGATGTTGCCGCCACAATAAGAAATGGGCATTCGTTTGGTTCTCCAAAGCTGACCTTTAGTGGTGACTTCAATAGCGCATGCACCCTTCATCAAAGAAAGCCAACT
This sequence comes from Sinohyriopsis cumingii, assembly GCA_028554795.2. Taxonomy (NCBI): domain Eukaryota; kingdom Metazoa; phylum Mollusca; class Bivalvia; order Unionida; family Unionidae; genus Sinohyriopsis; species Sinohyriopsis cumingii. Next base: position 105,995 of record JAPYKE020000320.1, on the reverse strand, counting down.
ACAATCTTTCAATAACAGTAAAGAACCTTTCTTCAAAGGAAGTCAGTACCAAACTAAAATAAAAGTGATGGAATCTGATGGATTTTTGCATTTTCCGACGTGACTGGAACACGTTAACTGTGATGTTTAAGTTTCCTTTTTGTAGGGAAAAAGTTTATAACTGTGGCTTAAAACGCAAACTAACTTTTGCTGACTTGGAATGTACTTTAAAGTAAATGTGCTTCGTCATTCATTACGTGATTGTGCTATGTTTTTCCACTGAATTCAGACCAATATGACCTGTTACAAAATTAACGAATATTTCAAAGCTGTGTGTGCATATTTTCGATGGAATCACTTGTATTGTGGATTCAATGTATATGATGAGGTTCGCAGGTGAGTACACGGTGTTGATACTCTATTCATGCTATACATTAGACAGTTATATATAAACAGGATTCACGTATATGTACCAATTCATGGTTCTCTAAATAAAGTGAACTATTATATTATGTCTTCTCTGTGTTCACTACAGGTGTATTTCTCATTTAATATGCATCATTTCAAAATGGTAACTGTGCCAACAAAGCACGTATTTTACTGCCCGCATTTATTACCCACCCATCCACCCCCAATTTTTTTGAGGGGGGTACATTTTCTTCAGCTAACCGACTTGGTTGCATATAACACGGTTCGGTATATAATACGGTCGGGTTTTATGGCTCCCAACTACCGTGTTATAGCGGGGTCACACTGTAGTAACTCATTTCAAGCAATCAATCAAACACTGCTTCAATATTTTTGGTGAACATAATATACTTGAACTACCTGAAATCAGCATAGTTACTCATTCACAAATGTGATCATCAATAGCAATACAACCAAGTGAAATGAATAATTGATGACATAAAATTCTGTTTACACAGATGTGTTTTAGAAATGAAAAGCTAGTTTCTGAGTTTGTATTTAATTCATAATTCCTGAATTTGCATTTGGAGATTTCCTCATGGATGAGAAGAAGTTTTACTATTACTTGCAATGAAATCATGGCATCAATATTTTATTATCGAACCAAAAAATTTGACTTTTGATGATAATGTCTTTTTCACGAACTAAATGTTCCTTTTTAAAATAAAAGGAATCTTGTTTGATTGTGAATTTGAATCTATAACTAGTCTGGTTCCCTGCTTGCTATGCTCTTTGCATTACATTCCACATGAGAAGAAAGCAAAGTAGGGAGCAGACAGATCAGGGAACCTGACTACTTACCAACATAATAAAGCAGTGATGTAATACACAATGTTTTCACGCACATGTGAAGGCTGTTGAAACCAGTTCGAATAATGTTAACGGTCTCTCAGTGGCTGCACATCGTGAAAATAAAGGTAATTTGTTCATAAAATAAATTAACTTCGTTAGAAAAAAATTATTCTGAATGTGATTTTAAAACAAATATTTAGCCATTAAACAGACCAGTTCATTCCCCCCATGCAGTTTTCTCAATGTCCAGCAAGGATATAATTTCATATTCAGGCCCTTCGATAACTTGCGCCTGCATTTATAGTTCAGTCTATGTTATTGGAGGCCATTCTGCATGAGTTATTGAGGGAGAGGTGTGTGTGTACAGATATATATATATATATATATATATATATATATATATATATATATATATATATTCTAGAACTGGCAATACTTTAATTTTGACAACACAAAACAGCCATGTGTTCACTGTTCTTTACTCAAATACATAATTCATATCTCTCAATAGATTGCTATCTACTGGATTCAGTAGTTTACAGCTCTATGTCAGTGTCTTCAAATTCTCAACAGGAAATTTACAAAATTAATTTCAACAAGTTTACAACAAAAAATATTTTTATATCAATTTGAAGAAGAAAAAAAATAGCTTGTAAAGGGTATTTACATGTGAACTTCACATCTTTGTACGGGATGACAGACGTCAAGGATATTATGACAACAGGAGTAGAAGACAAAGCTTGTCTAATTGATTTCTACAGTGGCAATATCTGCATTTCCAGTAGGTAACAGCAAATACTTAAGACAGAATTTTTTAAAATTACTTATGCATTTAACAGAATTTATCCTTTCACATAAACAAAATAACATCACTCTCCAAAGTTTTATTTAAACTTTTGTAAATTTCTGCTGACACAGCATATGACTGAAAATAGCATAAAACATGCAATTTACTAATATTTCTGAACTTAATTATGATTAAGAAAGACATCTTTTTCAATATTGTATTAGAAATCTAAAATTTTTTTATTTTTGTGATTGTATGATAATCTCTTGAAAAGCAATAAAGAATAATTATCATTTTTAATATCAAGAGCCCATTTACAGCCCAACTTAGCTACTTCATATTAAGATTATGCTGTAATATCACTTCACAAAATATCTTGGTGGTGATGTATGCATTATATGTTAAATATTACCCAAAAGGGCAAATTTGTGGCTAAAGGTGTTTTTCAGTGTTTCATTACCATTTTGTCACATGATGTCCTGATGTCAGCATGCGTCAATAATTACCAGTTGGGTTACCAGTGAGAACTTTTTTGGAGGATATTACAACACTGTATTGCAGAGATAATTATACCCATGGAAATGTATATTTTCAACCAGATTTTAGGGTCATTTAGAGGATCAAGTGACCCTAGTACTTTGATCTAATCACAATTCATAACAAACTGTTATTTTTTTCTAGAGTTATCAAATGGAATATCTGACATACACATCTATTCTACAATGCCTGGTAATGATTAGCTACAATATCAAGATCAGAATTTTTAAATAATTAGATCAATATAAAACTCCTATTCAAAATTGTATCCATCAAATTCTGATTTTCCAAAATGTCATCAATGTAATCTGAATATATAATTTTGGTTACAAGCTCAAAATAATTTTACAAAATCCAGAATGGATGCTTTTCTGGGATCAGTAATTATTTGCTGAATAGCATTTTCAGTAACATTACTGGTTAATAATAAAGAAATGTGCAAAATATTTAAGTCAGTCTCCCAATCAAACTTTAACGGTATAAAGTTCTTCATTTATTTTCAAGACTGGACAAAATTTGGGAGACTTTAAGAGGGTGATATACAACGTTCTCACCTTTTGGCTTTGGTCTCTTGGTGAGTATATCCAAATTTTCTTGCGGGGATCGGCAGGTCAGGAATGGCAGGAAGTCAAATACATGGTGGGCATAACTTGCATTATCTCCCTGTTAATGTAAGCAGAATAAAAAAAAATTTTTATACAATGATGGTCTAACATATAATTTACTGTTGGTAGAGATGATATTAATCAATGAATAAATCTGCAGGCTACATGTTATATTTTGTTGACTGTTACAACAAAATCTTAAATGTTGCTGATGATAATCCCACCACAGCCAAAAACAGCCTCATCAGGTGGATTAACTGAAGGCATTGTCAACAGGCAGCAGTAGAAACAGCCATCATGCTCCACAACTTGTGATCAAGCAAATCTCTATACAAAGCTAGTTATGAGCTTGTAAATGGTAATGATAACGAAAAAGTAACTTTTCACCTTGAAGACTGTTGGCATAATTAATTAATGAATCACTTGGATAACTGTAAAATTAATGTCATCAACATTACATCACGCAGACATACAACTCCAGACTACTGCTTAAGAGTGTACAAAGGGAGACAAAACAGTCCTGCACATCAATTCTTATTCTAAGGTGTACTGGCTTTTAAAGTATTTACATATGTATGCAATTTATTATCTTTGTTTTCCTTTTTCCAGTAAATCAAACTCAGTTTACATTTATTTCTGATAAAGTGATCTACATCACTGAAATGTATGTTTCACAAGTTCTCGTAGTCTCAGTTTTATTCAATGGCATAATTCATTCTGGTAACCTAATTTTTGATGCAATCAGGGTCAGTCTTTATACCAATAATCAGAGTTCAAATAATGGTGTTTCACAGTTAAATGGATTTGGTTCCATTACATATTCAGAGCAGTGAATGAGTTTTAGTTTCGAATCTTTTTTAATAAAAATATGAAAGATATCAAATATGAAAGATAATATGAACAGATGTACATTATTTTTGTGATACATTCTGCTATCAAAGACAATGTTTATGTTATAAAAGAATATTGAAGTTAGAATTGGGTCAAGTTCACAGTCAAAGTTTCCACCTACACTTGTCAAAGCAGTAAACATACATGATCAACAAAGAGACTGTCACAGTTTTGCAAACAAAACAGAAATCCAACCACAGCAATACAACTAGAATTCTTCATTTGTAAAAAAAAAAAAAATGCAAAAGTCATGCAAGTGTTCTTTATTGGCAAGTAAAATATAGGGCAAAGTGGTACACCTTTCTGGACAACACACTTGCCAGGATACCTTGATACTGGTCAGGCTCATCAATATACAGCTGTGACAATAGAGACAATAATCTTCCAGACAATATTTGGGAAAAATGACAATATTCATTAGAACATGAATTACCCTGAGAGAAAGAAAAGTGTTTTAGTATTCAGATATTGGAGTTAATGACTGTGTAAACCATTTCTGGTGCTTGTAGTAGTAGTAGTAGTAACTGTAGTGGCTTACCTATACAAGTAAACAAGACAGTGAGACACACATCACAATGCTAGTATGAGTGATTTTTATTGCTCTTTCACAGTTCAGGGCCTTTTGCATAGAAGGCAATATGCTTTAAAAAATAATTGTTATAATGATTATAATTTGATGAAAATTTTTACCTTCCTTGCCTGAATTATTTCAACAATTGGCATTGTCTCTACTAGGTATAGATCTCTGGATGAGCGTCTCCAAACATATCCAAACTTGTCTGTCAAGCATCCCAGGATCAGAAGATTGAACAGCAAAAAGTCAACTCCTTCCTGAACCTGAAATATAATATAGAAAGACTTCACATTAAACTCATAGAGTGGAAACACAAGAAGGCTGGGGGCCCATTCTCAAACTACTGAAAACCTTGTGACCTTGACCAACAATTTAAGGAATGAACAAGAATGTTGAACAAGGAAATGCATTTCCTTCATGATGGGACATCCTAAGTATTAACAGAATCTACCAAGGGGTTCACGAAATAGAACCAACTGAAAAACTTATCCAAATGCAGATCTCCTATATCTGTGACCCTAACCTCAAGGTCAATGGAAAGGGTGTGGAAAAGAATGAATTTTAGTTTTTGCTGGGCCATAAAATACAGAATTGTTTGAGAGAAATAATCTTGATATTTCACTGGAGTGAAGAAATATCAATAGACACAGATAACATTATAAGCATGACACTCAAAAGTTATTCTTAGATGCTTATGTAGTTGAGCGGTAAATATGTCCACCTCCAGTTAAAAACAACTCCAGTTCAACTCCATCAAGGCATGAATTTTTCTTTTTAATGTGCTATTGTACTTTGAACTGGGAAGGATTATTATGTTACTGTTTATATTTTCTTTATAAATAATCACAATACACAGCAGATCATAAACAATAAAGAACTGGCAACATGCAGGATCAAGTAAGAAATCTGCTACTTATATCTGTTTTACAGTAGATCTTTCTACCATTAGTTTGAGCATAAAATAAAAAGAAAATATGCCTGCTGCAAATTAAAAATGGATATATTTCATCTTGTGTGTGAAAGTTTCACTTGTGGCTTTTTCACCCACTCAATGAAATATATCCACTATTCACTCATTTCAAGCAAATATCCTGTATATTTTTGCTTCATGATTAGACCCCAAGTATGAATAGAATTCATTAAAAGTTTATGAAACTTAATCAAATAAAATACTTTAACCAAACCTTAGCACAGATTTTCATTGTATGATATCTTGACCATGCTCTCAAACAGGTGAGTGTGTTATGTCACTGAATTATTTGTCTTTGCTCAAGATAAGACATCCCTTGTATGAGGAGAATCTTTCTGGGGATTATGGAGATAAATGCAAATGAAAACTTGAACCAAAATCCTAATGCAAATTTGTAATGTCTGTGACCTTGACCATAAGGTCAATGGGGACAGGATGTGTTGCACAATCAGCTTCAATACATCTGAAATATGAACATAATTGAACAAGGCTAAATAAAATAGTCCCCAATGAAAATCTGAAGCCTATAACCTTATCAAAAAAGGATCATGCATGCATGTTAATCTATTTTGTACTACAGAACAAAAATATGAGCACAAAAATGGCCATATGGTGCTAACTCAAGATATGGTTCTAACAGTATAAATATAAAGAAATGCACAAAAGAATTTAGGAACATAAACACATCTAATTAAACATAAACATGAAGTACAATAAAATAAATATAAAATTAAAGCTCCTAAAGCTATGTAATATGTATATAAAATTAAAAACAAAAGTAAAAATGCAGAATCCTTAAAAAATTTGGTTGCAATTTGTAATATAAACTGCATTCCCTAAAAAAGTCTAAGACTGTCTCTGATTGTACATCACCACAGAGTTCCTTAATTGCAAGTTGACATAAAAAAAATTCTATCACGGAGAGTGGATTTTGATATCCTGGACAAATAAAACAATGTGCTTCAGTCAGTGGACATTGCAAAATATACAGTCTGGTTAATCATCACCCTTCAAGAGGTATGCATATCCTATATGCAATCTGTGCAGTGATTTCTCTTTCCTTTATGAGGGATGCCACACTCTATGATGGTTTTGAAAGTTCCAAAGCTTGTTTCTTGAGTTCCCGTTCAACATATTTTGCCAAGAATATGTCTATTAAGATATTAAGTTAGCATACATATTCTGAAATGGGTGACCGCAGAGCAGCTTTAGCTGCATTATTTGCACTTTCATTGATCTTAATAACAATTTAACCAGACACCCAATTCCACACTGTATGAGCAAATCATGCCTGCATGCCAAGCCAATATTCAAAAAGCATTGCTGTAAACCTTGTGACTTATATCCCCATGTCAAAAGGTTAAGTGAGCATGTCATAGAATTGTCTTTGTTTCATAATAACCCATATCAAGTACTGACATGAATAAATAAAATATAAACAGGCTAGTAATATTAATAATGGGCGCATCACTTGCTACAATTTGTTCAGCAGGGCCTTAAATAGTGGAACTCTGAAGAAACAAATGTGATGTGTATCTAACAATAGTGAGTTATAGCTCTAGAAAATGATGTAAAGTGCTGGCAATAAAACTTGTGTAAGAGTTCAACAAGTTTAAGCTGCACAAAAAATTCAGTTGAAATCCAAGATGACCCAGTGCATAAAGTAAAGTTAGAAATAACGGGCAATCACTCCACTTATTAATGACCTTGTAACAAGGGATCCCGATCTCAATTTTAAAATAAAACATATCTTCAATCTTGTCACTATAAAGCTGCACAATTAATTTTGTTGAAATCCGGCAATCCTAGGTAAAGGTATGGTCTGGAAGTCAAAGTTAAGGAGGACAGAAAATCAGGGCCCATAACTCCTGTAAATGATACCATGGAATGCGTCTCATCAATATAATAAAGAATGCTTCACATCAATGTCAATCTGCATGCCCAATTTAGTGATAATTGAGCAATTCTTAGCAATGGTATACTGGGAAACTAAAGAATGAAAAATATGCACTCAGTGGGTGCTGACAAGGTAGATAGTCTGGTCAAAGTTTTCGCTTGAACAATCCTCAAAGTCTAATTGTGCTCCTCTTTAAATCTATTGTTTATTCTAAAAATGTACATCAAACCAGTAATTTTGCCAACACACTTTAAGTATTAACTCCTGCCCATTACCTCCCTTTAGCACCACCAGGTGTCACTAGTTTTTAGTTGAGCAAGATACTAATGAGGATGATCGTATTGCGGGGTGGTTGGGAGGGTTTTTAAGTAATGTGATTGGGTAAGTATTCTCTGAGAAACATAATTTACTTAAAAATTTGCTTCTTCTTTGAACATGTTCGCAGTCATATTACATTAGGAGAATAAGTAATAGCAGGATGGGATGCTGAGAATCTGATCTCTACCTCAGGTATCCTTCTAAGGAAAATAGCTGGATTCTCCATGTGAACGATAAGCCATTCTCCTAATTACATCAGCAACAAAGCCTAGGGTCAATTTACCTGTGACCCTTATCTATGGTTATGAAAATGAAGACTGAAAGCTTCTTAACTACAAAATTTCACTAGCCAATCCTGCAAAGCTGATAGGCTGTGTTGATTGCTTTAGATGGGTCTGGTGGCCATCTGTGCTGCTGCCATTGGACCTACCAGATTCAAGGTTTGCTTCTGGGATGCTAAATCCCTGAGATGAAGGCTCAAGGAGGCTGAATCTGCATGACAGGCCAAGCAGCTTCTATTATATCTCAGAATGAAACACTGCATTTGAATGCAAGGCTTCTGAGCAGTGTCCTTCATGAGGCAACTTTGATCTGGTGATGTCAAAGTATGCCAAGCATACAACCCACTTCAACCATGAAGCAAGGACATGAGAGGTGATATCCTAAGTCCTGGCTAACACTGGAAGAAAGAGGCATCTGTGCATGCCATAATTTGTCTCTATGAGTTTCAAGTAGTGCTTGTGAGCACGAATAGGATCTGCTTGGCAGCTGTTCTCGACCTGTCTATGGAAGAAAGAGAGCAAGTGATAACACTTTGATTACCAACAGATGGTAACCTATTTGGGATAGAAAGCCTGGATGTGTCAACAGAACCACCAAACCCGCTAATTTGATCTGAAGAGAGCTTGGGCCGATATAAAGGCATGCACCTTGCTTACCCTGCATGATAAAGCTAAAACTATCAGGAAACATGACTTGTATATAGTGACTTTTGCAAACTGTGGACTAGAGGATCACATGATTCGAACTGAGCCATGTTAAAACCCAGGATTGGTTCCATTTAGAAACTTAGTGAGGGCTAAAAAGGGCTAAATATCCGATAGGTCTATATCATGTCCAAAATCATGGCTGCCATGATGCCAGAATGTGTCTAATGTCATGGGGCGGTAGCCTTTAACAGAGATTGGGGACAACTGTTTCTCCTCAAAGAACCCAAGAAAATGTCAGCCATTTGAGGGATTTAGGCATGCAGAGGGAAGATGTTGTTGGTATGGCACCAGTCCCTGAAAACATCCCATTTTCCCTCATAAGCCTTCAGAGAGGAAGGCCTTCTTGCTCTCAGGATTCTCTCCACAATTGAATTGTTTGTCTCACAAGGCTGTCCTGATATGAGCCAATCATGTAAGAGAAAGGTCTGGGCAGGGAATGACCACATGTAACCATGGTTGCTAGGGAAGATTCTAGAAGGAAATATGGGATTGCCATCATACTCTATTTCTTCCTGGATCCCCCAAATATTTAAGTGGGAATAGAAAGGTCTGGGCAGGGAACAACCACATGTAACTCTGGTTTCTGGGAAGATTCGGGTTGGCCAGAATATCCAGGTCAAATCTATCACCAGAATGAGTAGATCGGTGATCCAGGACTTGTCCATTTGAGAGGGGCTATCCGAATTCATTTTGCCATTCTGATCCCATAACTTCCTGATGTTATTTCTAGGATGGTAATGTGTAGAGGCTGTTTGCCTGGTTTCCATGTGCTGCTGACAGTAGTGAAGGCCAGCAACAGGTGTGCACAGGTGTTGGTACATACCATTATTTCCACTATTATATCTCAGATTGAAAGCGGGATTCCCATGGTCTCCCAACCTAGGTTGTACCACTGACACAGGAATGATCAAATATCAGGTGTGATATGACAGTTTGATCAGGGGGACTTGAAAAGGGATGCCACTGTGCTCGCAATGTCCACATCAAAAAGACAGCCAAGTGGATCAAGTCCGCTTCCACAGTGAATAGACCGATGAGTTGCAAAGACTCTTTTGCTGAAATCCAAGTCTTATTGGAAATGGACTCAACAAGTTTGATGATTCTGATTACAAGAACACGAGGAAGTCATATCAGATTCTGGTTGGTTTAAAATTCCATATCCAGAAGGACAAAATTCTGGGATGGATGATTTCTGACTTTCCCAGTTCTCTAGAAAGCCTGGATGATCTAAAAGAGAGAGAAGATTGTTCCTGCCTTGGGGCAGGATAGAACTTACCATATGTTTCTGGAGGATGTCACCAAGGTATGCTGTAGATGATGCTGATGAGAACACTGTGATTACATAATCCATAATCTAGGCAAAAAGCCCAAGAGATGATGTTGAGTACTTTGAACTGATCAACTGCATTGCAGTAATCAAAACAGAGAAAATGTTTGTGACCCAGGGTGGATAGGTTTGTGAAAATATGTGTTGGTCAGATCAAGATTGATGGCATACTCATCCCATCAAACGGAGAGGGGGATTGAACTTGCCATCTCCATCTTGAATTTTGATGGCGCAATGAATTGGTTGAGGCAACTCAAGTCAATGATGGGTCTCAACTTATTGTTTGCTGTTTGAAAAAAGAAACAGCCTTGAACGAAACCCCAAGGATTGTGGTCGTTGCACAACCTGTTTCTTTTTTTATTTCTTTTTTTCAATGAGCAACTGTATCTCCTATTGTTGAAAGGCATCCTTTTCCCAATCTGATTGTGCATCTATGAAGAAGGGAGAGGAGGAGAAGGGAAGTGGTTGTTGATGAACAAAACCTGAAGCCCTTCCAAATGACCTGGATCACCCTCACCCCCAACCCTCATTCTGAGAGAAGAGGAGATCCAAGGAGCTCAAAATTTGGTTTCTTACTGCCTCTGTATGTTTGCTTCCTAGGGATCAATATTGGTGCACATGTGAATGGGAAGATCCTCTGCCCTGAGGCTGCTTAACATCCCTTCACACTGGCAGTGGCTGAGTGGTTCCAAACAACCATGTGGGTTGTGCAGAAAGGTGGAGAGGCAGTTCCTGTGCTGCTTTCCTCTGCACTTCCTCCAAAGCAATGGTTACCCAAACAGGGTCCTCTGGAAATGGAGTATAAGACAAGGCTTGAGCAATATGGATTGCAGACATTTGATATGTTGTATCAGGTTTAAGTTGGTCAAACACATCAAAGTATTGGCTATGGTATGGTGAGCAGCCCTGGTCAATAACCCTAGCAATCCTGGCCATCGCCTCCCAAGCATGGCTATTGCCAGGTGTATCCATAGATTCTTAAAGGTACCAATAAGGCAAAATCCAACAATGATGAAAGTGCAATGACATCCCAAACCAGCTCTGACGTGGCATGGAGCATATCTGTTCACCTTATAAAACAGACAAGCAGACATATAAAAAGCTGCTATATTCTTGTCAAGTGCCAGGAAATCAGAACTGAAGGCATCTTTTGCCTAAAGTCTATCCGATTGGGTGGCATCTCTTCCTCCTTGTCAAGATCTACCAATTCTTTAGAATAGCAGTAGGGGATGGAGGCCATTCTGAAGTAGCCAACATCCAAATGTCCTCAATAGCAGCTTGAAAGCTAAATTTCAGTCTGTTCCATGGATGGATATGAGTTCTGTTGTACTCACTGTACATTGAGGCCCAATCTGGGTCTATCTGCAGCTCTGGAGAAGACATACCAGGTGGCATGAAGACTCAATTCCATGCCTATGAAAACGCCAGTAGCTCTTCCTTGTGGACAAGCAGTGAACATACAAAAGGTCTGGCACTGCTGGCTGGTTTGCATGGCGATTGGTCGGCCTGAAAGCAGGCGGCATAAAAGGCAGTCCGGTTATCACCAGTACCGGCCGCTCCAAGGGACTGTCTGGACAGACAGATTTCTCACTGAAATCTCCATCATAGAAAGGGCCATGTCATGTATGGTATGGTTAGATGAATGGATCTGTCACTAAGGTCCTCATAAATCATAGCTGGGTGTACTGATTCTATGAAAAAGGTCCCCAACTTGAACATTTCTCCTGAAACAACACAAGAAGAGAAAACAAAGCATAAATTAAAAAATCAGTACGTGACTAAATAGTTAACAGCATAGATTAGAAAATCAGTATGTCACTAACTAGCTAACAGCATAGATTAGAAAATCAGTATGTGACTAACTAACTAACAGCATAGATTAGAAAATCAGTATGTGACTACTAGCTAATACAGTAGCCCAGATTTCCTCAGACCACATAATACAGATGCTGTATATCATAGATGGTGTTTACTTAGTATAAAGAAAATGAGAGTTATGGTAGACTTCCATGCTCTGAAGTTGCATATACAGTAGAACCTGTCATGAGCGACCTCTGCTATGAGCACCCACCTGTCATTTCCGACCACAATCGTAATGCACAGATCGATTTTACTATATAAACGTTCTGTTATGAACGACCACCTGCTGAACGCGATCAGCGACCGCGATTTCTTGGCAAAATATGCATTTTGACACTGCTATGAATGACCGCATCGCCAAAATATCAAAACAGATTGACACCACTGACCTTAACTTAATCCTTTGTAAACACTAGAGCTCGGGATAAATGTAGTATGCAAACAAAGTGCACATTAAATTATACTATATTTGAACAACCATATATCGGGATAAACACCTCTAACCATCATTTAATCCTTTGTAACAAAGACTGCATAAATAGCAAAGATTGCTCTAATAAAGTATTTAAAAATAATTTGTCTTGCTACAGTACCAGTTTTGTGTAATTTACAACTCCAGCATACGGTCATTTGTAAACTGCAGTAAACCAGACTAAAGTACATGTCACTAACCGCCATTGTAGTGCCGAAGTCATGTGAATAGCCAGTAAGAGTAACATCAAAGTGAGTAATGATGGATATACGCAGTCAATTTAGAGGTTTGTATTTTTTCGTTATCTTTATGAAAACTCACAAAACGCCGGTAGTCCTTATGTCCCAGTGAGAAATCATTTGAAAGGGCTTCATTGTAGGTTTGAGTACGTCGTTTGTCTTTCCAGTTAATCCATAATGCCTGGAGGGTGAATGAGCTCACTGTCTTTAATACTAGTAAGTGAGAATCATTTCCGGATTTTTTAAAATTATTTTTTATTTCTTTTGTTAGTGTTTCACCAAGCCACCATCTGTTTACCTAGGTGCAGATGGTCGGAACATTTGTTTATGGAGCTATAACGCTATTGATTTAAACTTCATCTCAGAATAAATGTATTGTTTCTTGATGAGTTAATTATGTCTTTTGGTTTCATTCATTGGTACATATTATATATTTATTCCACATTTCCCCAAAACCTGATCAAAACCGATAGTCTTTATAACGTCAACACTAATAACAAGGGCAGAATCTCCGCTGAAAAAAAGAAGAATTTTAACACTGGAAGAAAGGATTAATGTCATTGAAAGAAATGAAAAAGGCGAGACCACTCGCAAAATAGCAGTCAGCTTAAGAGTCGGTAAAACACAAGTTCAAAATGTAATCAAAGACAAGAAGTCCATTAGAAACAAATGGCAGAAAGGTGCACAAGCACAGAGGAAATATGCCACGGCACGACGGACAGTTTACAGAGATCTGAACGAGCGAGTATGGGAGTGGTTTTGTGTTGCAAGGAGTAAAAACATACCAGTAAGTGGAAAGTTGATTCAGGAAAAGGCAATAATTGAGATACATGTTCAGACCAAATAGCTGAGTAAAACATGTCAACAAAGAAGTATAATGGATTTCTTTAAAAAAAACAAGTGAATAAGTGTATAAAATAAGATATATACATCATATCTAACTGTTCATTTTTTGTACATTTTAATGTGATGTTGAAATATAAATTTTATTCTCGTTCTTTGATATATGTATATCTTTATTCAATAAAGATATTTTGAGAGGAGTACATGCAATATTTAACAAGATTTATGAATAAAGGATATGATACATGTACACAGACAGTATGGGCATTATTTATTTTTCAACAATGCTAACTATTGACCCTGAAAACCAGTCCATTTTCGCACACCTCTTATGAGAGACCACCTGTCTTGAGAGACCGCTTTTGGTTGGCAGAAGGGGCGGTCTCTCATAACAGGTTTTACTGTATAGCATTTAAATGATATTCTGCGGAAATGACACAAGAAGAGAAAGCAAAGCATAAATTAGTAATTCATCAGGTTACTAACTCGCTAATATAAATATATTTCCCGTTACTAAAAGAAGAAATTGAAAAAGTCTCTGTCACATTCGAAACTTATAACTTGAACTTAAACTTGTGCATTTCGATATTTAATTGACCATTCTAGAAACTACACAAGAAAGGGGATAAAAAGCATAGATTAGCAATGCTGCATGTTAATAACTTGCTAAAACCAACTCTGTTACAAACACAGCAAGCAACTAATAATGACCTTGCTGAGGTCAACGATAGTGTGGTGTGACATGGTTTGCAAAGGACAAAGTCCCTATAGGTGACAAAATCACTCAAATGTGGCAGAAACTGCAAAAAGAAAGTATCCACACAAAAGATCCAAAAGGATGGTTGACATATTCAGTAAGGGTCCGTCTTGTTACCAGCTTTTGGCTCAGATGAGGATATACTATCATATTCTAAAGGAACAATTAATGAGCAGAGGCATCAAATAAAAGGTAACAGTATTTAGTGATAGAATAGATGAGCCAAACAAATCAAGTGACTTACATGAAATCTCTGTGCAACGGCTGCATGACAAATGTTTAGATAGAAGCGCCTTTTGACGCCAGCTGTAAACATCAGCCATTTTGAGATAGTTTTCGTAGCGCCACCTTCGGGGAAAACCCCCCCATTACATACTACATTCATTTCTGCGAATGACAATTACGTCAGATCACGTGGTCGCTATTCATGCACTGGTCGATATCTGCTATTTAAAGCAACTGGGTTGTAATCTCCACTCTCCAAAATGGCAGCCGCGGATTTCGTTCAGTACATACGAAGTTTTCACGATTAGAATAACAACCACGAAAGATTCAATAAATTAGGTAAAGGCTCTGATATTAATGTAGGCAGCAATTAGTTTTTATAAATTATCAAATTCAGATGACTTAGTGATATAGACGCACACGAAAACCTTGTAAATTTCGAGTATCGGAAATGGCAGCTACGGTTGGTCACGCGGCCTCACTGACAGGATGGTGAACGAGTTCTCTCAAGATTTCGAAGCACATAAAAAAATTCTTCTGTGGAAAATAATTACACAGCTATAACAATCGGACATTACTCTTAAATTTTTCCACATATAATATATGTGTACCAAAAATGTAAAATGGTTAAAATTGTTGTTAAACGTAACATACACTAAATTGCTTAACAGTTCACAGGCAGGATTTCATTCAGTACTTACGAAGTTTTCATGAGTAGAATCTCAACCACGAAAGATTCAATAACTTTGGTAAAGGCTATGATATTTATGTAAGCAGCAATTAGTTTTTATTGATTATCAAATTCAGATGACTTAGTGATGTGGACGCAGACGAAAAACGTGTAAATTTAGAGTACGGGAAATGGCAGCTACGGTCGGTCACGCGGCCGTACTGACATGACGGTGAATGAGTTCTCTCTCAATTTTAAAGCACATTAAATATTCTTCTGTGAAAAATAATTACACAGCTATAACAATCGGATTTTACTCTTCAAGTTTTCCATATATAATAGATGTCTACCTTAAACGTAAAATGGTTAAGACTGCTGTTAAACGTAACACCACTACATTGCTTAACAATTCACAGGCATGCCTATGCGGATGCAGTCTGCTGGGTAACAGGTGTTCTATTTATAGCGTGCTGCACTTTGTCACTATGCTCTATGAGGTAAAGGGTTAACATACGTTATGACTAACAGCAAGCAGCAAGAAATTTCATATGCTTTGCTAACTGAAAGTACTTTTAAATACATATGTACAGAGCTGAAGCATGCAAGTGCATGAGGATGCAGTGTGTCAAGCAACTAACAAGCAATGAAGACTTGTTATGTATACTTGATTTAATTTATATTTGATTTAATTTAATTGTTTGTAAGTTTTTAAAAAAATTATTTTTTTAATTTCATTACATGTCAATGTAATGTAATTTTGTTTACTAGGAATTTGATATTTTCCAGAAAATTGAGTTTGGCCTGAATCTTTTCAGCAATACCTAATATTAGAAACACTGTTTCTATTTTTGACTTAGTTCTTGGCCTTGATTGGGGGTCAAGTAAACAACATTTTTTTATTATTTATTTTTAATGTGTGAATGATAATCATGGAATCGAGGCTGTACTGGTTTAAGTGCCATTTGACTTGCAGATTCCTTCCAAGGCTTTCTCGAATGTAATCACATGACCCTCATCAGGGCATCTGTTTTGTGCAGTATTCAAGTTTTATACCGATGTCTATAGAAAATTTAGTCAGTTTGGGCATAAAACACTTGATGTCAAGTTGTTTCCTTCTGTTGTAGCCAGTTTTCGAGTTATATGTTAATTTTTTTTTCAGATTATTTGGATTCTAAAAGACTAATTGGTTTCTCTGGAAATATTTGAGTGCTCATACAGAATTCTTGAACAAAGACATTTCTTACAAATTTTATTCTGATTTCCAACACCAGAGTATTGTTTCTTGTGTTTCTACAAGGAACTGTGGACAACATCACTGTACAGAATACAGCATATGTCATTGCCTTCCATTTTGGATTCTTCGTCGGGATTGGAACTTGAATTCATTAGAACATTTCATTATTAGGACTTCTAAAATTTGATTCATGGATTATTCTTGGATTATTTTTGGATTTGATTCTTAAAACCTAAGTTATTATTTTTTAATTTTTACAGAGTTTTTGCAGGGAAATAAACTATTTGTTAAATTTTTCAACACTTGTTGTTTATTCGAGCCTAAACAAGTAACAGACTAAAATAATCATGTGTATCTTGTTATTTCTTATATGCAGGGTTATTTAGTTTAGTTCCTCTAGGGTTTACCCATCTTGGTGCAATGGTTTGCTCACAAGCAGAATACAAAGTTCTATTATATAAATTTCACCCAAAAAGTGCAAATTCTATCAAAGGAATAAATTATCAATATAATTTTTTTGAATTTAGAATAACAAATTATGGGCACACTGAATATATATATAGTTGCTAGATGCATATGTACCATATATACTTGCGCATAAGCCTGTTCGCGTATAAGCTGACCCCCCACAAACTGAATTGGTAAAACTGTTATAAAGTGCATGACCCGCGTATAAGCCAATCCATAATTTCTGGACTACCACTACATCACAAAATGCACAAAGTGAGTTCTGAATATGTTTATTTAGGCAAATCACATTATTAAATAAAATGAAATTGCCCTGAATTGCACCTGGTCTCTTGTTCCATACCTTCTCCAACCATTCAATTGTTCCACTTTCGTCCATCCATCCCTTCTGCTGTGCACGAACGATGACACCAGCAGGAAATTTCATGCTTTTCGGCAGCGTCTTCCTTTTAAAAATTATGACAGGAGGCAGCTTTGATCCATCAGCTAAACAGGCCAATACAACCATGAAATGTGTTTATTCATGGCCGGTCGTTTTTATCAGAATAGTTTTCTCACCAACAGCACTGACTGTTTTATTGCTTGGTAAGTCAAAGGTCATAGGCGTCTCATCCATATTTCCATACTGTGATAGTTCAAATGAGCACTCCTTTCTGCGTTTAATGATGAACTGCTGAAATGATTCAGTTTTTTCTTCCAAGTCTTTTGGTAGCTTTTGTGCTATCTTCATTCGCTGCCTGAGGCAGAAACCATTCCGGTTCATAAAACGAGAACACCAGCTGGCTGATGCAACAAATTTTGAATCTGCCAACTTATATTTATTATTTTTTGCCATCTGCATAGCATGTAGACAAATTGCCGTTCGTGTGACAATGTATCCATTCTGTCGACGTTCACTTACAAAATCACTGAGTTCTTTCTCCAATTCAGGGAAAGAGGCAATCCCAGTCCGACGAGCCTTCTTGGATTTTGGCATTTCTTCTAATGCTGCTTTGCTTTTCCGCCATTCCCATACTTGATTCTCGTTCACAAAAAATTTGCATGCTGCAGCACAGTTGTTATTTGCTTCTGCATATTCAATAACTTTAAGTTTGAATGCTGCATCATAAGCAGAACGCTTTCTTTTACTTCCAACACTATTCATTTTATCTGATTGAATTGAATATAAACTTCTAGAGAGATTAAACTGAAATAATTTCTTATAGTGGTAGTATACTATTTATATACCTTATCCTGTAATTTTTTCCATGTGTGGTTGGTTATCAGTTTGTATCTGATAATTATTTATCATTGTTGTTTATTTGTGGGTTTTTTTTTAACTACCGGTAGTGTGATTCAATTGATCAAAATATGATTGGTTTCAGCGTGGACATTATTCAAGTATTGTGACAGTTTATAACTTTGAGCAGAAACCATGTCCACTACCGTATCTCATTAAACAATGCATCTGAGAGTCGGCATGTATTAGTAAAGTCATTGGCATTGTGCAATAAAACGAACCTATTATCCCCGAGGCATTTACCACAGATTAAGCATAAGGTAGCTATTGTACAACACTTTACCGCTAACAAACCACTTTGCTTTACAAACAACTAAACAACAGTAGTATATAAACTGTGGCTGCCGATTATTTCTAAAACACCTGTCAAAGAAATCCCACAAATTATATTGTTTTACAATTATTCATGCTGACTCGTATATTGCCCTGTTATTTACCCTTCCTAAGTGTGCACGCAACAAACCCCTATGGAGCCTCTCACTATTGCTCCTTTAAGACTATCGTACATGTATTTCTACTCTCAATCAAAATGTTTGTCGTATATACCTTCAGTATCGTAATTCTTTTATTTTTTACGTAGATTCTTTTCATATTTACACTGAAATAAGCTAGCGTGCATTTGTACAATACCATAGAGTTTAATGATTATTGATTAGTGAGGGTTAAATACTTGACTGGAGATTACTAATATGGCGGTTCTTTTGGAAAATACACGTACCACCATGGCTCAAATAACACGTATGGCTGCATTTTCTGGTGGATGGACATCTGTCAAATAGACGTCAAGTACGTTAAAACATGTTTTTCATTCATTATCCTACCACTTAAGTTAGAAAAAAAAATATTTGTTTCACTTCACGACAGCACAAATCTTATGAGCCATGTGGCATCATTAGGCATGTGATCTCATCTTCGGCGATCGACAGAAACAATAAATACTGGAAATCGAGGGAAAAAAGCGTTAAAAATTTTAGACTTGGACCTTGGCCCAAAGATAAGCCGACCCCCCCTTCCTCCAGGCCTTACATTTTTCCTAAATTTTTCGGCTTATACGCGAGTATATACGATAGGCTATTCACCTTCTATTTAAATTCCAAAAGAAATAAGTCCAAAACACATAATTTTACTAAAGTCACAAAATAACACTTTGCTCAAGTTATTTTATACAATGGAATTAGTTATATAACTTTTGCATTCTTACCATAGCCACATCTGATTTCAAGGTTGGTTAAGCCATAGCATATCAAGACAGAAGTGTAATATTTCATACTTTGCACCTTCGACAAACACTAAAGAGTGACAAAGGTCATGAACACTGACCTCCTTTTATACTATTGTTACTGACCAATCAGAATTTAGCACTTGCAATCAGTGGGCAAGAAAGAATTACTACCAATCAAAATCAAGCATCAAACATTCTATGCTGAGGGTGATGTAATCGTATAAACATGAAGATCCAAGAAAACGAAACACACTAAAGAATTAATTCTGCATATTTCCACATGAATGATTACAAATAAAATGCTAACTATACAAGGCATCATATACTTAAAATGAAAGTAGACAAGTTGCGTGATCAAAATGTCGGATCAGTTAAAAATACATCACTTACAGCATCTGTCGACAACATGTACTGGTAATACACAACATGTGCTCCACATGAATGAACATTCAAATCACGTCTGCTGAAATAAGTCTACATATCTGTGAATTAAAACTGGGACATTTTATGGGTAACAATTATATATAACTAATGGGGTCATTTGTAGTTGCATGAAATAGCTTGCTTTATGTACAAAATACATGTTACATTGGTCCAGTGAATGAGAAATGCCATGCTGTACATAGCTAAAGATGATGCTGTGACCAAAGCCAGATGTACCAGCATAACGATATGTGCATCTGGATCATTAGAATTAGGCGAGATGGTTGACCATAGCTGCTGCACCATTTTTTAAAATCAAATTAAAACAACAGATTGATTGCCTGCCTCACCTCTGAAACAAAATTCTCTTTTTCTTGAGTAAACAGCATCTTTTGAAAAGTCCAGATGTCCCTGGACTCATTTTGTGTGTATGTATGTGTGTGCACACATGTGTGAATGTATAAAAATTCTTGTTATGTATTTACTCCATCTTGATGTACATGTAAAACATTTTTTAAATTTTTCACATCAGAAATTTTGCTGACTTCCTGACTTCCTTGCTTAATGGTTTAATATAATAATTAATAAAAAGTGGTGTACATCTTTCCAAGGTTTAATTCTATGTTTACACACTAACCAGAAAACAATGTTACCATTTCAATTTGAAATTCAATGCTATATGATCTTGCTTACTTTAAGTAATAGGGTTTGGAAATTTAAACTACATGCTATAAAGAAAAACTGCTAAACTATACATCTGGATATTCATAATAGACAATCCTTAATTTCCAAGCCATTTAATATAAAATTGAAAAACTCAGAGAAATAATTGAATGAACAGTGCAAAAGTTTCACAAAAAATTTAAATCTGATCACTTAACATTCAGGCACTTAATGGATAAATACCCTATATCTTTCTTTTGATTAATGATCAATGCTGAGTTCTAATTGGTTATGTCATAGTAATGATGTTGATTAAGACATAGGGATGGGGAGCAGTGTGCACTGAAACAAATACATTTGTATTAATCTATCTTACTGTACTTAATTACTTTTTATTAAATCCATTCTGGAGACCCATTTGATTTAAAATAATGAACCAGGGCCTGTTCATCTGCCTTGACAATAAATGTATCAAACCTGATATCCTCAGTCGATGCAGTGCCACAGTCATGTTGTATGCTTTACATCTATTGTACCCTAACTCTCCCTCTCATAAATTTCATATAAAACTATCAAATTTTAGGTTCAATCATCATTATAAGGAATACTTTTATAAAATTATAAATAACATAAAAGTAAGCTATTCACCTGAACAATGCATACACAAAACAGTTTTGGTGGCTTATGTATGAGCAATTTAATTCTTCTCAACAAACAGTATCAACATTTGGCTACTACTAATATACAAAGTGTGCGAACTACATTTTTTTTGAAGAAAAAGATCAAGAAATAAATTTAACAAATTTTGCTGACTAGAATTTTACTGGAAGTCAGTGCTAAACATAAGCATAAGTGAAATTTTTTAAATCAAATGAAAACAAGTGTCAGAGGTAATAAACTGAACTTAACTGAAATAAAATCATTTAAACAATGTTGCAAAGCAAAAATAAAGTTTTATCATTATCCATACTGTGTGCAAATACACAATTTAGGACTGAATGGGAAAGAGGGGACCTTACAGCCAGTATATCTATAATCCATGAATTTTATTTGCCACAATGGCAGAGAATACCAGTCACTATTTAATGGCTGCTTTCCTTTATTGAAAGTGATCCTGTATAAATACATATTTAGGAATAGAAAATGACATAGTTTATATATACAAGTTTTAACTTTATCTGATTATGGGTAAAAAATCTGTTTACAATATCTATCCCTTTAACAGTGCATTGGCTTCATTTGTAAGAAATAAGAAAAACAAATGTGCTTAATGCCAAGATATATTCGTTCCAAAAAATTTGGTCAAATTCTGTTCAGCAGTTTATTTTTATTTAATGGTGATCCTATTTTATGGCAGATTGGCATAATTTCTCCAACCTCAAAAGCTCTACAAGCCAAGAAGTTCTGTCTGCTAAATTGATTGAAATTGGTCAAGTGGCACATTTTATCACAGTAAGTTCGAAGCAAGATCATGCCATAAACATACCTGAGCTAAAAAGAAACAAACTGCTGATGCTGATGATGTCAGTATATAGCTATCGTTTGCTTTTCCATAACAATTGTTGACAGTCATGACAACACTGTTGGAAATGTGACTGCTCTATCTGACTTTCCACTTGTATTAGCTTCATGGAAAGTATGATAGATGGCCAAGTGCAATGTGAGATGAAATGATTGCTGGATTGAAATATGGACTCAATAACACATTATTCCCCTTTTGAAAAGGCTTTTTAAAAGGTAGTGAATAAGTCAGGTTGGTTTTGCTGACTAGTTCTGTAACAACAACAAAAAAACTATGACTTACCTCCTGTGCTATGTCTAGGTGAAAGTGGATAGACAGCATAACAGAAACACAAATATGAATTCAATGACCCCCTCCCCTTTCCCAAAGACATCTGATGTTTCAGATAAGGTTCACTGACCAGTTCTAAAACAAACAAGACTTACAAGCATTACTTACCTCATGTGCAATGTCCAAGTGAAATATGCGTGGTGTTGTGACACCAGGTGGCAGTATATGGGTCAGAAGAATCTGAGTCACCTGGGAAACATTTATCTCTTTGTCCTGGAGAGGTATGTTCACAAGATCTGTCATATTGTAGCTAGGATTCTCTTGTGTCAGCTCTTCATTCCTTCTCCTAACATACAATGACTTTCCAACCCCTGCTCGCCAGGACTTTACAACACGAACACTGGAGCTGACAAAAGAAGACTTTCCTGACAATCTCACAAAACATTCATTTTCCTATTAAAGCATCATTAACTGACAGGATCGAGATAAAAAATTAAGAGAAATGTGTGAAAAAGTAATATATGTAAAGAGAGCAAAATATTTTTGAAGTACTTTATACAACTGTTACAAACACTGAAGCTCCTGAAAAGAAAGAACTGAACGTCATCTATGATTATATAGCTCACCTTTACAACGTTTCAGTAGTCTCCAGAAGCTGCTGTAAACAATAAACATTAATTATCATACAGAAAATAAATTCAGACTAAAGTGATCTTGACAAGAAAATGTAAGCCACTTTTCTATATGAAGCTCTGCTTTTGCAATTTTATATCTTTAAATCTGAACTGTTGAAGAACTTAACTTTTAATCAGCACTATCTTGTCCATCCATCCATCCGTCTGTCCATCCATCCATCCATCCAACCATACATACATACATACCTACATACCACTCTCCCTCATTAGAACATGGCAGTCAAGATCCATAAATGCAACAGCATTATGTACCAAACCACATTATACTGAGTAACAAGTTATATAAAGGAATAATGAAATATTGAGACTAGCATAATATATGGAACCATGGTATAGGAGGCACTAACAAAATTTGTTAAATAATGTTGTTTTTTTTTTAAAAATGAGAATAAAGACTAAGTTCACCTTGTTTTCTTTCAACCCTTATTGTTAAACTTTGGTATGATTTTGGTCATGGGATCCATAGTGGCAACATGTTGTTGTTGCTGTAGGGTTTAACGCCATTTTTCAGCACACGATAGGCTATACATGGCGGCCAGTATTAATGGTGGAGGAAGAACCCAGGAAAACCCCGGAGAGAACCACCAACCATGGAGAAGCTACTGGCAAGCTTTCCCACATACCCACATTGGCTGAATCCGAGACTCGAACCCATGCAGACAGAGGTGAGATGGCTGTGATCCTTAACGGACAGCGCTTTAGACCACTCGGCCACTCGGGGCCCCAGTGGCAACATGCACATTATATCTGGAATTACTTTATAATGAGCTATGTTATAATGGGGTCAGATCTACTCTTATAGGGCATAAAAGATCATAAATTATTTTGGAAAATGCATTCAATTCTTTGATATCATAGTAGAGATGATATAACAAGCTGATAAAAAAATTAAGATAATAATTTTATAAAAAAACAACAATTTTCTTAAACTCTGTTTAAAAATCAAGCTTATGCATGGGTGAGAGTTACATGATGCAAATAACACTGAGACCAATTATCAGAAGTGTTATTTATGGATTCGTAACTACTCTGATTAGCCATTACAGCTGAAGCATCACATGAAATGCATGCATTCAAATGGTCATTGTCAAGCATTTTGGATTTTAATGAATTTTATTACATGAAGATGGACAAAACATGAGTTTACATATTCCAATCAATAATATAATTGTATTTTATATTGGTTTTGTCTTTATTTTTCTTACTGTCTGTCTGTCTATCTATATATTCATAGCTAGCTAGATAAGTATCCATTGATCTATCCACTGCACATCCATCTATCCAGTATGGCTTGTTTATTTTTCAAAGTGCAATGCTGACTCGATGACGATAAGTCCCCCATTCCAACAGATCTGACATGCAAAATACATCCTCATTTGGAAGAGAGTAAAAAAGAAAAATCGGCTTTTGTTGCCCTAAATAACGGGGGTTGGGGTGGAAACTTACAGTCAAGTTGACTTATAATCGAGTATATATAGTAGTTAACCTAACACAACATATAATTTATAATCATTAATAGGAAAATTTTACTGCTGAATACATATATTTATTCCTATTGCCACCTTTAGTGATCACAAAAGGCATTCTGAGAAGGCTAGGGTATATATAGCACAGAAAAATCTATGTGGTCTTGAGTTAACCACAAATACTGAAGCCATATTAGCATTAACAGAGGTGAATCCAGTTATGATATTATCAACTTTAAACACAAAATGTCAACAATGTCACTTGAACATAACATATAGGTCACAGAGACCTCTTTTTGCAATAAGTGTGTAGTATTAAGATGCATCCTCTCAGCAAGTTTCACCATTCTATGAAGGACGTATACAGCTTGCTTGCAACTCATGAGGTTATTGGGAAAATCCAAACCTTAACCAAGGGGAGAAAAAATTAAACATTTTTTCACAATGATCTTTTTTTGTAACACTGGTCAATTATATCAGATGGATCAGATTAACCCGTTACCTCATGCAAGCATCCTTGGACGCCTCTACTCCATTCGCATGGAAGTGCCTTTTGAAGCCAGCTGTAAACATCAGCCATTTTTAGTGGGTTTTCATAGAGCCACTTACGGGGAAAACCCCCTATTAGATACTACATTTATTTCTGCGAATGACAATTACGTTAGATCACGTGGTCACTGTTTATGCTCTGGTCGATATCTGCTATTAAAGTAACTGGGTCATAATCTCCACTCTCCAAAATGGAGGTCGTGGATTTCATTCAGTACTTACGAAGTTTTCACGATTAGAATCACAACTATGAAAGATTCATTAACTTAGGTAAAGACTCTGATATTAACGTAGGCAGCAATTACATTTTATAAATTATCAAATTCAGATGACTTAGCGCTGTAGACACAGACGAAAAACTTGTAAATTTCGAGTATGAAAAATGGCAGCTACAGTTGGTCAGGCGGCCACACTGACTTGATGGTGAATGAGTTCTCTCAAGATTTTAAAGCACATAAAAATTTCTTCCGTGAAAAATAATTACACATCTATAACAATCGGACTTTACTCATAAATTTTTCTACACATAATAAATGTGTAGCAAAATTGTAAAATGGTTACAATTGCTGTTAAACGTAACATACTCTGCATTGCTTAACAGTTAACAGGCAGGCCTATGCGTATGGAGTCGAATAGGTAACAGATGTTCTATTTATAGCACGCTGCACTTTGTAACTATGCTCTATGAGGTAAAGGGTTAAGAGAACATGTGTTTCAAGACTCCTCAAAACCAAAATTAAACTGCCAAATAAACACTTTAACAAGGTAAAATTTCAATGTGACCAGGTCCAGTTTACTGATTTTTTTCTTTGTTGGACAATAAATAAAATGTTGCTGAATAAGCTTAATTCATAGACAACTAGGTCTATTTTACATTGTTTCTTTGCTGAACATCAACATAGATGTCACTGACGAAATCTGATTGCTTGTTATGTTTAACCAACTGTTTCAACTTTCTATTAGCAACAAAGCAAAACACAAAGAGGATACAAACGCTTAACCCAATAACTGAACTTTAGCTTTTAACTTAAAAATATTACCTATAAAATATGGAATCCAATTAAGAAAAGCCAAGTTAATGTAGACATTATCCAATAACTATTCCATCACAGACAACCTGGTTAATGCTTCCCACCAGTGATCCAGCATAAAATTTCCAAACTAAATTGGGAATTATTCAAAAGATGTTTCCAAATATTCTGGAAGTTTGTCCCAGGAATATATATATATATTTAATTTGCATTGTTTCTTAGGGTTTTTTTTAAAGTTTTAACTTCATTACATGCTATTGATAATGTAACATTGTATATTGGACTTGACCTTTTCCAAAAATCAAGTTCATTTTCTACCTGACCTGAATTACTGATTTTGGTTTCGTAAACATCATGTTTATCTCAATCTGAGTCAAGAAATTTGGAAATTCCCCATGAATTGCCAGGTCTACATGTTGTGTTTATTTTAATTTTAGTAATAAACTTCTAATTATAACTAATTAAAACAAAGATTTTATTTTGCAAACATTATGAACCTTCCAGAAGGAAACTTTCCATTAGGTTATAGTTTTTGGTAGAAAATGCGAACTGTGACCTGAGGTCAGGTAGAGGACTATACAATGTTGTTTTTATAGAAATCAATTATTCGTGCTAGAAGATCTTGAGGCAGAATGAATTGTATTATTGTTGTGTTCAGCAGTTCATTTGGTCTGGAAATTTATTTATTCAAATTACTGAATTCAAGTCATTCTTCTCTGGAAATCCTCAAAATTAACATTTTTGGAAATAGAGACTTGACTTTATGCTGAAATTTCAAATAAAGATATATTCTTGGATTTTATTATTGTGATCCAACAAAAGACTGTTGGCATATCACCACAACATTGGCCACCACATGCACATCAACACTTTCAGCATTGGATTTAATTTGGATTTCCAATAAAGTTTATTCTGAACTTTAATCATTAAGATTTGTATGTGTAATTCTAGGATTATTTGGGATTTAATTTGCAACACCAAAAGTACCAGTTTTTTAATATCTTCACTTTATATTCTAAGGAAATAAAAATTATTTGTTGAATTTTACAATGTTTCTTGCTTCTCACTCTTTTCTATTATCTATTTTAAGACCACAGAGTCATAATAATAATTAATTAAATCTGTATATCCTATTTGTATTCATGAATCCCTATTAATATCTATTTGGTACCAACTGCATATTGCATGTGTATTGACTCTATGTGGATTCCTATGCATGGGTCAGTGTCTATGGGGAAAGAGAATGGAAAGAAGTGAATATTGTTGTGAATTAATTCTGTCTAGATTTGAAAGCATATAGAAAAAATTCTGTGTCGAATAATAATTATACAGCCATGAAGATCAGAAATAATTCTTAAACCTTTCTATAGATAACAAATATGTATAAAATAGACAGAATTGTTAAAATTTAGGTCCAACTTAACATTAGCTAAAACTGCTCTAAATTTTTTACAGGCCTTTCATATGGAATCGTTTAGGTAACAATTTATCTATTTATTGCACATTACACTGTGGTTTTGTCATATGTATGAAATGAATCATCATAGTATTTTGAAATCACTTTCTCAGTAAACAGGGTCACATGGTTTACACTAGCTAATCAAGAATTAGGTCATGTTAGCTTCTTACTAGAACTAATGTCCTTGTTGGATCATGGGATGTTTACTTGCACTTATAGTATGACTTAACCTTGGAACGTTATGAATATATCTATGCATTATATAAGAATGACTCATCTTTAAAGTACTATGATCATCGCAGAAAATAAGTATTAAAACTTTTATTAACAACCCTTACAAAACTATTGTTCTGAAAATAATACACATATTATAAATATAAATAATAATACATACTAGTCAAAGTCCACAGATGCAGCTGAATTTCTTTCTTTTACTTGAAATTTTCTCCTGACATAGTCAGCAATGTGATGAATATCTGGAATTGGCAGTGGGGGTCGTCTAAACTTGTCTAGAGCTGTGATAATCCGAGATTTGTACTCATTCTCAGCACTGCAGACCACAACCAGCCTATACTGAATACCTAAAATAAATTCAAAATTGATGGTAAAAATGAAAAGAAAAAATATGTTCCAATCAAAATCCACATCCCTAAAACAATCTAAAACACTGACTCTTCAGTGTCTCTCACCAACTGTATTTGCTATTCTGTTTTTGCTATTCCTGATGGACATCAAATATTATGAATACAATGCATTGTCATTCTAAACAAATTTATGTTGATAACTGCACAACAGATGAAGGAATAGCATATAAACTATTAGAACCTGCATCTAGCAATCAAGTCCAAGCATTAATAGAAATATAAATATTGTAATGGGCATTGTTAGCTGAAAAAAAGTAACCACAACAAACAAATCCAAAGAATATCATCCATGTTACTGACAAACTGACAAATGGCTGGGTAAAACAAAATAGAAAACTTAACAGTCAGTCTATTTAAACTTCACTTCAAGTCTCAAGCTGCATGGCAAATCACATTATGGTTCAGTGAAACCTGAATGATTACTAATGTCCTTCAATAAACAGAATGAGAAACAAACGTTACTTTTTTACTGTTGTTGTTGTACAGTTGTGGGCTGAATGCCGTTTTTTAGCACATGATAGACTATGCATGGCATCCAGTATATCTAGTGGAGGAAGAACTTGGGGCTGAACCACTTACCCAAAGGAAGCTACTGGTAAGCTCTGACACATACCCACATTAGCCAAACCCAAGACTCTGACCCAAATGGACTGAGGTGAGATGTCAGTGATCTTTAAGTCGAACACCTTAGACCACTTGGCCACCTAGTTTTTAGCTGTTACCTGATAGCTGAGTGTGATACAGTCCTATATAGTTCTCACTGGGAGAAGTTAATTGATAAGATAAATCTATGAATTCAGCAAGATAGTACAATGAAAATTATTATAAAATGTAGTTTTTTTCAGGAGGGTAATACTACTTTTAATTATGCAACACTCACATGCCACTAATTCGTAGCTGAAAATTCATTGTCATTTCGATGCAAATACATCATCCCACAGAGTGAAGAAAAGCTAGTACAGCCTTTCTGCACACCCCTCTGTATGTTGCATGGTCATTTGCAGAAGGTAGATATTACCTGTCATCTTTTTCACAGCTGATTATTACACAAGACAGAAGAGTGTGTTTGTGTGTGTGTGTGATTTGGATTTTTAACGTAGCTTTAAAAATTTTTCAGTCAAATTGCTACGATGTCTACAATGTGGTAGTTTATAGTGATGTCTAGCACTGGGGCATCATGCTGCAGACATGTAGCATGATGTCCCACCCAGTCACATTATTCTGACACCAGGCTGACCAGTCCTAACACTAACCTCTTAATGCTGAGCACAAAGCGAGGCAGCTGTTAGTACCATTTTTGTAAGTCTTTGGTATGACTCGGCCTGGGATCGAACCCACGACCTCCCACATCTGAGGCAGATGCTCTAACCACTAGGCCACCGGAGAGGTAAGACAGGAGAACAGGGTGGGAGGAAGGCATTTGACGTTAGCGGTAGGTAAGTAATGCATAATTAAAATTAGTTTTACTCCCCCTCAAAAACTAAATTTAATAGCAGCAATTACTGCATTTGTCAGTTAGGTGGGCAGGCTGATGTTCTTGTCAAACTGATCAAAAACAAAGAAATCGAATCATACTGACCATAGACAGAGAGGTCCATCTATAGAAGGTTGATTTATCTCTGAGCCACAAGTTGTGCCATAACAATCAGCCCCAAAGAATCTGAACTAATTCCAAGCCCTGATAGAATTAAGCGTGTTGAAGATGGCATCTCAATAGCCCTTGATAGTGGATGCTGAACATCTTTTGGTCTTAAAAAAGGAACAAAAGGAAATCAGCAATGTAAGTTACTGAGAGGCAGATAGGATCAATGTGTTTCTTACTGCACCAATCACAGAAGATTCTTCATCTGGCATCATAGATCTTGGATGTAGAAGCTCTCCTGGCCTGAATGATGCAACTGGCAACTTGGCCCAAAAACTTGTTCAGGTGGAGATATCACTTGAGATGAGCCAGGCATATATGTGGGGAATGTGTGAGCTGTTTTGGAGGAGGGATACCCAGTTATGCAACAGGAGATCCCTCCTATGAGGTAGAGACCTGGCTCAATCAATCAACAGGTCTTAGACTAGGAGATCATTCAACCATGATTGCTGGGGCCACAGTGGGGCGATGAGGATGATCTGAAAAGTGGAAGTTAAGACTTTTTGCAGAACTTGTGGTAGCAGTCAGAATGGTGGGAAGGCTGAATGCATCTACTGCCCATGCTCTCTGGTCTGGGAAAGGATAAATGCAAAAGTGCAGTTTGTTTTTGCGCCTAGTCGCAAACAGGTCCACTAGGTGTCTTCCCCAGAGAGTGTAGAAGGACTATGCTGTAAAGAACCATTCTGTGAGGACGGCTCTGCCTGTTCTGGACAGACTGTCCACTAATACGTTCATCTTATGTTGAATATGGCAAACTCAGAGACAACCTCTGAGGTTCCCCAAATGAAGAGGTTCCAGACATCCATGCAAAGAGAATGGGCATGTGTGCCTCATTGACACTGTACATCTGCTGTGATGAATGTGTTGCCTGAGGAGACCATGACACATCAGCCCCTTCTTCTGTCAACGCACCCTTGCAATGCTAGAAGTACTGCTTTCATTCCTAGGTTGTTGATGTGGAGGTACAATTTAGCCTGGGTCCAAGAACCATGGAGAATTATGCCATCCAGCTCTTAACGAGCACCCCAACCAGAATCGGATGCATTGGTGAACAGATAGGAGTGGGGATTGGGTGCGTGCATGGGACTCCACCAGGAATCTGTCTCAATTCATCCATCAAAGCAATGGTGATGAAAGTCTGGTCCTAGAGGGATCAGAGTTTATAAAAGCTATCTGTGTGGTTTCCACCTTGTGATAAGGAGGAACTGCAGAGGATGCATATGGAACCAAATTAGCGATGGCATTCCAGGTTCCAAGTAGCGAAAATAAAGGTGAGCAAAATAAAGGTGAGCAGATAACATGGTTTTTGCTTGCAGTGTCTCTTGGAGAGCCAGATTCAATGCACCCAATCCAGAGGAACCTGGACCAAGTTTTGATACATGAGGAAGTTCATCCTCACATAAACTAATTTCTGTGATAAAACAAGTTCTGACTTCTTGAGGTTGGGTAAGAGACCCAACTGAGTTAAGGTGGACCAAGAGCAGAAAAGATCATGAAGGGACTGAACTTGGACACTGTGAATCAGCCCATCATCGAAATACTGGAGAATCAATGTTCTCAATATTCATTATAGTCAGCTAAAAACAAAGATATTTGCAGTGTGGAGGAAATATCAAGATGTGCAAAGGGACATCCTTGAGGTCGATGGAGACAGCCCAATCAAATGGACAAAGAACATTCCAGATTAAGGAGGTTGTCTCCTTGAAGGTTTCCTCCAAAAGAACTGGTTGAGCAGGGACAGATTAATTATGATTCTAAATTTCTCGCTTTTCTTGGTGACCAGGAAAATTCGGGAGTAAAAGGAGGGAGACTGGTCATTCAAGACCATTTTAGCTGCCCCTTTCTGCAAATGGGTGTGCACCTCTATGTTCAATTTCACCCGATTGGACTGGGGAAAGAAATGGGGGTCCTTGATAGTGGGGGTTGTTCTCAAAACTGGAGCTGATAACCCTCATTTACAATGGAGAGGACCAAGCCCTTGAGAAGAAGTCTAGGTGAGCACCTACTGGAATGTTCGGGAAGGGTATGCATGGTAGGAGAGGGGTTAATTTGCTAGGGCTGTCCAACCCTCTTTCCTTCACTGGGAAAGGAAGTAGGGTTAGAGAGCTTCCTCTCTGGCAATCTGGGTGCCATTGACCTGATGAGCGAGGAGCTGGTCTAGCAAAAGTTTGAGGATTAGACTGGCATTGCACTTGCTTGAAACTTTTGCAGATGGCTATTTGCCTGACCTTGTTTCTTGATTGATTGGCCAAGAGTGGAAGTGAAAGATCAATGTTGATGATCCAGCCAGTCTTGAGAACCCACAGTAGAAATTATGCCCCCAAATGGGGTCTTGGCTTCAAGAGGAGCAGCCCTTAGAAGGTCTTTTCTGTGGATAAGCAAGATCTTCGATGAGTCCACTGCAGCGTCATGGTGGATATTCCACTGATAATGCCATGGCAACAGAGAGCACATGCCAAGATGTTTTGGCCACAGCTTTCAGCATGCATTGTAATGCGGCTGGATTCAAGGAGGCCTCTCTCAGCATACTAAAGGAAGTAGCTGAGATAGCTTTGCATGCGAAGCTATGGATACAAGTAACTGGGTTTTCTGCTCCATGGCCTCAATTGTTTTGATGGGAAGGTATGCCCAGGCTCCCATAGAAATATCCACTTTGGCCACGTCTGCATCCAAAGGAAGAGGTTGATAGGCCACTTTGGGGAATGTACCTGGTAGCTGGAAGAAGAAATAAGGGGTCTTGACATTGAGGGTGGAAGAGACCACCCTCTATATTGCTGAGTTATATTTTTGGCCTTCCAAAAACCTCTGTGATATTTGCTCAGTCAAAGATGAATGTGGAAGAGTATGAGGTCTTGTTGTTTTAGTACCCCAGAGATCTTTTCCAAAATGGAAAGGATCTTTCTGGACTGTGTGCCCGACCGTTTGGGGCACAAGTCTGTGGGTAACTGATAGTAAACCTCATTTACTGCCATATCATCATCCAGACCTTTCCTACCTCATCTGAGAGGAAGGGGTGGGCCTGAGAGGTGTCATAGCCACAGCTTCTGTCTTGCACTTACTGGAGTCACTGAGGATAGAGAGGGTATCATCATTATCGTGTTTCTTGATGGAAGGGGTATAACAACACTCTGCATCATGGTCCATGATTCATCTTGAGTTACAGAGAGGAGATGAGAATGTCTATTTATTCTAGATGATGTAACACCTTTAGCTTTCTGACAGGAAGTCAGCTGGTGAGGTGATGGTGGACATGAGCTGCAGCATCACTCTGACTGTGGGCAAGGTCCAGTAACCCAAAGGGCATAATGGACCAAGAGCCAAGGGCCCTGAGGTGGAAGGCCCCACATCCCATAAGGCTTCAAGGTATAACTGGGAAGTGGGGAACACCGATGCATTCCCCATGCCCAGCCTGAGTCCTGTGTATGTACTGCAAATCCTGCACAGGGTTGAATGGTAGAGGGGGAAAAGGGGGAGCTCAGTCCTTACCCTGGTCCTGTACCATGAGGCTGATGATAGAGAAGACCTTGTCTACAACTGATTTATCACTCTGTGCAGCAAGATAAGTACTGCGGTACTCTACCTCCTTGATAGGAGGGAGAAGCCTGCTGGTGCAACCCATGATGTTGATGCGGAAATTACCTGTAGTTTTCTCTATAGAAAATAAGACAATTCACCAGTGAACTTTGTTTATAAAGCAACATGCAAATACATATGCAATGTCAACGATTAGCCTGTGCAAACAAATAGGTAGACAATGTGAAACTGAAGATAGAGGAAAACAATGTCCTCAACATTAGGCAAGGCCTCTTGTTATTTTCCATAGAACACAAGGACTTACCTGTACCTACAGTGTTTTTTATTTATGTAGGGAATGCATGTCCACCTTTCTCCTAAAAGATGTAACACAAGTCAGCCTTGAGCACCCTTTAAAGAACTGAGTTCTAAAGGGGAAAATGAGGTTACAATATGGTTTCTT
This sequence comes from Sinohyriopsis cumingii, assembly GCA_028554795.2. NCBI lineage: Eukaryota > Metazoa > Mollusca > Bivalvia > Unionida > Unionidae > Sinohyriopsis > Sinohyriopsis cumingii. The sequence continues at coordinate 72,252 of JAPYKE020000320.1, read as the reverse complement.
ATAAAATGGAACAGTCAGCTGTAACACTGAGGGCAATTGAAAACTGCTTTTCATTTGTGGCAAGTTGCTACAGGCATACTTTCTCTAGTGGCAGTTTGGCAAACATCTACACAGTATGGTGTTCATCAAAAAGAATGACAGGTAATATCTACCTTCTGTGTATGACCATGCAACATACAGAGTGATGCAGAAAAAGGTCATACAGTCTTTTCTCTACTCTTTGGGAGGATGTATTCACACTGAACAGGTAGTGAATTTTCGGCATGAAAAAAGATTAGTTACACAATAGTGGCAGGATAAGTAATTGCTGCTATTAAAGGAAAATTATATGAAATCACTTGAGTTTGTCATACTTTTAAAGCCTAGACTTCAAATAAGATATTAAACTTCATATCCTACCACTATAGTTGCAATACAGTCAAGATATATCCACCAAACCTTGGATTTTGGCTGCCAATTTTTATTTTCTACAGAAGTGGTACTTAAAACACATTTTTTTGGGGGGAGGGGGTAGCTTCCTTGAAGAATGTCAATATAGCGCCATTTCATTTGCATTATTTATTTTAAGCCACTCTTCTCACAGAAATGTTTTCACTTGCTAGCTCCATAAAATCAAGGGAATGGTTCTGTTGGAGAAAAAAAAGATGTCCCACTGTCTTGACATGTGATGTACGTTTACTGAGTCTTAACATTTGTGGTTTACTACAACCAAATAATGCACAAAAACTGACACTTCACAAATACGGGCAAAAATGAAGTATTCAAACATAACCAAACTTGACTCCTACTTTCTTACCAAGATGTTTTGTTAGCTGCATATACTTCTCTAATCGTCGCTCCCCATGGTCACTGACATCAAAGTCCAAAAGGTCACCACTGACCAGACAGTGGATCTTACGGCTTGTATCAGAAACAGTCCGTCTCCAGAATACATCCAACTAAAAGAAAAAGAGCCACAGAGATTAAATAAAGTCCACCAACTGTATAACAACCTCAATAAGGACCAGCTGAGTGGCCTTCATAAATACATGGTATTTATAAACATCTAAATCTCATGTACATTGACTAAAAGAGACAATGAGTGACAACTGGACAGTCAGAAAAGGGGGAGAGAGAACTTGATTTTTCATGCTGAATACGGACAAAGACAAATACACCTACATGATGACCAGTTGATATAAGCATTATACCGTGTATTGAGGTCCAGAGGATAAACAACTAGCAGTCTCTGTTAGGATTTGACAAGCAGTTATTATCAACAGGGAACTTAAAAAGGGAACCTTATGATGTCATCATGGAACAAAACAATCTTGAAAATGTAAATTATGTGTAGATTAATAATAATAGATTAATAAGCCATTTTTCCAATAAATTTACTCCAAATCCAGAAATTTGCCATTAAAATTAGTGACAAATTAGACTGTCTAAAACTGCCAACTGCATTACCTCCGATGACCATGGGACAGTTTGTTGCACTGATTTCATGGCAGGGTTCAGTAAAATCACTCATCCTGACTGGGTAAAAATTGGGCTGAGTGAAATATTACTACATACTTGTCCATGGGCCCAGTAAATGCCAAATCTGAGCTTGAAAATAAATCTGAATGCATTGTCTACCATTAACATTCACCAAGATTCAATATTGCTTAACATTTGGCATGCATCAGTTATAAATAACTTATGCCTAATCTTTTTAATTGCTGTCAGCCATGCTGTAAAGAAAACTTTTTTTACACATGTACCTAATGTTAGCTTGATAATAAAATTGGTAAATACTATGACCATGTTATTTTGCTGCTTCACACTGAGCTCTTGATTTCTATTTGTGTTTGCATTTAAAATAACACTTTTCAGTAATTTAGGCATCATTTCGATGTGGAGGAAGATTCACTTTCATTTAGTTAAACATCGATGAATCAGACCTATGAGAAGAAGTAAGGAGACAGAGAATTTTAATGTTTGTGTAATTTTTCATCTGGCAATAATACAGTTGCTGCAGGACACTGGTATTTTCAAGACTGAAGCTTTATTAATACCAATAGGAAGATGCTAGCAGATACTTCTATATCCATTTCGTTACTTTTCACAAAAATAAATATGCAAACCTACAAAATAACTAATTCAACTGTCTCAGCCGATTCCCACCAACTTTCAAATCATGCATAATGTTGTGATCAATTTATAAAGCAGATAATGCAAAGACAACAGCTGATTGGTTGAAATCTAGTTGGGGTAAAACCCTAGAAATGTTATGTATCTTTTGGACAACCTGCTGTCTTCCTTTTGGTTGTGCCCATGTGCAGCTCTCTAGAATGGAGATTTGACCAAAATGGTTCATTAAGTAATTGAAAGATGGTGGAAAATAAGACAACTGGATTTTTTTTTCTTCAAATGCATGTTACTGATATTCTTGTGAAAAGTAACATACTTATATAAATATATAATGGCATCTTAACTTTGGCATGACAGTTTATTAATAAAGTCAATCAGCCTTGAAAACACTAGTGATCTAGGGCAGAGATATGTGTATATCTGTCTGAGGCAAGTGTAACAATGTCACAACATTTTGACATTCTCTGTCTCTCAGCTCCTACCATATCAAACTCATAAACATAATACCACTAAGAAATTAAGGGCTACATCTGCAGATGCAATTTCTCAAGTTACAAAATTTGTTGCTTATTATTATATTTATCTAAGGAGCCATGCATTTGAACCGATTTTGACCCAGTTAAGTGTCAAGCTTGAATCCAGTGGTTCTTTAGTAAAATTCTACATAGTGTAGTGAAGTGTACTGTGTTAAGCGTAACGTGGACAGGGACTGGGATGAATAACTCTTGCAACTCACTCGACCTAGGGATGAGTGGTTGAGAATTTTTTTCCTGTGCCAAGCATGGCCATTTTAATTAAACATGACAGATTTTGTCAAGTATGCATCATGATCTAAAGAAGACCAGGGCCAATGTTTCCTTTTACAATTTTTAATTGAAGAAAGATGCAAAAATATTAGGGATCCAGTATATACTGTATCAAACTGGAAACTTACAAAAAGCTTTCTATGTTGGCTCTGAGGCTCATAATTTTTACCAAGTATATTACAAGTGATCAATTCATCACAAATCATTTTAAACATCATGAGAAAGGGTTTAATACATTTCAGAGGAAAAGAGGAAAATGTGAGAAAGTTGGTGAAGAAGAAAAAGAGAAAATAATGAAACAATAAGTGATTCTCTTTCATATGGCACAGAAATTTTAACTGCACACACACACACACACACTTCATTAAACCCTGGCTTAATGGATTTATGATGCAGATAATACTTGCATCAGCTTTTGTGAAAGTCATACTTTTAAACATTATTGCAAGCATTACACAAGAGAAATTTATACTAACAACAAATATGGTGTTTTCAGGTATGGAAAATACAAATTTTTAAACAAAAACCTTCATCTGTGACCTTTATGGGGCCAAACCAATTGTGACTTCCATGATTATGTAATCATAATATCCAAGTGATTGCTAGACCAGGTTTGATTATATCTTTCTCCTAAGAAATGACACTGAAATATCATTAAAAAAATTTATATGGAAAAATTCTTCTCTTACAATATAGCAAGTATTCCTTACACTGACTAAAGAATTAAAATTGATGACAAAACTGTTAATTAAAACCAACATTAAAATTTAACTCTATATATATATATATATATATGAATGATGAACTGTCCATTTGCCAATCATTATCAATTTATATATCAACCCGAGTTCATTTTATTTATTCTGCATATACATAATCACTCTAAAACATGGCTTACATTTTATTTTGAACTAGGTTGCAGTGACATCCAAGTGTGTAAATACATTTTATGAAAGTATTTATGTGACTACATGAAATCAGATGAACACATCATTTTCTCATTCCATGTCATAATAATAGAAGTGTGCATATAATAATACCAAAGAAAGATGTTTATTATATGCTTAAGTGTGAAATGTAGAAATTTATTGGCAAAATAATTTTCAATTTTTTGTCATTCCTATATATTTTTCACAGGTGTAAATATAAGACCTCCCATCATGCCATGCAATACTTCAATGTGTGCACCAAAAGTTGTACCTGCAGCAACAAAAACAAGCACTTTATGAGCTAGAATAAATAAATAGAAACTGCATTAACATTCAAACATGGAAATTATTATACTTCACTGACAACAATAATTAACCCACTGTGACGCATTGCTGAATGGAGTTTCTCTGTGGTCAAATATGATCAAATAGTTTACAAAATGCCAAACATGTAATTGCTCTGATAGATTAGGTCATCCCAATCCTATCACTCTCTTAAGTGACTGATATTTATATGGTCAGTCTATGATAGTGAAGTAAATTTATGAAAAGGGAGGTGTTGTGAAGAAGAGTGAGTTTAACCTTTTAAGCTTTTATCTTGGGCATAGTATAAATACCAAGCAATGTCACCTGCACAGGAAAAGTATACTACAGTGACCTACTGGTACCTATTATAAATGTGAATATTAGTAAACAAGAGGCCCAAGTGGGCCTGATAAAGCCTACCATATTTTCCGGCCTATAAGTCAATACTTTTTTACCTGAAAGTCAGGTCTTCGTCTTATACTCCGAATCGACTTATATATGGATTATGTCATTGAAATTACATCGACTTATAGATGGATTACGGTACCAGGTATGCTATTAAAATTGCTCTATAATCGGCATCATCGAAAACAGGTCACATTGAAGGACAAATTCTTGTTAAATTACTATGTCAATAAATTGTTTAAAACTAATATGATTGCATTTATATTTATAAGTTTTGTCATTATTTAGTTTGCATTCTGCGTGCATTTTCTTATTTCTATTTCTCAAACATGAAATAAAATAAAACAATTACCGGTAAAAAAATTCACCAGGCTGCATAGCACACTTATGGTCTAAACTCTATAGTGTGCTGTACTAATTCAAAGCATATTGGTTGTTCCTTAAAAAAGATATGAAATAATTTTGTTTTATTCATCCTTTTTAACCATACCGCATTCTTCCTGATCACATTTTAGCAACTGGTCCACTGATATTTGATTTTTCAGTATACTGTCAGAACATGCGAGCGATTACCGCATAGCGTTTTCATTGATCTAATTTATCCTACAAAGGGATGTAACCATATTAGTTCAAGCGTTCTATAATTATTTATAAAATACCGTAGATTATGCTTTCTACTGAATCCCCCAAATCATATGTTTATAATTGCATCTGACAAAGTTTCTCAGATAACTACGGTTTAAACTGAACTAAAATCAGATATATAGATGGACTACTCATAGATCATTGATGATCTATTATTAGTTTCGCATTTCAGTTTAAAAGCAAATTGTATTGTCAAAACATCACCTATATTCATTCTTAACCAGCTGTCATTTCAGTGTCTCTCTTTGATTATACTGGAAGTTGATAAATTGGTCTTTGGTTTCCAACAACAATCAAAGCCATTTGCCGCAATTGTTTAAACCCTGATATTGGTTTTGGCTACCGATACTAGTCACCGATTGTTGGTACCCCATTGTTCTTTATCATTAATCTGCATCAATTACGCTACCCGTTTTTAATATCAAGTGGACTAAGAACCACAGAAAATGATGCCCACTCTCTTCTCTTGATCTAAATAATGAATTTAGCCATGGACATTGTTTTCATTGCTATAGTACTGGAACATTTTAATGAGGTAGGTATGTTTTGATCAATCTTTTCAGTTATAACCATTCAAATAAATATCCCCCTACAAATCATGCAACTTATATCACAATGCCTCCCATCAAATCACACAAGTCTTACACAGTGGCTTTTAAGCTGGAAGTTGTAAAGTTCACGGAAGAGAAAGGTGGGAATATGGCTGCTCACAGGAAATATCATGTAAGTGAACAATGCTAAGGTTGCATTATGCGCTACAAAAAAAAAACCAACGAAAGCAAATTGTGGCTGCCAAGCAAGATGGATTAATAATGAGGATAAATTAGAAGAATATGTCTTGACACAATGCGCTTCATGTCATGGAATGAACTCTGTTGATCTCAGACTCAAGGCAAAAGACATTGCAACTGAATTAGGAATTGAAAGTTTCAGTGGAAGTGTGTCGTGGTGTTTTAGATTCATGAAAAGAAGGGGACATAGTATAAGACAAAGCACTACTATGGCACAGAAACTACTAGTGGACTTTCTGGAAAAATTGAACAATTTCCGTGAGTATGTCCAAGACAAGACTAAGACTGACAATCTGGAAATGACTGCCATATTTCATTCTGATATGGAAGACGAAGACTTCAAGGGATTTCAGATATTGGAGATGATTAAGTGAACTCTTAATCATTATTTTCTTAATTAGAATGTGGAACAGTTCTACTACGGGTAATAAAATGAATTACAACATTGATGTGCTTTCAATTATAATTGACAAGTTAAATAATATGTATTATAAAACTGTTCATTTGTGTTAATTTGATACTGCATTTCACAGATATGTTAAAGTATAATAAAAAGTATTTTTATTTATTTTTCGTTTGTAACTTTTCTGTTTTCTGTCTCTTAATTTTCTTCACATTTCTGATTTCCCTATGGATTTCCCTATTGGTAGCCTCACTGAGTTTATCTCATCTGTTGAATCTTGTACTCATGACTGGTTTCAACTGGAATAATCAGGTTAAAGCTTTAGACCTTTAATTAACATGTACACAGCATGCACAGCCATCTGGTTCTTGTTGCAATGGATATCATAATAAAAACAAGCATGGACTGTTTATTCAGCTGTGTCAATTGATAACAGAATATAGCAGTGCCTTATACAGGAGTAAAATCACAAGCATGTCAGCATCGGTGATGCAATTTCATGTTTGCCAGTAATATGGAATATCATACAGTGATACCATAACCCTTTACCTCATAGAGTGTATGGCTTTTTGCCCTTCGATATACATGTAGCAAAGTTACCCAGTGCAGTGCACTATAAATAGAACACCTGCTACCTATTCGACTTCATACACATAGACCTGTCTGTTAACTGTCAAGCACTGTAGTGTATATTACGTTTAACAGCAATTTTAACTGTTTTACATATTTGGTACACATATATTAAGTATGGAAAGATTTAAGAGTAAAATCCAATTGTTACAGCTGTATAATTATTTTTCACGGAAGAATTTTTTTATGTGCTTTAAAATCTTGAGAGAACTCATTCACCATCAAGTCAGTGAAGTCGTGTGACCAACCGTAACTGCCATTTCTCATACTAGAAATTTACAAGTTCTTTGTCTGCGTCTAAATCACTAAACCATCTGAATATGATAATTTATAAAAACTAATTGCTGCCTACATCAATATTGATCAGAGCCTTTACTTAAGTTATTGAAGCTTTCATAGTTGTGATTCTAAATGAGAAAACTCAAGAAAGTACTGAACGAAATCTGCGACCTCCATTTTGGAGAGTGGAGAATGACCCAATTACTTTAAATAGCAGATTTCGACCAGAGCATAAACAGTGACCACGTGATCTGACGTAATGGTCATTCACACCAGTGAATGTGGTATCTAATAGGAGGTTTTCCCCGAAGGTGGCGCTATGAAAATCTGCTCAAAGTGGCTGATGTTTACAGCAGGCGTCAAAAGGTGCTTCCATGAGAATGGTGTAGAGGTGTCAAAAGGCGCTAGTATGCGAATTGGGTAGAGGCGTCCAAAGGCGCTTCCATGCAAATGGAGTAAAAGTGTCCAAAGGCGCTTGCATGAGGTAATGGATTAATATTCATGAAACCAGAAGTTACAAATGTAAAATACGAAGCCAAGTTATTGACCTGGCCTCGAATTATACTCCTGAATTGACTTATATACGGACGAAGGATGGAAAATTTATAAAATTAGTTAATTCGACTCATACTCCACATTGACTTACAGGCCGGAAAATAAGGTACTTGTCCTACATAACTCAACAGCTGATCATTTCACTAAACAATCTTATGTAGTACTGTAAGATTACAACCTATGCAAACTATCTCCCAATCTTTGTATCATGCTGATTTTACATATTTTGTGATAAAAATTCTTTCCAAAGATAAAGGCATAATTAATATGCAGTCCCTTGTTCATAATCAAAGTCACCCAAGAAAAGTTATATTTACAGATGAAGATTTAATTTGAGGTCCATAATCATATGGATTGAAATTATCATTCACATGTTGATTTTTCTTTCTTTCTTTTACCATCTTGGGTTTCTTTACTCTTGTTAATTAAATTTGGAAATTTTCAGGACAAATGCATAGTGGGGTATGTCTTTTATTAAGGGCTAAAAAACACAAAATATAAACTTTAAATAATTTGTGAATAACCTTTCAGGTACTGGACAATACTTAAAGGTTACTGCATTTGTATGGGAAAATATGAATAAGTTTTTTGGCTGGAATACTGCATGACCTTGGGAGTGCAGTATATCCATCAGACAAAACGAGTTCATATTTTCCCATACAAATGCAGTAACCTTTATATTATAGGCTCATTTTTTTATTCTACCTAAGGCTTACTTATATAAACAAAATACACTACAAGAAACGACGTAAATGAATGAATGCCGTATTCCAAACTAAATACACAAGCGCAGATTTATCATTACACAACATCATTATTAATGCGCACATAACTCCGCCCAGATAAATCTGAACTTAGTCGCGCGCTCGTCATAACTTTCAAAAGAAAATGGCGTGTCTAGTTAAAATTGAAATTTGCAGTCATATTGTGAATGAATGCGCACTGCAACAACTTTTCCATTTGATCTGGAATGAATATATTTTGGAATTTCGATTCAATGAAAGTTTGTGATTTTGGACTGGATTATTTTTGCAAATTATAAATGAAATACATCAGATTGAAGCGGTGTGGGAGAATCATGTTTGTTCTGTCACTGACTATTTGAAATCATTATGTGGGAAAAATATGAAGTGTTTCAATTGCAATTATCAAAAAGACGCCATGGAATTTAATGTTTATTTCATTTTGAGTATAGTAAGGAAGATGTAATTGCACTTGGAATATAGTCGAAATTACAGTACAATTTCGAAATTCGGATTTGCAGAACTAAGAAAGTACATTTTGAGGAAATTCTGGATGTAAAACTGTAAGTATATTTTTTTTGCCATTCTTATTACCAGCTAAAGGAGACAGTTTATGCCTTTATAGCTTGCATGTTATTTGTAGGTACCAAGCAATTTTATGAAATCTGGTGTCTATCACAAAATCTGAAACAATGTATCAAAAAGTTAATGTGGAATGTAGCAAAACAGCTGGTATGTTGCAGTCCACAAAACATCTGCTTTAGTTCATTCAGAAACAAATTTAATCAACCAAAACGTTCTGCGTCTACTATGCTAATGTACATGATTTGTTTACAAAGTAGTTCCTAATACACTATTGGGTACACGTGTCCTGCACGTGGGCGCAAAATGAAGGTGTGCAATATCGTAAAATAGTGAACAATTCTGATAATGTAAAGTTAATGGAGAAAAAAATGAGCATATAATAATTATAGGTTACTGCATTTGTACGGGAAAATATGAACGAGTTTTGGCAAGGAATACTGCACGAACATGTGAGTGCAGTATATCCTTTCGACAAAACGAGTTCATATTTTCCCATACAAATGCAGTAACCATTTTATTATATGCTCATTTTTTTATTCTACCTAAGGCTTAATTATATAAACAAAATACACTACAAGAAACAACATAAATGAATGAATGCCGTATTCCAAACTAAATACACAAGCGCAGATTTGACATTACAAAATTACATCATTATTAATGCGCACATAGCTCCGCCCAAATAAATTTGAACTTAGTCGTGCGGTTGACATAACTTTCGAAAGAAAATGGCGTGTCTAGTTAAAATTGAAATTTGCAGTCATATTGTGAATGAATGCGCATTGCAATAACTTTTCCATTTGATCTGGAGTCAATATATTTTGGTATTTTATTTCAATTCGACGAAAGTTTGTGATTTTGGACTGGATTCATCTGTGCAAATTATACATGAAATACATCGGATTGAAGTGGCGCTGGAGAAGCGTGTTTACGTCTGCAAATGTATTTCTGTTTCTGTCATTGAATGTTTGAAATCATAACATGGGAAAAATATGAAGTCTTTCAACTGCAATTTTCAAAAAGACGCTATGGAATTTAATGTGTATTTCATTTTGAGTGCAGTAAGGAGGATGCAATTGCACTTATCATCAAAATTACAGCACACTTCCTAAATGTGTAATCCAGACTGAAAACCTATGATATGGCTCATGTAATTCGGATTTGCAGAATTAAGAAAAAACATTTTGAGGAAATTCAGGATGTAAAACTGTAAGAATATTTTATTTTGCCATTCTTATCACCAGATAAAGACAGTATATACCTTGTCACTTGTATGTTATTTGTAAGGACATAATCATCCGTCTTTTATATAATGTAGCTAGCCTAAATCTGTAACATTGTATCAACGTGGAATGTGCCAAAACAGCTGGGGTTTTTTTGCAGTCCACGAAACATGTTTTAGTTCATTCAGAAACAAATTTAAATAACCACAACATAAAGAGCCTCTTACGCGAGTGTATATGATTTGTTTACAAATCAAAAGTGCTGGTGTCTGTGTCATTGTTTGTTTACAATAGAAAGTAGTTCCTTTATTCATGTGAATGCTATATGTGTATTGTCGTGCGCATTCAGTATTGGGGAATATTGAACGATTCTGACAATGTAAAGTTAACAGGAAAAAAATGAGCATATAATAATTATAGGTTACTGCATTTGTATGGGAAAAAATAAACGAGTTTTTAGGATGATATACTGCACGACCTTGGGAGTGCAGTATATCCATCCAACAAAACAAGTCCATATTTTCCCATACTAATGCAGTATCCTTTTCATTATATGCTCATTTTCTTATTCAACCTAAGGCTTAATTATATAAACAAAAATACACTACTGTCATGTATATTTGATTTAATTTAATTTTTTGTAAGTTTTAAAGTCTTGTTAATTTTTAACTTCATTACATGTCAGTGTAATGTAGTTTTGTTTATGAGGAATTTCATAATTTCCAGAAAATTCAGTTTGACCTGAATCTTTTTACAAATACCTAATATCTGAAACACCGTTTCTACTTTGGACTTAGTTCCTGGCCTTGACTGGGGGTAAAGTAAACAACTTTTTTTTTATTATTCATTTTTAATGTGTGAGTGATAATCATGAAATTGAGGCTGTAATGGTTTATGCACTATTAGACTTGTAGGTTCCTTCCAAGACTTTTTAGAATGTGATCACGTGACCCTCATCCATGCTCCATGCATCTGTTTTGCGCAGTATTCAGGTTTTATACCATTGTCTCTAGACAATTTGGTCAGTTTTGTTTAAAACACATGATGTCAAGTTGTTATTCTGTTGTCGCCAGTTTTCAAGTTATATGTTAATTTTTCTTCAGATTATTTGGATTTTAAAAGATTAATTCGTTTCTTTGGAAATATTATAGTGCTCATACAGAATTCTTGAACAAAAACATTTCTTAAAAAATTTATTCAGATTTCCAACACCGGAATGTTATTTCTGTGTTTCTACAAGGAACTGTAGACACAACATTGTACAGGATACAGCATACGTCATTGCCTTCCATTTTGGATTCATCGTCGGGACTCGAACTTGAATTCATTAGAACATTTCATTATTAGGACTTCTAAAATTCCATTTATGAATTATTCTTGGATTATTTTTGGATTTGATTTTTAAAACCGTAAGTTCTTACTTTGTCATTTTTGCAGTGTTTTTTTTTTCCAGGAAAATATTATTTGTTAAATTTTTCAAAGCTTGTTATTTTCACTTTTTCTTTAGTTACTGTTAGTTTCGAGCCTAAATATGTAACGTAAGACTACAAGAAACAAAGTAACTGAATGTATTCCATACTCCAAACTAAATACACAAGCGCAGATTTATCATTAAACAACAACATTATTAATGCACACATAACTCTGCCTAGATAAATCTGAACTTAGTTGCATGCTAGACATAACTTTTGAAAGAAAACAGCATTTTGGTCTACTTAAAATTGAAATCTGGAGTCATAATGTGAATGAATGCACATTTCAACAACTTTTTCATTTGATCTAGAATAAATAGATTTTGGTATTTTTGTTGATTCTACAAAACTTTGTGATTATGGACTGGATTTACCTGTGCCAATTCTACATGAAGTACATCAGATTTCAACAGTGTGTTGACATCTGCAAGTGTGTTTCTTTTCTGTCATTGAATGTTTGAAATCATAATGTGGGAAAAATATGAAGTCTTTCAATTGCAATTATCAAAAAGACGCCATGGAATTTAATGCTTATTTCATTTTGAGTGCAGTAAGGAGGATGTAAATTCACTTGGAATATAGTCGAAATTACAGTACAATTTTGAAATGTGTAATCAAGCTTGAGAACTCACGACATAGCTCATGCAATTCGGATTTGTAGAACTAAGAAAGTACATTTTGAAGAAATTCAGGATGTAAAGCTGTTAGTATATTTTTTGCCATTCTTATTACCAGCTAAAGAAGACAGTTTATGCCTTGTCACTTGCATGTTATTTTGTAAGGACCCTGTCTGGCATCTATAGCTAGCCTAAATCTGAAACATATCAAAAAAGTTAATGTGGAATGTGGCAAAGCAGCTCGTATGTGGCAGTCCACGAAACATCTGCTTTAGTTCATTCAGTTGGTTTACTTCATCCACAGACAAATAAAATAAATCAAAAGTACTGGCATTTGCATCCATTGTTTGTTTACAATAGAAAGTAGTTCTTTTATTCAAGTGAGTTTAATATGAATTGCACACGAGTTCAATATCGTAAAATACTGCATGATTCTGACAATGTAAAGTTAATGGAGAAAAAAATGAGTTATGTAATAATAGCAAGTATTAAACTTCATTCTGCCAAACATAACAAACTTGCTTCCAAATATTTAAGAATTCAGATGTTATAAAAAGTTTCTTTGAAAACATTCTCTACAAGTAAATTTTAAACAAAGAAATAATTAAAGAAAATATGTTCTTCTTGAGCAAATCCAATATTATAAAAAAAAACATAATTATGTGCAAAAAGTTAAATATAGTTAAGTATAATGAGAGTCTGATACTTAAAAAAACAAAGAAATTAGTTTATGCAAGCCTGCAATTGTATCTTGTTTCTAATCTCAATGAAACCATGCTTCCTCTGCTACTATCGCTTTGGGGGCCCCGAGTGTCCTAGTGGTATGTAGCTCTCACCGTTACAGATCACTACCATCTCACCTCTGTCTGCATGGGTTCAAGTCTTGGATTCAGCCAATGTGGGTATGTGAGAAAGCTTGCCAGTAGCTTCTCATGGGTTGGTGGTTCTTTCCAGGGTTTTCCCGGGGTTTCTTCCTCCACCATTTATACTGGCTGCCATGTATAGCCTATCTTGTGCTGAAAAATGGCATTAAACCCTACAACAAAAACAACTACTATTTCTTTGTCCACGCACAACTCATCATTATACTAATATAAGTGTCTCAATATTGAAATGACTTCCTTTTGCACAATGTCATCTCTTACAAACAATAACTTTATCTACTCAGTCTTGCTTGTTATATTCCTATTTTATAGTTTCTCTCTTCAGTTATAAATGACAAATTATTCTATTTAATCAATAAGTTGTATTATTTTGCTCACTTTTTGATTAATTGTTCCAACATATGCTTTTATATTTTAACTTTTTTTTATCTGGCTTGCATTTTTTTGCATGGGGAAGAAATCTGGATGAACCCAAACCTGTAATTCTCCCAACACACTCCCTTGATATCTTGTGCCTGAATAATGTGCAAACATGCTTATAAAGTGGGGTCAGGTATGGATCATATTTTGTGAAACTAGCAAATACCCCCCAAAATTGGCCCATTTCTTGAACATTAAGAAAATTATAATCAATATTGGTAAATGAAACCCTGATATATTGCTTGTTTTGCCATTAAAATCAGTGGTTAGTAACAGGAAATTCGAATCCACGTCATAAAATTCTCAATTTTTAAAAAGAGGTAATATATTCTTTTAAATTTTCTTTCCATGAAACATTCTGTAAATAACAATATCGTACAAAATTTTGATCAATTAAAATGTCACTGATATCTGCTGGTGGCACACAACTCTGATGAACTACTGGTCAGAGCATCAGCCTTGGATGCGAGTTTGAACTGCGGCCGAGTCATACTAAAGTACTAGCAGCTGCCTTGCTAGGTGCATAGCATTAAGAGGTTAGGATTTTTAATGTAGTTTTAACAATTTTTCAGTCAATTTGCTACAATGTCTAAAGTGTGGCAGTTTATAGTGATGCCTAGCACTGGGACATCATGCCACAGACATGTTGCATCATGTCCCACCCACATTATCCTGACACCAGTGCTAACTCTGCCCTCTTAATGCTGAGTGCCAATCAAGGCAGCTGCTAGTGCCATTTTTATAAGTCTTTGGTATGGCTTGGGTGGGGTTCGAACCCTTGACCTCCTGCATCCCCAGGTGGATGCTCTAACCACTTAGGCCATAGGAGCAGTCAATCTACCATCACAGTTACATCTGCAAGCATTCTGTGTGAGCATAATTAAGTGCCCACCATGTTTTGATCTCTGACTTGATGAAGTATTTGTTATATTGTTAGATTCAATTAAAAACAGACCAGCTTTGTATTATCACATTAAATATGCCTCTTGTATCAGTTCAAATAAAGGGGATGGAATAAAAGTTAAACTGGCATGCAAATCATATCTGCATAAGAGTTAGCAATCACAGTTCTGTGTCAGGTCAACTCATTTCAATTGATCAATTGGACACTGTTATAAATATTAAGTCATATAATTAAACTATCTTAAATTAGCCTACTCATTTATAAATGTAATCAAATATAGCAAGGCTGTCAAGAAAAATTAGTATTTGGTTAATAAAAAGCTTTGTTTAACAGATATGATTCATTATGCAAAAGTGAGTTACCACATTTGCAGTTAGCTTCAAATTGTAGAACTGGCACTCAGAGATTTCCTCACGAATGGGATTAAGTTTCACTATTCCTTGCAATGAAATCAAGACATCATTTTACTAACTGAACCATAAAAATATTATAAAGTTAGGATTTTGATGGTTGTTTCATCAGTTAAATGTCACTAGTTTTTTTTAATAAAAAGATCCTGTTTTGTTGTCAATCAACAACAACAAAAAGCAGTTTTGTAATACACAATCTTTCAGAGGTCAGGCATCATGAAAATAAAGGAATTTATCTCTAAAAAGTGAGCATCTCCATTAGAAAAAGCACTTTATTGACAATTATTCCCAATGCAATTATAAAACAAGTATTCAGGCATCACATTCCCCCCCCCCCATTGAGGATGGCATCCCCATAATTCTTTTGAGGTTCGTTGTTAACTTGTGCCCTCACTTATAGTGCAGTCTATTTTTGGGACCCTGCAATGTGCAAGTTATCGAAGGAGAGGTGTAGTCAATATCCTGGGTCTTTAGAAGGAAAGAAGAAAGGTATGTTAAAAGAGAAAACAAAATTGATTAAACAGCAAACAAGTTGGGAACTATTTCTAAGAGCAGATCATGATAATTGGATATTTTAATGATACAGACCTGCATAACAAGTGTGATAAAAGCCAGATAAAAAATAGTCACTAAAGTTTTGATAACCCCAGCTAATCATAAGATCACATCATCGAGGGTACAAATCTTCCTAATTACACCCATCTAATGATAACAACTCTATTTTATCAAGTTTAATCAAAATCTGATCAGAAACACAATCTCTAGTTTGGTAAGAAGTTTAGTCAATTAGATATCTGTGGATCCTGCTCATCAGTGAACTTGTGCAAAATCCTGATCAGATAAACCTACATTTCATTGGAGATCAAAACTGGATCAGAAATATTGCCTCCAGAAAGGTAGCAAGTTCAGTCAATCTGCTACAAGAATGCTTCATTAATATGCATAGATTTGCTGATTTTTTAAATGTGTCCATGATCTTGATAATATTCAAAGTTTGATCAGAACTGGATCAGGACTATGGATTCAGTGGCAGCAAAGCTCATCCAATCAGATGCAAGACAACTTCATCATTATGCATTGATCACACTTTGAAATGGGGTCCAGTCCAACACCAAAAACTTACATAACTATTGGTGTAAAAATGCAGATCAATGTGACCAGCTTTTGGACTTAAGTCTATTGAACCCCTCCAGAAGAATGTACACAGTGAGTTTCATAACTGTAGAAATAAAAGTATCTGATAAATGGAGCTTTTAAATTACAAAAACATAAATTGAGCATAAAAGGGGGTCACTGTAACATACTTCATCCTACTGTATTTCCCCTTCAGAGGAATGTAGTTGTTGTTATTGCTGTTTTGAGTTCAATGCTATTTTTCAACACATCTTCAGATGAACATGGCAGCCAGTATATCTGGTGAAGGAAGAACCTGGAAAAATCCCAGGAAGAACCACTGACCCACAGGAAGTTACTGGCAAGCTTTCTCACACATCCATACTAATCAAGCCTGAGATTCGAATCCCCCTTCCCCAATGAAATGATCAGTCTCAAATGTAATATATATTCTTTCTTCAATGGAAAAAAGCATATCTCATATTCAAACTGCATCAGATACAGTTCTGACAATGCTAAAATCACAGTTATCAATAACAACTCAGTTCAGACCAGGATTCACTCAAGAGAATCAAGCAGAGAAGTTTGGACAACAGTACTATCCAGCCACTAATGAGTGCAAAGATGAACAATAATGACACATCCATCCATCCATCATCCATCCATCTACATATATACACATATAGATATATCCATCCAACGGATTTTAAGAACATAAACTTGGTGCATGTTTTTATTTATTGTCAGTGTGGTTGTAATTATGTGAGTGTTTGCACATGTGTGTATGTGTGTGGTGATGATATCTGACAATACTTAGTCCACCAAATATTTCTTTTGTAGTTAGTGTAATAAATGCTTCAATAAAACAGACAAGTTATTTTCTTTTATTCAGATTGGAATTTACAATCATTTGCTAATGAAAACATAGCTCATTCTCAATTGGACAATGTCACTTTTTGGTCACATGCACTAGTCCCATAAACCCCCCAACACTGTCAAGGAATGTATGAATTACTGAATTATACAATCAGGAAATCATACATTTATTATGTACAGTTATGTACTAGCAATCAGTATACAGTCAAACCTGTCAATAGCAGAAACCCATTGGAAAAGGCCAAACTGACCTTTGTAAAAAGTATCTTTTGTATGCATGTTCACCTTTCAAAATTGGTTTCTGAATAAATACAATGCACCAAATCTCATTACTGTTATTAGTAGGAGCAGTGTAACATATTATTATTAATGTACATGTGTTCTCTCCCAAACTTATGATCCACAAAACATTACTGTGTCCATCCAATAAATTAGATCACAGACTCCTAAGAAAAACAAACCAATCCAGGTTTGGTTTGTGTACCATGACAAAATACTAATTTTACTTTTAATCAACAGCTTAAATATGACTGAAACAGAAGAAGAACTCTCTCAATGTTTATAATTAGACTTAGAATTAATTCATACTTCAAAAAGTATCTGGATTATCCAGTTGCTCAACAGTCAGCTTATGTAAGAAGCCAGTTATGAATAGGAACGAAAAGAAGTCTTATGTTGCTGCAGTAACACATGAATTGAAAATACTGCCTTTACAAAGTTTATATTCTTGTATAGTGCTTGCCACTACAGCAATACAATGATACAAGATCTTTACACGTCAGGTCACTATCAGAGGTCAAGTCAGCTGATTCATTTGGGCTCATACATGTAACCTTGGTTGATGGCTTCTCTACATGTTGTGTTAACTTGCGCTGTAGCAGAATGCAGTCAAAAACTAATACAGGGAAATCAGGAATGGAAACCTTTGATAACAGTCATGAAAACAAATCACTCTTCAGAAAAACAAAAGATGAAAGAAAACCATTAGGTTGGTAATAAGTTCATTGATTATTGTTACAGACAGAACCAATGAACTACATCTGTGTTCATCCCCGCAAACTCCTGTCACACAAACATCATGTGGAGTGGGATGGGGGTAAGGGTATGTGGCATGAATCAAGAATGTGGGAGCATTTTCTCAAAAGAAAAAAATATGTAACAATTGTGTGGTTTATCTTTCAATTTTTAAGTTATGTTTGTCCTATGCCAGATGATGCCTAAATATGCAACCATATTGTAAAAAGAAATGAAAATGCCATAAAAATTACCTGATCAAGGGTTGTCTGAGGTGTACACATCAGTACCTCATCTTCCTGAGGTAGAGGTTGGTTGGGATCCATCATGTAGATTGACAGAACCGTGGACAGGACTTCAGCTAAAAGTATTGTGACCAGTAGAAATACACTAGAGGATATAAAAACTCAAAATATTTAGCTCTACATACTTTTCACTCTGTTCCCAAGGTTTAATAATGGGCTACAACACATTCATGATTTTATCCATAATTAATTATATAAAAAAGATGTGTTATTATTTATAGGTACTGAATTTGTATTTATGTTTCCTTTCTGTTGTACAGGAGGGAAAAAATGTAAATAGATGAGAATAATTGGGCACATCATCTTTGGTGACATTTTTTTATCATGTAGGAGCATAATCATAAATTTAAAAAAGCATTCTGGTACAAAGGCCAAGCTAGTCTGTACAAATTATACATGTACTGTCAGTGTTGGTTTAATTCTGCCCAGAAATGTTTTTGAACAAAAAATAATCTTTTTAAGTGTAAGTCATATAAAGATATCTTGATTTTAGTAATTTGTGACTATATCAGAGATACGTCCAAGTTATGTGTACAAAGTACTATACTGAATCAAGATTGTTTTCTGACCCTTGTCAACTTTTCTTGATATGATGTATATTGCATTACCAGGAGGTACATTTAATTTCTGACATAAGTTTATGTTGATCTATCCACTGCCATAAAAACCACGTGCTGAAGAAGACACTAAAATTGTCCAATATTTCCAGGTATTTCCCAGCAATGGGTCTAACTACAAATTATTCACTAAACTTAAAATGATATCAGTATATTTTTATCCTCTTTATGCCATTATGCTATATCTTAATTTAAAAATGGCTTCAAATCTGCTGCTAAACTTGCTGCTTAAAATCAACAATGAATTACTCAAACTTACAAATCAACTGAAAAGATTAAAGTTAACAAATTCAAGCCAACATTCATTTTTCATTACAAGCAAACAGATGAAGAAAAACAAATGCTTCCCATTTGCAATTCAAATGGCATTCACGTTCATGGCAGTCACCAAGCAAGACAATATCCCTCTTTGACCATGGCTTAATTATGAAAACTCAAATTATATGCATTTACAATGTAGCATGACACTGGTAGTCCCACTGTGACTACACTGTATTTGATATTATGACAAATACCCTAAGTTTCTCTTACTCTTTACATCTTTAGTAGCTGGTACTTTTCCAGGAGGACCATGTGACAACAATTTCTTCCTCCCATTAGAGAGAAACAAAAGCTTCCAGAACAATGGATTGTCCCTGCAGAATTCCATGCACAAACTTATCATGCATACTTCGACTCTTCATTCCTTTTGAGGAAGCAGCCTTATTTAGTGGACCATTAATGCAGGGTGGGAGAAGGAAATCTGGCAATAGCAACAGGTCAGTACTATATCATTAAAATTAGTCCCCCCTGCAAAAAAAAGCTACATTTTATTATTAGTAATATCAGACCTGTTGCTACTAGATAGCTAAATTAGTTTGGTGGGAGACAGATGATCCCACAGGTGATGAACAAATAAAACAAACACAAGGGATACTCACCCTCAATGAAAAGCAGGAGTCTGCTGTGGGATGGAATCTACATGGGCCACTTTCTGAGCAACAATGATTGGGCCCTGTGAGAAAATGCCTTTGCTTTGATGGGCTAACAAGTGAAGGTAAAAGTAGGACAAAGTAGTAGGATAGTGCCGAAAAGCAGATGTCAGCACATCCTCCATAGATGAATGAGTTAGATAGGCCCATGAGACAGCAATGGTTTAAACCTCATGGGCTTTAACTTTCCTGAAAGACAGGTCCCTATCCTTGAGATAAGGTCGGGATGGTCCACCAGCCAATTGAGAAGATTGTTGAACCAGGATATCTCGGGCACAGAGGAGCAATCAAAATGATCTGAGCAATGGAGTGCCTGACTTCGTGTAGGACCTGTGGAATGATCCTGAAAGGTGGAAGGCACAAGTGAACAGATGATCCCAGTCCAGGTGAAAAGCATCTACTGTGACAGGAGGTCCCTCCTCTGAGATAAGGTCCTGGCATGGTCCACCAGCAGATTGGGAAGAATGTGTAGGACCTATGAAATGATCCTGAAAAGTGAATAGACAATCCAAGTCCTCTGGTCGAGGACTGGGGATACATAAAAGGGGAGCAGGTAGTTCATTTGGTGGCAAATAAGTTCACCAAAGGAGTTTCCCTAAAGTTAGAGGTGGGAGTATGCTACGGATAGGTCATGTTACCATTCTGTGAGGGCTATCTTCCGTTTCCTTCAGAGACTGTTCACTAAAATATTCTTCCTGCCAGGAATGTGGTGAATTTGGAGGGCAATTCCTTCTGAAGCTGCAAAACAAAGAAGAGGTTCCAAACCTCTCAACAGAGAGAATGTGCATGGGTGCCTACTTGTCTCCACTGGAATGTTACCACCAACATGTTGTCGGAGACAATGATGCAGTAACCTCTTATATGGTGAATGAAGCCCTAATGCCTAAGAACATTGTCCTCACATCCAAATTGTTAATGCGAAGTGTTTATTCTTCCCGGGACCATGATCCCCGAAGAATCAGCCCTTCCAACTCTAGATAGGCACCCCACTATGAATCTCATGTATCTGTGAACAGGTAAAAGTGAGATTCAAAGGGGTTATGGGGACTCTGGCCAGAAACCAGTCCTGATCTGTGCACCAAATCAGATGACAGTGAAATCGTGTCCCAAAGAAATCAGAGCGTATTAGGGGATCCTGTGAGGTTTCATGCTGCTAAAAGAAAAAACTGGCAAGGATGAAAGTGCATTCTGCTTAAGGGAACCAGGTTCACTATGGAGTTCAAGGGTCCCAGCAGAAAGAGAAAAAAGTAAGCTGATAACATGTTTTTCCCCTGCAAGAACAAATTCATGACTTCATGAACACTCATGAACTATTCATGAATGTGCATGAACTGTTCTTCAAATGTTCATGATCAGGTCATCATTTGAGTTCATGAACAAATGTTCATCAAAGTTCCACAACTAAGTTCATGAACACTTCATGAATTTTGAAGCATCATACATGAAGTTCCTGAACACACTGATGAACATTTATGAACTATTATAATATCTTTAAAGTTCCTTAAATGTCAAGAACTTGGTTTATGGACAAGTCAAGTACTCTGATGAACCACAAAGATAATTCTTCAAAATGTTTATGACATTTCTATACCATTATATTCATAAAATGTTTATGAAAATTCATTATACAAACTTCCTCACAATATTTGTGAAATATAAATAAAGATGAATAATTTTTTTTTAGAAATGATATGAATTCTGTATAAATGTTCATAGCAATCTTTTATTCAATAATTGTGTACTTAACCTAAGTAGTTTTGGATTAATATGGAAAAAATATTTTCTGGCCAGCATAAGCAAAATGTACTTGCTATAAAAGCTTTCAATGACTTTGTTCAAATGTTTTTGTCCATTACTGCCAAAAACTACATATTCTGGTAACTTTGCCGTAAAAACCAAAATATGTAAACAACGATTATACTAACTGGATGATTGTGAAAGAAGATGTTATATGATTGGTTAATATACGTGCAAGATTTCAGCAGCTGAGCCTCCATTTTCCCACAAACAAAAGAGCACACAAACAGCTCAGCAACAGTAAAATCCTCAAGCAAAAAAATGTGGACTCCCGTGGAATGGGCAGATGAGAATAATTTCAATATCATTTCTTTTAAGTATGTAGAAGTGCAGAGAAGAGATTATGAAGAATATGAAGAAAATGATTTGGTGAGAGCAAAATTGGGAGGAAAAGTGTACCCAGCCAGGATTGTCAAAATTATGATGAGTATCTTGGTCATTCATAATTATTTCAGTGGAAGTTATATGGATATTTTATTGGTTTTCATATGTCATATTGGTTTTAACCAAACTGATGATAAATGATTTTTACAGACCCAATTTAGACTTGCTCTTCAAATTTTTGAAAATCACTAAACATTACTCTCCTTACTTATTCTAAATCATGCCCCCCTTTTCTATCTCAATACAATACGTGGTACTGCATCTACGATAGGAATTTAGATGTTCAGTATTGTTTTCTATTTTGTGACATCACTATTTCTATGATTTGATGTAATTTGGTAAATAAAAAAATAAAAAATTAACTAGCTAATGTGTCAAATTGTACACAATACAGAAGCAAATAACGTGATGAAACTGGAAGAGGTATGCAACATGCAGAGTTGGACGTATTAGTGACATTAGGGCCAATACCACAGAAGTCTGATGTTTTATCAACAGAAAATGGCAAAAATTTGTGAAAGCACAAAATAACCGTATCTGTACTAAAAATATATATACAGATAAGGTTATTTATTGTAACGATGTTGTCAAAAAATTGTCATATTTTATTGATAAAACATCTGACTCCTGTGACTATACCTATGGCAGGTCAGTTTCAGTTAAAATACAACCTGTGACAAAATTCTCCAAATAATATAAATGCTCAGTAAGTTATGTATTAATTATAAGGGATTAAATAATTTTGAGATGGATCATAATTTTTCCAGTAAATAAAGCGGGGTACATTAAAAATGTGCTAAAAGCTGAAGACAATGTTGATCATTATAAGGTTATCTGTAATTAACTAACTTTATCTTTATCTAACTTTATCCTTCTTTCAGACAGCAGAAAAGGATCCTATGGCATGGAAGAGACATGAAATAGTGACTGCTGTAGCAATGTTAAAGATCCAAACAGTAATCGGATGGAACACCTCAAGTTGCAGATGGAGACATTCAGTAGGGACAATGGATGGGATCTGATTAAATTATAGACCCTGAACATCTTCACAAAAGAAGAATTGTCTGACAGGTCAATCTCAGGTAAAAAGATCAGTAAAGTCAGGAGAAAACCAAAGACAGCATCTTGACAATGAAAGTTAAATATGCTTGCACAGTTGATTGAACACAACTGCCCCAGTATCTCTTCAAAAATTTTCAAAGAAAAATTACAGAACATACAAAAAATGTTGTGAAGAATAAAAAAAAAAGAATATCGCTTGTCAATTTACATGTTCTTTGTTGTATATTAGAAATTTTATCTGAAATTAAATACTGTTTTTAAGATAATATGTTGCAATTTTTACTGTTTTAAAACCCCACCTCCAATGTTATTTCGTGATTCAGGATGAAATGTTGCTGTAGGTGTTTGTAAGTTTGTAGGATTATCAAATTTTTTAAAGGAACTATTCATGAACAGTCATGAATCATTCATGAGAAACTTTACTCATCATAGTTCAAGAATATGCTCATGCATTGTTCATGAATGATGATGATCCAATTTGTGGACTTTTATGAACTGTTCATGAATTCAGTTCATGAATATTTCATGAACTGTTCAAGAACTGTTTGTAAAGTGTTGGTTCATGAACAGTTCAAGAATTGAAAATTTCATGAACTGACCATTTTCAGTTTGTGAGGAAATTCATCACCAAATAGATAAAATCTTGAGATGGAGTGAGCTCTGATTTCTCAAAGTTTGGCAGAAGACCCAGCCTGGTCAGTATGTACCAATAATGAGACAGACCTTGTCCTGAGGGACTCAAGATGGCCACTGTGGATCAAGCAATTGTCAAAATATTGGAGAAATGGGATACCTAGTGACCTTAAATGGACTTCAGCTACTTTCATGACCTTGGTAAAAGCTCTGGTTGAGGAGACTAGGCCAAATGGCAGAATTCAAAACTGGAAGACTTCACCATCCAAGCAAGGTACTTCCAGTTTGGGGTAAAGTTAAGAAGTGAAGGTATGCATCCTGAAGATTGAAGGAGACTATTCAGTCACCAAGTCTTATGGCATTCTTGACTGAGACTGTGGTCTCCATCTTAAACGGTTCCTCCAGCAGAAATATGTGAGATAGGAAAAGTCTATAATTAGACGGGACTTCCACTTTGTCTTGAGAACCAGGAAAATCTGGAAATAGGTAGGATATTGGTCTTTTAACACCCTCTCTACTACACCCTTCTGAAGAAGGTAATGAACCTTTCCTATAAGTGAACCAGATTTAACTGGTGGAAGAAAATGGGGAATCTTACTAGACAAGAGAGATCCTGGAACCAAAGCTGGTAGCCATCTTTTATGGTAGAAAGAATCTGGCCATCAAGTGTATGCAAGACCAAGCTCTGAAAAGAGGTTTTATTCTGATGCCAACAGGAATCAAAGGAAGAGGTATGATCTGCATAACAGGAGTCCCTTATAAGGGCTGACCACCTTTGTCATTCGGAAAGGGGGAAGGACCTGCAAAGTACCTCCTTGGGCCTTTGCATTGTGATCTTCCAGTGCCCACCTGAGGAAAGTGAGCTCTGACATTGGGATGTTGCTTGACGGTGGCTGCGCAGCTTTAATGAATTTAGCTGATGGACAATGACTGCAGTCAAGCTGAATTCACTTCTTTGGCAGTTCTGAAGAGCCAGGAGCAGATACAAGGGACTGGTGTTGATGGTCTCTCAAATTCTGAGTGAAGGGTCTCCACATCCAAGGGGGCAGCCCTCCAAAGGATCTTACTGTGCCCTAGTAAGACCTTGAAAGTGTCCAGAGCAACATCCCTGTGGAGGTGGAAAAGCTCCACTTATAAGTCCATGAACAAAGACACTAAATCAATGCATGCCTAGTTTTTGCCACTGCTTCCAACCAATGATGAAGAGACATTGGTGATAGAGATTCCTCTTCCAGCAGGCTGAGCAAGGTCATTATGCAAGGCAATGGTTACTAATGACCTAATCTTTTGCTCTAAGGATTCCAGAGTTTTAACTGGATGATGAAGCCAGGTCTCCATAGAAATACCCACTTGAGCAACTTTAGCATCAAGATGAGCAGTTTAGTAGGCCAGGAAGGAGTATGAACCTTATAGCTAGAAGCAGATACCAAGAGTCACAATATAGATGTGGGGGGGGGGGACCAGACCTATGACTTACATTGTCTAGCAGTCTTGGCTCTCGCTAAACCTTTGAGAAAGCTACTTGATCATAACCAAGGAAGTAACAAGATCTGGTCTCAAGTTTGCCCCAGAAATGTTTCTCCAAACTGGAAAGAATGTCACCAGAACCTGAAGGTTTAGCACACAGGTCACTGGGCAAGAGGAGGCAACCTTGTTTACCACTTTATCAAAGGACCAGTTCTCCTCCTCCTCTGCCTCCTTAACCAATAGGTGAGAGGGGCAGGGGACCCAAATGGAGGGGTTACCACATTAGCCTGTTCTGTGTCAAACTTGTTCACATCAACTGGGACAGAAAGGATATTTTCATCCTACTCTCCTGGGAGGCAGTACTATGTGAACCAATGTCTCTCTGTTGCAGAGGTTTGGGAGAGGAAGAACTTGAACCAGTAACCAGAAGCCGACGGACTGTTAGCAGCGGACTCAGGAGATGGGTAAAGTTAACTCTCCAACCATTTTGAGCCTTTGAAAGAGCATCTATCCCCTGACCCAAACTTTTAAGATGATGTAGGTCCACTGCCCACAGCAGCAACCTCACTGCCATGTGGCCAAGGTCCTGCAGTCCATTGCTGCACATATGGAAAGGGGCAATCACTTCCCAACAATGGAAGGCCCCACATCCCATAATGATTTAGAGACATAATAGAGAAGGTGGGAGATGTTGATCAGGTCTCCTTTCTTAATTTAGCATCAAAGAAATGATTCCCTGTCCCCTGTGAGATGAAACAGCATTTAGGTTAGGGGGGACTTGGCCCAATCCTTATCACGATACCATAGTGGCTCAAAAAACCAGTTCCAGGTAACCTGACAAAGACTCATCAGGTGACTCAGATCTGTAGGAAGACCCTTTCCCATACATGATAGTCTTAGATCTGAGCTCTCCCCTTACCAGGGGACTCGATCCCACTGCTGAAAATGGAACCCAGGGACTGAAAATGTGCTCCCCTCCCCCAAATTCACAGCTGCTAGTGATTAGATTTTCTGACCATTATAGCAAAAAGTTTATGTCCAAACAGTTCAAAATATGTTTAAAAAGTTAAATTCTTGTAACCATCTTAAAATCTAATCAGATCATCAATATAAAAATACACATATGCCTAACAAATATCATTTGTCTACCTCATTTGTATTTGCTTCAACTACCCTAACGAGGTGTTTGTTGAAACTGTTCAAGTCCAAAATGTTCAAAACTTTGTTAAAAAGAACAGAAAAATGATCTACAATGGCCTGAACATATAGCTTAAACATGTTAACAAGGTTTCTATTAAATGTTTTCAGAAAGTTTAAAACCATGCCAAAAAAATTGTAAAAAATCTAATCCTGTCAGCTACTTATGACCATAATATAATAAACTGCTCCAAGTTAAATAGTTTTTCTGCTCTCACAATAAAATAAAAATGGGATGAATGAATGAAATTACTGATAAACAGCAGCAAATTAATATTCCTTCTACTGCAATCAAACTAAAAGCATAAAAGCTATGTATATGTATCCTCCACTAAGGAGTTCAAAACGTTTTTAAAAATGCATGAAAAATGAAATGTAAAGTGATGATATGGATTTCCAATTTTAACAACCAGTTTGACAGTAATCTTTCTCGTCAACTGTATAGGTATGTATTTATTATTTTTGTACAACAAGGATGAAATCTTTTAAAAACGAGAAGTCCAAATGGGCCTGACATCCTTGATCTAGCTGACATCCGCCTAATAATCAAATGAAAGATAAGCTGGCCAAGAAATATGAATCCTTAGGATGATTTCCACTGAAATTTCTCCAAAGCTGTTGATGCACTTGTTATAAAAACAACTGTGTGTCAAAGTTTCTTTAAATCTAGCAATTTGGTCTATATCTGACTGTACATCTGCCACATGAGTCAAGTATTAATGGCAGGACATTCTCAAGTTAATAAAATTCTTCAGGGGTTTTATTTTTTCCAATGAAATTGTATACATATTTTTCTAGTTTAAGTTAATGCAGCATATGGAAGCAGAATGGCATTTGTATATGTGCACAACAGTATTCAAGCCAGTACACTTTCTCTCAAACTTGATCAAAATTTGGCTATTCTTTATTTAGCGGCGGCCTTACTTGATTACATCTTGCATAATTTGTACAAAATTAAAAGCCCTTCATGAAGGAATGCTTTCTTTAAAATTTCTTAAAATTCTGTTCAGGTTAAATCACCTATTGGACTTACTATTTTTAGTTAATGGATGCTCTATTTGATGGTGAATCAAAACCATTTGTAAAAGTCTGAACACTGTTAATTATACAAGAATGCTTTCAATCAAATTTGGTCAAATTCTCCTCAGCAGTTTCTGAGAAGAAGCCACTTCAAGTTTTGACATTTGTTTAGATATAGCAGTTATATCTGTTGGCAGATTTGCATTATATATGGAGAAATCTGAAAGCCCTTTATGCCAGGATGCTGTCTGAAATATTTGATCAAATTCTTTTGATCATTCTTTTTCTGGAAAAGCTGATTAGATGTTTATCTTGGTTTAGCGATGGTGGCCATACTTGAGAGCAAATCAGACCTATGTGTATAAATTTGAAAACCCTATATGCCAGGATGCTTTTTATCAAATTCTGTGGAGCATTTTCTACTGGAGAAGTCACATAAATAATTTTATATTTTTAGCAATGGCAATCTTGTTTAGAACATATCAGCATCAAATGTGAAAATTTTGAACTCCTCCATGCCAGGATGTTTATGTCAAACTTGTTGAAATTCTTTTAAGTGATTTTTGATAAGTTGTTTAAAAGGTTTCTCTCTTTTTAGTAATCATGTCCACATTTGACAGTAGATTAGCATCAATTGAATACATCTGAAGGAACTTCATACCAAAATGCTTTGCAGCAGATTTGGTCAAATTCTTTTGACCAGTTTTTAAGAAGTCAATTGAAAACATTTAATTTTTTTTAGCAAACTTCAGCCAGATATAACTGATGATAGGCACAAGATCCTCCTTTATGCCAGGATGCTTTCTGTAATATCTGGTCAAATTCTGTTCAGCAGTTTTTCAGAAGATTTTACTCAGAGGATTTTCTGTTTTTAGTAATGCTGGTTACATCTGGTGGCAGACCAGGATCATTTGAAAATAAATTAAAAGAGCTTTATGTCTGTGTGCCTTCATTCAAATCTGATCAAATTCTCTGAGCAGTTTTTGAGAAGACTGATTTGGTCTGGTCTTGTGGAGTTTAATGCCATTTTTTAGCACATGATAGGATATGTATGACAGTCAGTAAATTTGGTAGAGGAAGAACCCAGGAAAAACTACCAATCTACAGGAAGCTACTGGCAAGCTTCTTCATATACCCATACAAGACCTACCTGAACTCATATTGACAGAGGTGAGATGTGCCAGATGTGTGAGTGATTTGTAAAGGCAAGTGCCTTAGACTGCTTGGCCCACATGAACCACCTAGTTCTTTTTTCTGAAGAAACTATAAATACCATTTGTGAATGGAAAATGCTCGATGGATACTGGATGACAGATAAACGACCGTACCATAAGCTCATTTGGCCTTATGCCCAGGTGAGCTAATAAAAATGTAGGTGTACAGAATCTAAACTGTGACTGATCATAAATTCCAATGTTTTCTTTAAGCAAACATCTTTACCTTTACACAATCTTATATTAATACATAAATTCTACATAAAATTCTGCTGTGATATATAGAGTGCACTGTACGGTTCTTGACCTAACTTTTCTTTCTGAAATACTCCTTCACCCACAAATGTTTGTTACACTAAATTTGGGGAGGATGCTGCTACAAGGCATTCTAGAAAGAGTTTTTTGTTGTTGTTGTTGTTGTTGTGGGGTTTAACGCCATTTGTCAGCACGATAGGCTATACATGGCGGCCAGTATTAATGGTGGAGGAACAACCCGGAAAAACCCGGAAAGAACCACCGACCCACGAGAAGCTACTGGCAAGCTTTCTCACATGCCCACATTGGCTGAGTAAGAGTTCGTTTTCACAAACCGAAGTTCATCTGCAAATTAACATAAACAAAAACATGCTTTTGATACCATAGAAAAATTGACATACAAACTTAATAATGTGAGTTTTTTTAGTTCTTCAGCATCAAAGTTGTGATTCTGACAAAAATTACATTTTCATCAGCACTAAAATTTGCTGATATTCAGTGGAGACTTATTTTTTATTGTTTTTGCAGATGGATCAGTTTTCATTTTGTGTTGTGTTTAATAGCAACCACAAAATCCATGAAATCTGTTCCCAGAAGTACTAGTACCTTCAAGCACAATAAATGATTATGCTTGATGCAGCTGATTTGATCAACACACCATAGAATATTTTCATTTTGGCAAAACTAAATTCAGTTACAAACTAAAAATCATTAATCCCATGACAGAGATGTATACAGTCTATAGTCTTCCTTGCTAATACTAACCCCCCAAAAATGCATTCAATCCAACTCTTCTAAAAAGATTTACCTTTGGGGCAAATTATCAGATTGGGTGTTCCTGACAAAAAACTTTGTGGGAATTGTCTGTTAATTTGTCTGTGATCTGAAAAAAGGAAGAAAATATATACTGTTAGAAGTATTAGTTCAAAAATAGTTTTCTGTGCCTTGTCTTGGTTTTTGGGTGCAGTCATATCATCAAAATGAGCTGGGGAGTTGATAGTCTTATTTGCTTGAGTGTCTGACCATTTCACATATTTATTCAATTTAAGCACAAATATTCTACATTCATGCCAATATTTAATTCTTTCTCTGCTTACTTAATTCTTACCTATGGGACTTAGAGCACTTTCATCAATTGATCCAACTTCAACTTCAAGAAATACAATACACTGCTTTTTTCTGATTGCTATGCCCCCTTGCCCATATAGAGCACTTGTGGCACTTGTGGCAATCACACTGGAACATTTCACCTCCTTGTTTCACCAACCTTAACATCCCAGTCAACAAAGCATCCATACATTTAAACATTAGTAACTTACAATCCAAAATGAGGCTGAGTACTAATGAGCACATGAGAAATACAACTTTAGTTTTAAGGATATTGAACATTCTCAATTTTACTTTTGGATATGACCTAAACTTTGAGCACTTTTAAAGAGAACCACCAAATTCAAAAATGCTTTACATGATTGTGTGAACCCTGCCATTTTAACTAAATTCTGGCAAATTCTTAGTTTTAAAAATTGCAATCAATGATAAACCCATCCAGCACTTTTTTCACCACAAATTTACAAGGTTGGCACCTGGATTTATCATAGTAGAATCCTAACATGGTTTGCTAAAAAAAAAAAAATCTAAGCCATCTTCGAAATAAGCACCAGTTTAAAATATCAGAAATTTTCAAGGGGACCAATTTTTGTGGTTTTCACTGTTACCCCCGAATAAAAAGTTTAGCCTTGTATGATGATGCCCCCACCCCACCCATTTTCTTACTATGTTTCAATCATGCAAATTAATAAAGCTACTAGTATTTGATAAATCAACATCAATACTGTAATCTGGTAATAAAATTGTAGCTTTTGTAAGTGTTTTTCATATTTTAACCCTTTAAATAAAGAATTAAAGAGCATTTGTCCAGAAGCTGTAATTTCCACTCACTGCCTTAAATCAATATGTGAGATAAGGATAATGAGAAAGAATTGCATTCAAGTGCAACTGTTGTTGAAAACTTTAAATCCTGAAAGCACATTTCATTTGATCCAGGCATTTTTAATCCTGAAGAACAAGAAGCCCGTAAAATACTATAACTTTTGCTTGAACCTCATTATTTACGAAACACTATATACACCAATTACAACAGAGTATTATAGCTCAACCTCTACTGATTTTCAGACACAGCCACTGTCTCAACACTGTGTCAATTAAGTCTCCTAGTTGGCATAGGTTTATTTTTTTGTATTTTTTATATTGGGTATCTGTAGAGGCAAAACCATGAATATTTTACAAAACCATGACAATTTAGTCCCATAAAAATAACTGATATTGTAGTATCTAATCTGAATAATCCAGTCATTATATTCTGCCTCTTTACATTAAGTACATTAATGTCTGAAAAATTAGTCAAAATGTGTCAGTATAAGTATTATTACCTAATTCGAATAATTCAGCATCCTCTTGTAGCAAATGGTGAGAGGTAGAAAATAAAAGACTGGATTATTCAGGTTAATGATTTTCTTATATTCTGGCACAAAAAGAAGTCAGAGTTAGAAAAATATTTTATACATATGCAGTGGAGCATATAATGGTAAACTGCTGATACTGAAGCAGTTCATCTTCCATTTTGAATCTTCAATATTGATAAGGATATTGAATTCGTACTGTGAAGACTCAATAGTACCGACTTTATCAAACGTAACTGATTGACTGTCCAGTTCAAACAGCATGTAATGCACTTTTTAGGTATGGAGCTTCTAAGCCCTCACATAGTAGAGAGAGGGCATTTTTATTTGAGTTGCTAAGTATCCAAATTCTGTGCTTTGCAACATAATCCTACAGTTGTATTTTGTTTCTGGTTTTGGTATTTGTAAACAGCAAGTTCACTTCATTACCATTGAATGAATTTTCTGTGACATTCTGAGGGGCCAGAAAAGGTCTCCGCTGCCAGATGAATCTCAATCTTGCCAAGTTAAATGATTCCATAAAGAAACTAGGCGATGGCATTCCCTTCAATGTAAATGGTTGAAAGAATTAAAATGGCTGAGGCATCATGAGGAGAAACATATAAAGTACTGTTCTTCATGTAAAACAAATTCAGCAGTTGATGAACCCTCACCATTTGTCAAAGGAACAGACAATACAATTTAAAACTTCACATACCCTAGCAAACTATCATCTGAGCTTTAACATTTTTTAAAAACCATATGTCACTTAAACAAAGCAAAAGCCTGAAAGTTGATTGAAACTGCTTGAATTATGAGGCTGCAGCCACATAAGTAACTGCCATAGTTAATACTGCCAGACTAAGTTTAGTAAAGAAGCTGCAAACATCCAAATTTTGCAGTTTTATGATTGATAGTACAAGAGATTTCACCAGTGATGACCTTGAGAACATACATGCTAGAACATCCAACTAAGGTAAAATTGAGGACAATTTTCTTCATACTGGACCTGCAGATTCCAGCCTAGACATATATTGACACATCAACCAAGTCTTCAAGGCTCTGGAGTAGAGACTCTTATGAAAAAGAAACTTAGAGTAAGATTTACAAGCTGATGCTCTATCAAATATGCAGGGTAAGCAAAATAAAATGTGGGCTTCTTATAGACAGGGACCTCTAAGTTACAAGAATCAGAATTAAGTAATGATGACCAGTTCTGAAAGTGATGAAGATATTGATTATAAAATGGAGATGTCAGAAGAACTTGTTCTATGGTACATTCTTATTCATCTCTTGCCAGCTGTTTTTCCGTGCAAAACAATTTGGAGGACATATATTTGTTACATTTAAAATAAACTCATTCAAAATGAATAAAACAAGTTGTGAAAAAAAATTGTATACCAAATTATTTAATAATAACTGTGTCATTTTTAGTTCTGGATTTGCTGCTCCTTTAGTGCTAGTATTATTCTTCCACGAATAACTCGTTTCCTCTCAAGCTAATTATTTACAAAAATCATTATTTTCTTTCAGAAAATAATACAACTGAATTTAACCCAACTACACTCTTTTATTCCACTGTATTGTTTTTAAAAAAAAATAATTAACTGACAAAAAGCTGACTTACTACCTTAAACATAATTAACACCTTATTATGGGCATTTCAGGTAAAGATGGTGAAGTTTTCCTTCATCAGGTCTACAAAAAGTTCTGCAAGGATAATAATAAAGGTTAGTTGTTGTTGCTAGTAGATTTTTTTTCCTTTTTCTTCAGGAATGGACTTCACATCCTTTGTTCTGAAAGTATCATGTGCTGAAACAATGCAACTGGTATGCAGGATTGACCTTATGTCTATAATAGGGATCCTGGAAATTTGTTCAATTACAGGAATTTTTTATAGTCCAGGACATTAAGCTTTCATGCCTCTTGTCTTGTGATTAGTGGCTATAGAGTGTTCAAACAAATGAGAATGCATACTGACCATACAAGCTATTTGGCAACACCTCTACTGATTGTCCAACAAAGAAACAATGTGCAAACAAGACCTTATATTAAAAGTCATACAGGTCATGTAGGTGCATTTACTGAAATTAAACTAAACTTTAACTGTCCTAAAATTTAATACTAGAATGGTTTAACCAAAGCCTATTTAATCATGAATGAATGCTCTGCAACTTAAATGCCATTAAAAAACTTCCGAACAAAAATAATTGATTGCTAAGGACTTTCACAATGGTAGCCAGTTACTAAACCAGGTCAAGAAAAGAGAACATCAGGTCTATCAGAAAAAATAACAGAGTGTGTTATGTATATTTAATTTAATTGTTTGTTTGTCAGTTTAATTTTTTTATTTCATTACATGTTATTGTAATGTAACATTGTATGCTGGACTTGACCTTATCAAAAATTGAGTTCATTTCTGCTTGACCTGACTGACTTTTTTTTAATTTCATTTTATTTTAACAACTAATAAATAACATAGCTAAATTATTCTCTATGTGTAGGAGCATAATATCAGGATTATTATTCAGGTAAACAATAATAATAATAATAATAATAAAGACTTTATTTAGAGAAGGTAACTCAATTAGTTACAGAACTAATCTACCTTGAGGCCTTCTATCTGTTATGTATAATATATACATTATATACAACATGATGTGAAGAATCTGGCTTGACACTAGATAATTAAGTGATTTTAAAAATCAAAGAATCAAGCCTGGAACATATGCACAGGCACCTGTGAACACATAAACATATGTACAATATAAAATATTATCCAGCATTGAAAAATGCAGCTGTGAAAATGATGCAAAATTACAGAAAAGCAGGCAGTATTTATTGTACTAGAACTGTTCAATTGTCTAAAGATTTCATCCATTTGAGACACTGATTATGAAAAGAAGAAATGCTAGGAGCCTGCCTTATGTCACTGGGAATGTTGTTCCATACCAATGGACCAGTATATTGAAAACTTTTTTTAAACAATTCCTTCTTTGGCCTTTTTATAATGTAATTTTTACTTCTTATGGACCTTTAATTTGGAGTACCATCAGCATCTCTTTGGTGGAAGATATTGCTTAGATAGACAGGAATGGCTTTTCTGGACACTTTATATATTAATTTGGCCTTTCTAAGAAATATTCTTTCATGTGTTGTTAAAATCTTTGTAATATTCATTGCATCCTGAAAATTGTCTATTCATTAATCTAGAATTAAATGGCAAGCCCTCTTTTGAAGTCTTAAAAGTGTTGTTATATTTGAATTAGAGGTATTACCCCAAATTACATTACAATAGTCCAGATATGGCTGAATATAACTTTTATAAAAGATGACCTTATACTTAAGAGGAATGTATGTTTTGATTTTCCTTGGAAGCCAAAGATAAGAATTAACCTTTTCTGAAACATGTTTAATGTGAATAGACCAAGTAAGATTGTTATCTATGGATACGTCAAGAATTTTATCATGAGAGGTCATGTTAAGGCTCAAATTGTCAAACAGAACCTGAAGTTTGTCGCTATCTAACCTTGCTTGTTTCTGTTGCGTTGTAACTAGTAGGGCTTTCATTTTTTCTGTTTTCCTTGCACCATACTTGAAGTGTGTTGAAAGCATCTTGTAAGTTATTTTCAAGTACCATTTTGGTTTTACCCATCTCAGACAGTGTAGTATCATCTGCATAGAGGTCAGTGGAAGAAACTGAAGTTCCAATCTTAAGAGGTAAGTCATTGATAAATAGAATGAATAACAGAGGTCCAGGGATAGAGCCCTGTGGTACTCCACAATTAATATTTTTACTTTGAGAAAGTGGACCATTTAAAGATACTTTTTGCACTCTTTCGGTTAAGTAAGAAGTAAACCAGTTTAGGGAGTTTTCACTGCATTGATAGATTTTTAGTTTTTCAAGCAAAATTTCATGGTCTACAAGATCAAAAGCTTTACAAAAATCAACCATAACAGTGCCTACCATTTCTCCTCGATCTAATGCTTTCAGCCATTTATCAATCCAAGATACAAATGCAGTTTCACAGGAGTGATTCTGGCAAAAGTCAGACTGATTATCATGAATAAGATCAAAAGTCTTCAAATAGTTGAGAAAAGAATCATGTACATGTTTTTCTAGTAATCTGGAGACACAAGAAAGGATGGAGATGGGTCTGTAGTTATTTACATCATCTTTTGTTCCTGCTTTATGCAATGGTATAACCTTGGCAGTTTTCCATGTTTGTGGAAATTTATTAGACCTAATACTTTCATTGCAAATGAAAGCTATACTATCTACAATTGCAGGTGCAGCTACCTTTAGTAGCCTTGGTCCAATCATATCAAGTCCTGTAGCTTTTTACAATCATCCATTTTTTTAATATATTTCAACACAAATTCTGGATTCATTTCAGGAATTTCAAACTTTATATTGTTTGAGTAAATATGTTGATTTGGGTCAGGGTTTTGGACATTCCCAAGTGAATTTTACAGGTTATTGTGTTGTAAGTATGTAAGTCAACAAGGCTCATTAGATCATTCTAGAAAGTTATTTTCCATTAGGTAATGTTTTTTTTAAGAAAATGCTAACTGCGACCTGAGATCAAGTAGAGAACTATATAATCTCATTTTTGTGAGGATTTAATTACTCATGCTTTAAGATCTAGCAATTTAAGTTGTACTATGTTGTGACCAGTTTGGGCTGAATTTTATTTTCTTCAAATTATTGAATTCAAGTGATTATTTTCTCTGGAAATACAAAAGTGCTCTGATGAAATTCTTTCATAAAGACATTCACTGGGATTTATACTGAATTCAAACCTGGAATAATATTTCTGAGGTTCAACAAAAGACTTGACACATCAGCACTTCAATAGCTATCACAGACACGTCATCAACTTCAGTTTTGGATTTCTTTGGGACTTGTACTGAATTTTATTCAGGACTTTAAATTACTAGGACTTGTGTCTGATCTGATTCTTGGATTATTTTTGGATTTAATTCGCAATACCATAAGTTATGTTTTCTTTTCTCACTTTGTATTCCAAGGAAATATATTATTTGTTAAATTTTACAAAGCTTGTTGTCTTTCACTTTTTCTTTTACTTATTTTAAGAGCATAGATTTGTAACAGGGTAGTACAAATTTATTTTCAACACATGCTGCTTTCATTGTGACATCACAACATTCGACATTCAATCCAACTTGTACTGAATCACACCTTTATGTTAACCTCATCAAATAATGCCTACATTATTTAGCACTGATTTTGCCACAAGTACAATATTATTCTTGTGTATAAGCTTATTTAGCATTGATTTTGCCACAAGTACAATATTATTCTTGTGTATAAGCTTGTTCTCATATAAGCTGACCCCCTAAACTGAATTGGTAAAAACATTACAAAATGCATGACCCATGCATAAGCTGATTCACAAGTCTGAAATGACATCAAAACATGCATGCAGGAAGTTGTAAATGCATTTATTTAGGCAAACTTATATTAGCAAAAATTATGTGCATGCCTCTGTCAGGATTGGCATGTAAGATTATTACATGGAAATGTTGTAAGTTAAAATAATCTGTTTCAAAAGTCAATAAATTTATACAATTTTCTGTTTTCTTATTGTTTCTGCCCAATTCAGATTTGTGTATAGTTTGATCGGATGATGACAAGAATTGAGCATTCACAGTTTGCTGTTATACTACCTCTCCTTTCTGACTCTAGTTAATTATTGTTTATTTATGCAGTATTGCATTAGAAGTTTGTATAAAAATGCACCAGTAATTATGCTTTTATTTTGCCCTGAAACTGTAAATATTGAATTCATTAAAATGTGATACCAGTGTGACAACAAAGAAAAACAACAGGGTCTGGTTCATTGCTTGCAATTACATTTATTTAGTAAGCATATTTACATCATGGTGCCATCGTATGTACATTGAAGGTTTGAACTTGCACTGAACGAAGTACATCCCATGGATTTGAATCATAGGCACCATTGCATTAAACTCTCCAGAATAGAATAATGAAGTTTCAGAAATAATGCTTCAAAAATTATTGCAATATAAAAAAAACTATGTTGTAGTTTGATGTAAGTAACTTTAAACCTTGTTTACACAGCTACAGAAATCAAGCTAATATTATGGAGTAAAAGACAATTACACATCAAAGTACCGGTGTAGCTGCTGGACAAAATTCACTCTTAACCCAAGTCAGTTTCCGGTTTTTACCGATTAACTGACCTGGATTGACATCAGAAAACAAAAGATGAATCCACCAATAATAAACAAAGGTGATGCCAAAACAAATAGCTTTCCTATGTGTGGAAAATTTTGAATTTGTTCAGTCAAAACACAAAAGTAAAATAGATCAATGATGATCTTAATCTATATTCTGTATTTCTCTGGGTAACATGTTAATAATGACCTTCCAAAGGAATATGGATTTATGAAGATCCAAATAAAGTGAATAATTGCAATTTAAGGGTATGTGCAATCAAATTCTAACAAATGACACCCATTACAGAAATAGTCAGTTCGGAATGCCTGCATAACTTGTATGAAACTTACAAAAACAGCCTTTTAATTAAGTTTTTGATCTACAGGACATATCCAGCAAAGTACTGCAATTCAAGTAATTCTGTGAAATGCTTGTTTTTAACTTTACACATGCATTTTTTATTGAAGTATCAAATTATATAGTTACTCAAATTCTCTTTAAATTTACACGGAGTTTTATGAACAGGGTTTTTTTTACTAAAAAGAGAGAGTAATCTAAAATATAATTGGTAACTGAATAAGAAATATTAGGAATCTTGTATTCAGTACTATCAACTATAGGTACAATTTTTATAATAATCGCTGAGATAGTGACCTGTCCTTATTACTTGGCACATTATGATAACTGTACCCTAGTTATAATGTACATACCTTTGTTATGTTTTATCAAAATCTCTTACACTAATAGTTCAAAAGATGCATCTCTGACATGTATTACTAATGTATGGATCTATTAATAGATGGTTGGCCAGAACATGCCTTAGAAGTGAGCATACAAAAATTTCAGTGATACAGAAATATTAGGAGTCAAGTATGCATACCTTTTTCAGCAAGTCTTCTCAGAATGAGTCCAAGATGTTCAACACTGAGATAGTCAGTCACACTGGACGACACAGAGGCCAGAAATTCTTCCCATAGGACTTCCATATCTTTGATTAATGGATCTACATCCATGTCTCTGTGAGAAGAAAAGAATATATATATATATATATATATATATATATATATATATATATATATATATATATATATATATATATATATATATATAATAAATGATTTGAGGATTACAAATCTTTCCTAATGCTTCAAAACAATCAAGAAACATTTTGAAATTCATTATTTTAGCTACAATGCAAATCCATTTTATGGAACCTGCTGTTATATTGTCTCTGATCACTTAATGAGTAATCACAACAGTATCCATTCACTGTTTTTTGCCAAATTTAAGAGACAACCAGACTACCGGTTCTGGATTTAAAATATTTACATTAAGGTACCCCAGTAAACAATTACATCTTGTCTTGACTTAACAAACACACACACACACACACACAAAATCACACACTTTCTTATACCTAAACTTTTCACTGTAAGGCTGTGGTTGTGCAAATGTGCAATTAAACCCCCATCATATATACTTTATACCTCAAATGCAAGCCCTCCACAAACTTTTGTCAAGGTATGTGGTCATGTTATGTTAAAACCAATTCTTTCATTCTGTCACAGTGACATTGATCTTTGACATTTTTTAAACCCAAATCAACTGGCTTCTTTCATACTCAGAGTGTAAACCACCCACAAACTTTGGTGAAGTTAGATGGTTTACAATTTGTTCTTTTGCAGAAACCATTTTTATTTATCAGCCACTTTGGAACTTAAGTTCTATTGGCTTATTCTTTACTCCAAGTGCATGCCATCCATAAAACTTGGTTTAGATATGTAATGTGCAACTGAATTAAATGTTCTTTGGCAGAAACCACTTGTTTACTTTCAGTCACTGTGACTTTGACCTCTGGCCTTGTGACTACTAAATCACAATGCTTCTTCATTACCAAGTGCAAGCCCTACTGAACATTTTGTAAAGATACATGGTGTAAAACTAATATTACTGTGCTAAAAGATAATAGACATATGAAAATACATATGGTTAGACCAACACTTTTATAACATTATATGCTCTGCCTTTTGGTAGGAATATAAAACTACCGTATTTACCATATATGTTGGGACATTATATTTATTGGGACACCATAAATTAATTTTAAAAGTAATTTTTTTTTTGCACTGTATGTTCTGGGACACATCGTTTTTTCGAGTTGTAAGTTGTGGGACACCTTTTAAATCATTTGAAAATTACATGTCGGAAATTGCACTCCAACTGAAATTTTATTTTTAAAAATATAAAACTGTGTACTTGAGATAAAACTCTTTAATCCATTGCAGCTGAATCTCATCAACACAACCCTTCTCCTGCACATGTACAATCTATTATTTTGGTATATGAATACTTTTTTAGCTTTCTCATACCGTGAACAATTGTTCGAGGCAACACTCCACCTGAAGCGAAAACTGCAAGAACAAAAGTAAGATTTTTTCAAATCTGCACTAGTCTTGCTAATTCTCACACTTTTGACACCCATCTTATTGTCAGTCCATCCAGGAATGCGATCAAAGTACACTAGACTTTCATCCATGTTAATAATCATATTGTCAGCGAAATGATCTGTTTTTCTTCTGGCCTTCACAAATTCATCACGTGATTTTATTTTCTCCAAATCTTCCGGAGGATGCTGGGTCATCGATGTTCGTGCACGAAGCACTATATTGTGTAACTTTAAAAACTGTTCCATTGTTTCACTTTATTATCAAAATTTTCGTGAATACTGTTGAAAAGGAACCAAAGTTAGCTTCCATATCTCAGTCGTCTTTGTATATTCAAAGCTAAAAAATAAAAAATCGGCACAC
The DNA here is from genome assembly GCA_028554795.2 of Sinohyriopsis cumingii. Classification (NCBI taxonomy): domain Eukaryota; kingdom Metazoa; phylum Mollusca; class Bivalvia; order Unionida; family Unionidae; genus Sinohyriopsis; species Sinohyriopsis cumingii. Next base: position 31,758 of record JAPYKE020000320.1, on the reverse strand, counting down.
TTAAAAGAATCCAATAGTCGGCATCCGAGGTCAGCTTGCTTTGCAATAAAATAACCTTTGTATTGATATCCTTTAAGGACACACGGTACTAATTATACAGAAGAACTGTGAACCAGTCTAGAAATGGGTGAAGAAATGATAGAGTATTTACAGGTTTGGTGGTCCATAATTGGTTAATAATGAAAATTAAAATTTTAGGAAAAATATCTTTTGAGAGCTTATCCTATATGTAATGTAAAAAAAATATTGACAAATTTCTACTGATGCAATTTTAGCATTTTTACAGGCTTGACTCAGGAGTACTCAATACTGAAAGTAGCACCTGATTCATTTGGTGCAGAATCAATAACACGTGTTTCATGCACATGTATGTAAACAAATTGCCACGGATCATATGGTGTTCTCCACACATAAGCTTGCACCAAGGTTAGATGTGCACGAAAAATTATAGGTGTCATTATCAGCACCCATAAATTTTAAGTTATTGAATTTCGAATATGACAGTGTTTCCATATGTTTACCATTGGAGTGGAATTAGTATCATGAGTCCTTAAAAAAATTCGGCTTCCAAGTCCAAATTCAGCTTGCTTTGTAATAAAAATAACCTTTGTCTTTGATGTCCTATCAGTAAGTTCAAAGAAGAAGTTTACTGCTGGCTGCCAGTTGTGTTTATTTACCGCCAGGGCTTATATGTGCTTGGCATCTGTAGTAATAATTAATACAAAGGTGCACTAATGTCTGGGGGTAAATATTAATGATACTTTTGTAACACGTGCTGGCGAAAAGATTGTCACTTGCACTCAAGTGAATGTGTTTTCAAATAATGATTTTTATTTGCGAGATACTGGCATACAGCATACCTGGATATAAATTAATCTTGGCTATTTTGCACCTAACACCATGCCATGCGTGAATGGCAGTTGTCTTCAATATATCGGTTGATTATTTCCCTCTCATTTACAAAATTGGTTGCTTCTCTTCTGGCCTTCACGAATTCATCACATGATTTTATTTTCTCCAAATATTCTGGGTGATGCTGGGTCATCGACATCTGTGCACAAAGCACAATATTGTGTCACTTTAAAATTTGTTCCATTGTTTCAATTTATTTTCAAAATTCCCATGAATACAGTTGAAAAGGAACCCAAGTATGCTTCCACATCTCGGCCAACTTTGTATATTCCAAAAAATAAAAAATCGGCTCTTTTCACAGAATCCATAGTCGGCTTCCGACGTCGGCTTGCTTTGCAATAAAATAACCTTTGTATTTATATCCTTTACAAAAAAATGTAACCAAAGTCGGCTTCTGAGATTGGCCTGCTTTGTAATAAAAATAACCTTTTGTCTTTGATGTCCTGTCGGTAGGTTCAAAGATGGAGTTAACTGCTTGCTGCCAGTCGTGTTTATTCACCACCAGGGCTTCTATGTGCTTGGTATAGTAACAATAATTATGTAACCCGAGCTGGTGAAAAGATTGTCACTTGCACTTAAGTGAATGTGTTTTCAAATGATGATTTTTATTTGCGAGATACTGTCATACAGTAGACCTGGATATAATTCAATCTAGATTATTTTGCACCCAACACCGTGTCATGCATGAATGGCGTCTTCAAGATATCAGTTGACTATTTCCCTCTTGCTTGTGTTTTTGTTGGCTCCAGTTTTCAGTCAGATAACATGTTCAAACCTTTGAGCACAACCACACACAACTGTTTCTCAATGTTCATGTCAATGAACAATGTGGTGGGTGTTATCGGATATAATTGATACATGCTACAGTATGGAAGCCTATGCTACTTATAAGGATTTCATGGAAATATTTTATTCTTTAATGCTCATATTGAAAAAGGAATAAATGATAACAAAATCAAGGTTAGTTTCTTTCTTTTTATTATCAATTAAGCGTTTTATTTATCTATTTTATTGTGCCGTGCAGTGGAGGGGGGACAAGCACAAATGCAATACAAATTTATGTCGTTTCTTAAGTGTTGGGACATATGACCAAAGTGAAAAAATATTTCACTGTAAGTTTTGGGACAGGAAAAATAAATAATTATTTTATGGTGTCCCAACATATGCGGTAAATACGGTAGTTCCTAATCACTCTATTATCCAAAATTAAATACTTTCTACCAATTTTCCAGGAAATTATTCTCTACAAAAGTTACATTGAACCCTACTCTGATTATTAAACACTGTATGAGGAAACTGTAACCGCATAAATTTAAGCAACCTATTCAGATTTTGGAAAAGAGCACTGAGAATTATACAGATGCCAATGTACTCTCCATCAAGGAAGGTATTTTTATGAAAAAATCTGAACTTAGATACAACATTTCAAATCAAAATGGTCCCGAATATCTCCAAAATCTTGTCAATTTACAGCAAATCTAAATTCAACTTAATTATGGCCCATTTCAACTAAAACTTTCACAATTAAACAACCACTCACCACAATTAAGAAAGTTTTGCATATTCTATCATATTTGATCAAAGATTATGAAAATGGATCAAAGAATATGAAAATGGCTACAAGATGCACCAGTATGACTACTAAGCATGTTCATATTCTGCCACATTTTCTCCTCTTTTCAAGTTTCTTTTTTTAAACTTGTACTGTATGCTTGTGATAATATCATTTGTAAATACTTGTAGTTTGCATCTTTAAACTTTTATAATAAAGGTCCCCATGGGAGATTTGTTGGTTTTTCGGTCAACTAATTGGGTTACTCTCAGAAGATAATGACTTTATTAATATTATTACAAATATTATAAGTATTATTGGATAATAATCGTTAAAAAGTCACATGTACGAATTAGATATGTGTTATGTGACAATGATGACCCCACCAATATAATGCATCTGAAGGGCAAAGTTCTAACTCAAATAAGAGCTGTAACGCCATGAAATTTTGTTGCAATATTTTGAAATCAAATTTGATCTAGATATTCTTATTGTAAAGCCTCGTGCTAAATTTGGATGAAATCCATGCAAGCATATGAAAGCTATTGAGAAGAAATTAAATTCAAGACAGCAGATGGGACAGGACTGGATGGACAGACAAGGGCATATATATATGGTTGGAAAATGAAAGGGAGATTGTCCAGGTAATAATTTCATATTTCAGTGTTCTTTTTCCTACTGAATTTAAGCTGGGCAACCAAGTGTTTCTTTTTCAAATTCACTCTTACTTCAACAGTTGATGACATACCTGTTTTATCATTGTGCTAATGTATATATTGCACATAAAGCATGATCCTAATCAAACCAATTACAAAATGTTTTAAGAAATCACACACTGAAATGGTAAGTTAAACATAGGTTTCCATACCCCTTTGCCACCTCAAGTTTGCTTATTATGGCCGCAGTAATGGAAATGACTGACTGGTCAGATTTATTCCAGCCATCATAAGGTATGGTCTCTCTGTCTGTCTGGTAGCCCTCTGGTATCTCTGCATCTCCCTTTTCTCTGAATGTAGCCTCTTCATCCAGATGATCACTGCACCAAATTATACCTGTCAGAGATAAACAATTTTGTCCTGAACCATATATGCTCTGTTTTGATCACCATTTACCTTCTGAGGCAAGGATTTAAGCAAGTCTTTTTTTAAAAATATTATACACTCATCAATGATAACCCAATGATACAGTCACCTTTCCCAATATGTGAGCTGTACATCTGATACAATTCAACATGCTGGCTTGTACTGGTTGCTTTGGACTTACACTAACTTTATTCTCAGTATTTGTAGACACATTCGTCCCAGAGCTGTTCCATTTAAACAAATATAGTACCAAGGGAGGCACATTTTACAAAAATATATATACCAGGATACCTAATTATTCAGAGTTCATATGTAAGCAATACAAAGTTCTAAATTGCATCTTTGAGTGACTACTCCACATTAAAAGTACCTTCCCTGTGTCCCAAGTATATTTTACTGGAACAGTCCTCAAGTTATGATGTACATTTGGGTGTAAATAGGTTTGACAAGATACAAATATTAGCTTTGAATATGCAGACTTGGGAAAGCCCACCCCCCATTTTTTAAAACATAAATAATAGTATTTACACGTTTCAAACAATGTCCTGGAGGCTATATACTTGAGCAGTAAACTATTCATTCACAATGAACTATCTTCATCTTATTTAGCACAAGAGACATAGAAAGAAGGCCCAAGTGTCAAGCCTATGCTTATATGAAAATCTTCACCAAAAATCTTTACAAAACAATTGACTACAATATTTAAAGAGTGATATCCATTTTTTACTTTTCACTAATCAAGGATCAAGAAAGATTAAATACTTCTTCCTTTTCATATCATGTTAAATTCTTAATTAACATATCATCCATACAGAAACATGATTTGGATTGCTGTATCACATCTCTCTGAGAAAATCTGGATTCAGATTAGAGGTCTTTCAATATCATCAATGCATTGATGAATCAAAAAATTTATGCTGACAGTAGTATCTCACAATGCTAACTCAAATTACTGATACATGACAAAAGTATGATGAAAAAAAACTTAAATAATACAAACTGGCCAAACAATGAACTTGTCCTTGTTTTTTTATCCATTTGAATGAAGTTACCAAAAAGGTGCTTACGAGGGGACAGTTGTGCACCTACTATATCTAACTATTAACTGGTACACACACTATTCTGAAATTCAAAACTTTTTTTTTAGATGATACTGTTTTTAATGCAATTCTGAAAAATAATGTCCAATGAATATTTTGACCTATTCTGGCAAATATTTGTTCCACCTGAGTAAAGTGTGCACATGTACTGGTGTACTTACTAAACACTGATTATTGTTCTACCTTTAAAAGTACATAGCATATCATAGTTAAATTAATGCTCCTCCCCCCAAATTTAAATATGACCTACCTTTGCTTGCCTTTGACACAAATACAGCCAATTAAAGAATTCAATCAAGAAAGCACAATTTATATTCCTGAATTGTCCAATAGGACAAAGATAGACAAATTCAACACAAAATAAAATATGGCCTTGCAGGTGCCATTCCAACTTGGACCTTTGCAATTTTATTCAATACACAAAAATGTTTTACTAATTGACATCAACATATACTGTGTCAAGTTTCCAGAGACTGAGTGATTTTTATATTTCTGTTGAAAGTGAACAACATCAACAACAGAGAACTGCAAGGATCATGTATCCAAAAGTGCACCAAATGTTTAGCTGTTGGAATCCTGAAATAGTTGCACCCTCCTCACCTATTGTCTTGTGTTTGGCATATATATTTTGGCAGAAGATGAACATAACATGTTTTAAAATCATTTCAGTCAATCTACCAATGTCCAGTAAACATTTAAAAGAAAGACTGAAACAAAAGGGAAACAGTTTTTGTTCATTCCAGGAATTTAGCTCATCATACAATGGGTTTATATAATTATAAAAGCAATGCATATGCATGTTCTGCAAACATGGACTTGCTCACACTTTTCAGCTAATTTCTGTATATCATATGTATCATGATACAACATTGCTGGAGATACCCAATTTTAATCCCCCAAAAATAGAGTATTTGGGTCAGCACAGCTAGTAACAATTTAACATGATGCAGCAATCTTTATCAGATTACTGTACTCTCTCTCTCTCTCTCTCTATGTGTGTGTGTGTGTGTGTGTGTGCATGCATGCATGTATGCATGTGTGTGTTGTTTTATATATTATATGTTTAACTTTTGTCCATGATTGAAGATTATACTTTAAAATAAAGATCATTTGTAAACAACATGTTTACTTGGATTCTGATTTCATGACCTTGGTTTTTCCAGTGGAAATTCTATCATCCACCTGATTTTTGTCTTGTTTGTAAGTTATACATATCTGTTTAGTGATATTTGATTTCAATGTCCAGCCTTATTACAAAAATTAATGTTCTAGAAACAAACTTTTGACCATATCCTGATCATCTTATTAAGTCTAAATTCCAACATTAATATTAGTCTTTGGGGAATCACTGTTAGTTGTGTTTAGATATAATCTGAGAGGAATTATTTAAATCATTCATTGGAATTATGGAAGTGCTCACTGACATTTTGGACTAAACATTACTTTGGGATTATTGTGAATTCACTCAAAGACATTCCAGATTATATCATTGTGATACAGCAAGACTACTGGTACATCAGCACATTCAAAACTATTGACACCTCAGTGCATTCAACAATGGAATTCATTCAGAACATTCTATACTTTTAGACTTGTGATAGAACAATTAGGATTATTTGGGATTCAATTCACAATACTCTAAGTTCCTCTTAAATTTTCACTTTGTAACTTAGATAATTAAATTATCTGTTGATTTTTACAAAACTTGTTGGTTTTTCTTTTTCTGTTATTTACTTCAAGATCACAGACTTCATCATCATCATCATCATCAGTCTCATGACCTAGTGTGGTCGTTGAGGCACTGTGCTGCTGAACATCTGACCAGTTCCCTCCACTTGTTTCGATCATGTACCAATGTCTGTGTCTCCGCAAAACTTTTCCTGGTCCATTCTGTGATGTTGTCAGTCCACTTTTTTCTCTGTCTACCTCTCCTTCTGCCACCCTGGGCACTGCCCTGCAGGACTGTTGTGGACAGACTGTTGGCTCTAGTGACATGGCCATACCATTTCAGCTTTCTCTTTTTGACGGTGGTGAGGAGGTCCTCATATTGGCCTACTTCGCACCTGATGGTGTTACGCACTTCTTCATTTGTGATGTGGTCCATGTAAGAGATGCCAAGGATGGTTCTGCAGCATCTCATTTCAAGTGACTGGATTCTTCGTTGTAATTCTGCTGTCAGGGTCCATGCCTCACATGAGTATAAAAAGACTGAGATGACTAGAGCTCGCAATAGTCTGATTTTAGTTTTCAGACAGATATTCTTGTCTCTCCAGATAGGTCTTAGCTTTGACATAGCTGCCATTGTTTGTGCTGCTCTTGACAAAATTTCTGCTCTTGATCCCTCTTTAGTGATTATGGAACCAAGATATTTGAACTCGCTCACTGTTTCCAGTTCATGTCCTCTGACCTTAATCTTGGCTGAGATTTGTTTGCCACTATTTGTCATCAGTTTTGTATTCTCAGCACTTATCTCCATGTCAAATCTGGAAGATGTTTCATCCAGGTTCTTTACTAAGGTGGCTAGCTCGTCTTCACTGCCTGCCAGCCCATCAATGTCGTCTGCAAAGCGGAGGTTCGTGATGTTACACCCTCCAGTGCTGACTATCCCACAGTGGTTTTCCAGGGCTTCGCTCATGATGTGCTCTAAGTAGATGTTGAAAAGCACAGGTGACAGGAGACAGTCTTGACGCACTCCCACTGTTGTCTGGAACCAGTCCCCTACAGCACCTTGGGCAATTACTGCACTGGAAGCTTTGGCATACAGCTGCTTGATGGTATTGGTTAACGTTTGACCCATGTTATACTTCTTCATTGTGGCCCACAATGCCTCATGCCACACTCTGTCAAAGGCCTTTTTGAAATCTATGAACACATGATAGATGTCTTGTTGGTGTTGCGAGTACTTTTCACACAGAACCCTGAGATTGAATATTTGTTCTGTTGTGCTTCTTCCACTCCAGAACCCGGCCTGTTCTTCAGCGATTGTTTCTTCTGCTTGTGGTTTCAGTCTGTTCAAGATGATCTTCAGCATTACCTTACTAGCATGGCTGATCAAACTGATAGTTCTGTAATTTTGGCACAGCTGGAGATTGCCTTTTTTGGGAAGTGTTATAATCAGTGACTGGGTCATTTGTGTTGGCATTCACCTGTCTGCCAGATCTTGTTGCAGATTTTTGTTAGCAGCTCTTTCACTGATTCTCCCCCATTCTTGATAAGTTCAGCTGGAATATTGTCTACTCCAGCTGCCTTCCCATTCTTCAGTGCTCTTATTGCTGACTCCACCTCTTCTTTGAGAATGGGGAAGTCATCATCATTTGAGGAGTTTGGAACTTCAAGCACCTCTGGGTCTCCTGTGGACTGATGGTTGTAGAGTTCTTTGCAATACTCAGTCCATCTTTCTGCAATGTCACTCGCTTCTGTGAGGCATTTTCCATTTTTGTCTTGAATGGTACTGACTCTTGGTTGTTTCTGTCTGGTGAGGTCTTTCACAATTTGGAATGCCTTTTTGCTGTTATTCTTTATCAGACTGTTCTCCATTTCTGTGCACTTTTGTCCAATTTTCTTTTGCTTTGCTCAAGTTTTTTCTGATATTCTTGTTTATTTCTCGGTACTTCAATGCTCCTGTTGTGTGTCTGGTGTCTTTTAGTTCTCTTTGGGCATCACACAACTTCAGAATATCTTCTGTAACCCAGGGTTTTTTCTTCGAGCGATGGAGGCCAATGATGTCCTTGGCAGTTGCTGTCATGACTGTGTTGAAGGTGTCTGTCATCTCATTGACATCACCATCCATCACAAGGAGTGGAGCAAATTTTCCTCCAATTGTGGCTTGGAATGACTTGCAGATGTTAGGGTCCTTCAGTTGTTCAAGGTTGAATTTGAGCCTGATGTTCTTTGGCTTGTTAATTTTCTTCAGCCTCACTTGGAAGTTCATAATCACGAGGACGTGATCACTCCCAACATCAGCACCTGGGAATGTCCTTGTTTTTGCTCTACTGATGCCAGATCGGTAACGGTTTTGAACCAGTATGTAGTCGATCTGGTTGTGATGGGTTCCATTTGGTGAGTGCCATGTCCAGCATCGTGAAGCTTTATGTTGTCTCAGGGTGTTGGCTAGTACCAAGTTGTTGTAGCTTGCGAACTCGAGCAGCCGTCTCCCTCTTTCATTGGTAAGCTCATTGCAAGAAGGTCCACAATGTACTTCCCAGTCTTTTAGAGCATCTTTGCCAACTTTGGCATTCCAGTCTCCTTGGACAATGAGGATATCTTTCTTACTGACCATGTTTAGAATACCCTGTAGTTTGTTGTAAAACTCCTCTATTTCTTCATCATCATGATCAGTAGTTGGAGCATAGACTTGGATAACTGTGATGTTAAAGGGAGATGCTTTCAGACGAATGGAAATGATTCTGCTAGATATGGGGCAGCATTCAAGCACATATCCCTTGATGGCTTTGTTTACAAGGAAGCCTGCTCCATTTATGGACTTGTGACACTCTCCACTATAGTATAATATATGCCCATCTTCGGTTTGGTGTTCTCCTAGGGATTTCCATCTTACTTCACAGACAGAATGTGCCGTGTGTAGTGTTCCAGCTCATGTATCAACTCTTGGAGTCTACCTACACGACTCCCTCGATAACTCACGCACATCGGGGTCCAGAAACATCGACTGCACTATAAATGAGGTGCGAGTTATCGCGGGACCTATAAAAAAAAAGCCCAAAACCAATAAAGTGATTGACTACATAATGGAAAAATAAGGGTGGGGGGGGGAATAGGCAGATTATACTGCTGAATACTCACTTTATAATCATTCTGAGATTAACTGTTAATACATATCTCTTCATAACAGTGTACTTTATTATTTTCTCATAGGACAACATTAATTTCAGGATAAATTACAGTATATTGAGGCGATCATCGAAAACATTATTCCACGTGGTTTCCATTCGCTTAACATGTGTACCACTTCACACATTGTATACTACGTCACTAATTTTTATGTTGAATTGGATACATTCTAGTTTTATTGTTTGATCCAAATTAGATGTTTTTTTATATACAAAAGATCGACTCTTTTCGAGAAACAGTGTCGATCGAACGATAGATAGATAGATTTGAATGCAATAGAAGTAAAATGGAAAAAAACAAAAAAACAAGGGTTAATCAGTTCTAACATATTTAATTGGTCTACAAATTTAAAACAATGTAAATTAGAACAAGTTAATACTTGCTGTTTGTGCTACACTTGACAAATATCAATTCACTTTTTGAAAAAAATCAGTTAATTTTTTTTTTGTGTGTTACTCCTTGGTTTCTCTGCCGCCGAGCAAAATCCCTCAGATTTCTCAACTGCATGAGCTTTACGTAGTCAACATTTTGGGTCTCCAACCACCTTATGGCAATATCTAAATATTGGATTGCTTCCTGTGCAGAGGGGTGGGAGGTGCAACATCTGTGACCGTATCACTTTCAACCCTTGTGTTACTCCAGTTAGAATCGTCTTCTGCTGCAAATTTGTTCGCTATAGAAATAATCATAGTTTCATATGACATGTATTCGGCTGTGGGGCAATCATTGTCAGCACAAATCCACTCCTCCACATCATCAAAAGAAACGCCCATCTCAGGACCATGAGTCTGTACGAATTCCTCCCAAACAGCCTCGGCATTAATGACATCAGTTTCACTAAAACATTCGAAGTCACTATCATCGTCGTTGTCTCTGTTACTGTTTTGCTTTACGTCAAAGGCAGCTCCAAGACCCTTAATCCAGCACCCAAGGTCTCTTGTAATCGATTTTTTTTTTAATGCAACAAACACTTCCCTAAGTTGTTGATCAAAACAAAGCCGGCATGTACATGTAATTAGGTTCTCACAGAAGTACTCATGGGTTTCGATGTGACGGTCGATTGACTCTTTTCATGTTTTCAATGAACAGAATATGTTGTGATTACAATGTTTACACTGAAACGGAATTAAAGGATTAGAACGTGACTTTCAAACAGGAAGATGTTTAATTGGTGTTTATTTCATTCTCTGTTGCCACCTGTTAGCATTTACCAGAAGTTTTCATTGATCGCTATTTCACCAGACTGTTTATTTACAGTATAATGACAACTATTTATCATAAAAACTTACATAATATATGATATCTTTAAACAGAGGTCTTGCTAGGATTTTAAAACTGGGTCTTTCTGCCTTTGAATTCAATCACTAAATATCAGTACATTTTCTCACTTGGCCGCCAGTCAAAGCCTTTGAACTAGCCGCCTAGCTGTTGCATCATGTTCTTTTTTTTTTTTTAATGTACTCTTATAAAATGGCAACAGTACATCAAAGAGTCTTTCAGTCACTGAATTCTGTCATTGTAAATATCAGCACAGTTAACTGATCAACACATTTTCCCACAAAGCAAATGGCTGAAACAGGACCGGCAAATCTTTGAATTTTTCCGCACACCTATTTCATGCATATGGAGGACTCCCGCCTCAATGATTTTCTGCGTCCCAGATCAAAAATTGGTGTCCAAATATGCGCAATTAAGCATTTTCGAGATCTCAGAAATTAATTCTTCTTTAGAAATTTCAAAATATGGATTATATTTTTACGGGCATTAATCACCATTTTCGATGATAAAACGAGCAATGTATCAAGGTTTAATTTATCAATTCTTATCATAATTTTTTCATGTTCAGCATATTTTAAAGATATTTTAAATACATTTTCTCTGGGAAAAAAATCGGGAGCCAAGACGGACACCGCGTTATAAGTGGGATCGCAAGTTATCCGGGCGCGAGTTATCGAGGGAGCGGTGTATTTGCGCCAGAGTTCTAATGTTTCAGGTGGCAATGGCAGCGTTGTCTCTCGCTCTGATTGTATGCATAGTACCAGTAGCATACTTGTCACCTCCGTCCTGGTGGACAATGGCAGGCGCGGTCCTTGTTGACCCGGGTGATGACTGATCCGGTATTGTAAGCTCAGATTTGTCCAGCATTATCAGTGTGTCTTGGGCAAAAGTCGTCTGACGGAGCCCATCCCTCTCCAGACCAAGGAGTTGCCAGAAGGGGATGTAGTACATCGTCCAGCTGCCTTAGGGTCTCCACTCCGGATTTTCTTTTAGGGTTTACTCCCTTAGCCTTTGGCTAACAAAAGCCGACCTGCAAGGCAGCAAGAGACTCGTAGATGGGCGGGTGCGTCCATTTCCCGAGCAGATAAAGCATCTGCCACTGCACAGACTTAATACCTCAAAAATAAGTAGCACCTAACTGGCTGGTATTTTTTGCAAGATTGAATGGTAAAGTTTTATTTGATCTGGTCATCAAACAAATCTTGGAGAATAATAACAACTGGTTGTTGTAGCTAGTATCTTCTCAATTTAACATTCAGCACCTGTTTACACAATTTTTTTTCTAAAGATCTGATGTGGTGACACACCATGACACAATATAACTATAAAAAATGCATGATATCAAGGAGAGATGCAATGACCATGTACCTTGTACAGTTAGTCCCTGGGGCAATTGTTCAAATGTAGGGTGTAGAATAAGCCCAGGAGATTAACTTTCACTCCTCTTCTCTTGTGCTATCAAGTTTTTAAAAATTAAGGAAAACACAATGACAAAACAAATGCCTTGGATAATTATAAGCATATTATGTCCAATGTGTCGCATGATATTATATATATATATATATATATATATATATATATATATATATATATATATAATCTGCTTTCACATACCAACAAGACTTACCCTCTATAATCTGATCAGGCTTCACATGCATAAGAGCTGCTTCTGCAAGCTTCTTTGAATATCCTGACTTGATCATCTCTTCTATAAAGTTCCATACCTCCGCCTTCTCCTCTGCTTCATCTGATGCAACATCCTTATCAGCTTCACCTTCCATCTCCTTATGTTCATCATCCACCTCCATCTGCACTACCTCCATATCTTTTGAAGCCTTCCTCATAGCATCTACCAAATCTTCATACGTACAATTCTCCTTCACAGCTGATAAAAGAGGGTAAATCCTGATATCTGGACTTTGGCCTGGACCAACTTTCACCAGTTCTTGTTGTAAAATAACCAACTGATCAGTTGTGAAATAGTTTAATTCCAAATATTTTGATCTTTTCTGGTTGATATGGCCTATCCACTTGTCCAGACAATTCTCCATGAACTTTGCTATTTTTGGTATGACTGTAGTGACATCATCTTTCCTGGTCCGTCTTCCTTTTAAAGGTTTGGCTCCCTGACCAAATTCTATAAAGGCACACACAGGGCGTTTAGGATCACATAGGAACTTGGTCTGCCATTGATTGAACAGGATACATCCTGCTGAATGTAGTTTGATGAAGACTATGGCAAGTCTCATCATACTGTCAAATACCTAAAAACACAATTTGAAGTATAGTAGCAAAAACCTGAAGCAAAGCCACCTGTACTCAAGTTATTCTCACTGTTACAGCACCCTTCCACCCATCCTACTGGTAACCAAATACCTGTTACAAAAAAGCTTGCCAAGCAGAGTCAAATGAATTTAAAAACTCTTGGGTTCCTTTATTTTAAAATAATTTTTCAAAAGTATACAAACAGATATAAAAAGCTTTGGAGTCTGAGAGCTCTTTTAGAGTGAGCTCTCACAAAAACTCCAACTAACTTGTATAGACAAATTGGCAACATAATTCACAACCTCTGCATTTGAAACTGATTTCTACTACCATCCTAGTCAATGAAAATGCCTCTATACGTTATCTGAAAAAAATAATCATGTTTTGTTCATTAAATTCTAATTATTTGATGAATCAAATAATTCAGTTAATAATTAATCAAAAGTGTCTTCACTGACCAGCATAAACCTGTCTACATCATCCTTTCCCTGCTCTGCCTTTCCAGCCACCAGCATCAGACGACTCTGAAGATCCTGTAGTTGTTCAAATGTGTACTGTCTGTGACGACTTTGATGATCCTGCATTTGTTCAAATAAGCATTGTCTGGGACTCTGGGACTCACTGCCATGGTCAGGCACAGTCAGCTGCAGAGTATTCTGAAGATCCTGGGGGAATATTAACAACACTGTACATGTAAAACTTTCAACCTTGACAGATAAGGAAAATCTATTTTAAAAAAAACAAGATTTGTTTCTAAAACACATTATAATCCTACAACAGACCAAAATGTTCAGTCTGTTCATAAATGACATACCAGGAAATTTGGATATGTAGTCTCATCAACTGACATGTATACTGAAGACACTACTTTTTTTGATGCTCAAAGCAACCAAGCTAAGTTCAAAACAAACCTTTACACTGCTCTCAACTGACTTCAAATAAGGTGCAAGGAAAATGGTATGATCCTCAATACAGACAAAACAAGTCTTGTTGATAATAACATGACAGAAAAGAGGAAGATTGCAAACTGATATGATGCATGTTCTCTATGATAACAATGATCTGAAAAAATGTTAAGATAAAATTCTTGGAATATTTCTAGATAATAACTTCCAATTGTCTCATCATATAAATAATATTTCAAAGAAAATAAATTCTGGCTCCTAAAGAAAATCAAGGCTTTCATTTACTACAGTAGAGAGTAATTTTTTACAAAAATTACTTTCAGCTGTATTTTGACTACTCTGATATACTTTGGTGGAACACATTTGCTACCAATACAAGAAAAATTTTCAGACTCCAGGAAAGGGCATGTAAAATAATTCTTGATCAGCAAACAGAAAATGTTCAAAATGCAGATGCGTACATTCAAAGTATTACCTATGCATGAAATAATATTCTTGAGTAAGGCAAATATGATGTATAAGGACTGTCTGCAAGATCTGCCACCACTTAAGTGACCAACATCTAACATCATTCCAAGGTCACAATTTCAAAATATCCATGCCCAAAACAGAGCTATTAAAAAACAGCTTTCAACTTTCAGGTGTTTTTGTTCGGTATAACACACCACATGATATTAAATCAGCTCCAAGTATCTCTTCATTCCATAACAGGTGTATTAGGTAGAAGACATAAGTCACAGACTAAAAGTCACAATTTGAACTTTCACTATTATGAGAGACATGTAGGACAATAAGTCACTACAGAACATAAAGTCACACTTTGAATTTGTAACATGCCAGATTTTATACAGCTCAAGCTAATTGACTACAACTTCTTCACTGAGATATTAACAAAATAACAAGTATCAGCCATATGATTATTTTAATATTTTCAAGATATTTTATAACAGTTTGCTAGCATGCCAGTATATAGTACTAACAAAATAAATACATTATTGTAACTGTCACTACTAATGCCAAAGTTCATTAATGATTTATTTTAAATCGTTAATAAAGTCTCAGGTTGATAATTCTTGAAGCATTGCTATATTTCTTTCTCAACAATCTTAATGTTTGTATCCCTTAAGATTTCAGTTGCTAAACAATATCCCTTCTCCTACAAAAACATCAATATAAATTAACCATTAATAATAATAATTAAGAATCACAGAATATAATGATTTTAATACATGTTTTGATATGCCTTAGGATAAATTTGTGAGAAAGACAAACAGTAAGACAAAAACAAAGGTAGCCAAACCTATTGCCTTTGTAAAACAACAATGCCATTTATACAATTAAGAAACATTATACACAGGAATTCTGTATGTGTGGTTGCTACTATGTCCTAAGTGCTGTTTGACTTTTTATCCTTTGTAACATTACAAATTTAAAAAGTGTGGTTTTATGTCCTTTGACTTTTTCTCCTTCATGTCCACCATTACTACAACAATTCAAATTGTGCCTTTTTGTCTTGTTACATTCTGTCCTAAATGTTTTTTTTTTCTTTTTGTCCTGTGACATTCTGTCCTATGTGTATTTGTGATTTTTGTCCTGTGACATTCTGTCCTGTATATTTATGACTTTTGTCCTGTGACTGGCCTAGTCCTATGTGTATTTGTGACCCTGTCCATTTACCAGGTGTGAAATGGCTTTGGGGCATCTGTACACAATATAACAGATCCTCTAACAAGACCAGGTACAATATATTTAGTTTGATGGGTAAAGATAGTCATTTTCAAAACAAAGGCATAGAAAAGAAAAATGGAACTATAAACGTTCCAACTAAAGTCAGCATCGGCAAATTGTTTGAAGTTCAGCTTCTTCCCATGTACAAATGGGACTTGGAACAAATTACCATCAATAATTGCAGAAGCTCCTGACTTGGTATCTCACAAGCAGGAGCTGTCCAAAATAACATTCTAATGAACTAGTCAGCTACAAGTAAGACCTAGTGATTCTCAAGGCTATGTCAGTTGAGGTTCATTACATCATCATCACTACATTAGCTGGATTGGTCTAAGTATGAAGGAATGAATTTGCACACTGAAACTCTTTTACTTATTTCTGCCTCTCCTATCATTACTCTTCTGACTGTGTCCTATCACTACCGTCTTTAGTTTATCTTTGACCATGCACCACCTGTTGCTTAACAGTCAAGTGTGACTGCGTCAATGTAATTATAGACAGAAGCTGATAACCATGGTTTTGTATGAGTGCAAGCTTTACCATAACGCCTGATAAAAAATCTTTCCATTCCAAAGTCATGACAAGTAGCCCATGCATATCTTAGTGATATGAAGGTGACATCAGCATTATTGACTTGAAAATGAAAAGGACTGTGAAAATTTCTAAGCATACTAGTAATTCTTTAGCTATATAATGACTTCAAAACTTGGAAGAAAAGATCAAATGTACTATCATGTAGGCTTGACTACAACTGTTCCTGACAGAACAATCAAATGTGTGACAACAGTTCAAATTTTCAGAGCTATCATGTGTGTGTGTGTTTACCATCACTTATCTAACTACCTGCAACAAGTGAAATAATACTTTTCTCTGTTCAGATAATTTATGCACCAGTGAAAATCAGCAATCTTCCCAAATACTTTGTCTGCAAAATTAATATAATTATTGTCAGGAATGTGTATTGATGGGTTCAGCATGTTCAATGTTGGTTGGAAGTGGTCTAGATAAACTAGGTTAACTATCCTTATTTTCCAATGAAGAACACTTTCAAGATAATGTTGCAATGTTTTCTTTTACAAATAAAGAAATTAATACTGCTTGCATTTCTTGTGGGTTTTCTGTTTGTGTTTCACTAGGTGCATGTACTGCTGTTGGTGACAAGTCTTCCTAGAAACATGTCTATGAACATGACCCTGTTCTAATATCGACTTATATTCATAACATACAGATTGTTTTGACAAAAGAATGTATCACTTAAAAACTATCCATTTATTCATACTATCTTACCTCTGAAAATCTTAAATATAATCCATATTTCTCCTCACAAAAATGCTTGAAGCAATTCCAAATAGGATTGCCCTAAATATTTAAATAAGCCAAATCACTTAGGCAGGTTCAAGAATTAATTGAGCAATACCATTATTTAAACTGCTACATGTATTACAGATCTTAAGACTTTACCAATGACATCCTAAATGAGGTTATTACAGGTAAATATAGAACTAAATAAAACTGAGACTACTGCATCAACACAAACAGATATAATCCCAGTCGAGTGTATTGGGGGGAAAAAAAATGAATATAACTCACATACATGTTAAAACATTTTTTGTAGCACAAGTTAAACTACTTAAGTGCAAAAAAGAATCAATGTAAACAGCTGTTATGTCACCTTTTATATGCTCTCCAGTGGTGAAAATAAAAGAAACCTGCAATCATGTACTGATGTATGCTAATGACCACTGAGTACAGATAAAACATTCTTTACTTTATATTCCAACTGCAGAATCATTTTTATTTGTGTTCTGATATTATTTGAGAATTATTCATATAAGTTATTCATTAGAATTACAAAGTGTTCATTGACTTTCTGGACTAAAACACTAATTTTGAATTATTAAGGACTCATTCAAAGACATTCGGGATTATATTATGGTGATACATCAAGACTACTGGTACACCAATACATTCAAGATTACTGGAATTCCTTCAGAACATTCAATAATTTTGGACTTGTGATAGAACATTTAGGATTAATTGGGCTCTAATTCACAATAATGTGTCATTTGAATTTTCACTCCATATTCTAAGGAAATAAATCTTTTGATGAATTTTACAAATCCTTTGGTTTCTCTTCCTTCTGTTAGTTACTTTAAGAAACGTTAGTCATAACAAAATGGAGATTAAAAATGACAAAGTGAATATTAAATTATTTTAGGTATCATTGTCACATTAAACATTTCTTGCAAAGTAAGTGCAAACATTTTCTTAGATTACGATGTACTTATCCACAACTGACTAAAGTGATCAATCTCCATCTGCATTTAATTACCAGATCTGGTGCTGGTATCATTACTTACAATTAATACTATCATAAATGCACTATTTATATTATTACATATATGTGTAGTTGATAAATAAGCCCATGTGATTACTAGTAAAAACTCTAAAACCTTTGTTTGAAAACAAATAACATGGTCTAAGATTGTTTGCAAATAAATCAGTTCAGGAGAAAAAAATTGTAAAACATCATCCAAACTGTACAAGGCATTATAGTATTATTTTCATGAAGAAACTTTAGTGTGCAAAAACAAATATAAATAAGACTAGGAAGAACTCATCATAATCTTTATCCCAAAACTATTAGACATTACACATTAATACAAATCATTAAGACAAAATCAATAAGCTAAGACAAACTGAAGGTCAAAACAGTCCTCTGTGAATGTTTTCCAGTGACTTGATATAGTAATGGGACTGCTCCGCTGGCCTAGTGGTTAGAGCATCTGCCTTGGATGCAGGAGGTTGCAGGTTTGAAGCCCGGCAAAGTCATACCAAAGATTTCTAAAAATGGTACTAACAGCTGCCTCGCTTGGCACTCGGCATTAAGAGGTTAGTGTTAGGACAGTTGGCCTGGCTTAGGATAATGTGATTGGTTAGACATCATGCTACATGTCTGCAGCATGATGTCCCAGTACTAGACATCACTATAAATTGACACACTACAGACAATGTAGCGATATGACTGAAATTTTTTCAAGCTACGTTAAAATTCCAAGTCACAAACACACTCATATAGTAATGGTCTTCAACTGCTCAATGCATCTGATCTGAAAGTGGCGGGGTGGGGTGGGGGGTGCTTATGTAAAGGGCAATTTACTTCAAGTATTTACCACAAAAATAAAATTGTCTAATATGTCCAGGACACTTGCTAGTGTTGAATACAGTATAGATATAGCATATCAGGTATAATGATGAATTGAGATGCAAGGGACATTATTTAAAAAGAAATAACTTACCAAGCTCATTTTGGTGTCCTTGGCAGTAATCAATGCTCCTACACAAAAGATTCCCCTGGAATTAATGGCCTCAGCCTGGGCAAGGGAAGTAACTTCAACTGAACCATGTGCTTGTTTTACAGTTTTCAGCCAGTCTAGATTACGACATGTATCAAGCTACAACAAAATGGGGAAATCATTACAAATAGGGAGCTATATTTTATGTTACTATAATTCGCAAAATTTGTAACCTTCACCTCAGTCCACTTGGGTATGAGCCTTGGGCTTGGCAAATGTAGGTGTGTGAGAAAGCTGCCTATTGCTTCCCGTGAGTCAGTGGTTCTTACTGGTGTTTTCCCAGGTTCTTCCTCTACTAATTATACTGGCCGCCATGTATAGCCTATCATGTGCTGAAAAATGGCATTAAACTGACAAGAGCAACAACAAAATTAGTGATCAAAATTACAATAAATAAAAGAAGAGTACATTAAATGGTACATGATAAGCACAGTTTATGACTTTTCCCCTGCTAATGATCTTGGCCTTTGTGCCAGGAACTTGACTATTGTATGATAAGATGTGGACCTGGGTATGCCCATTGCCCAGGAGCCTGGAACAGCTAAATATTAATGCTGGGCAGCCACTTTTCCCAATGTAAAAGTCCAGTCAGGCAAATGAAAAATATTATTTAAAAAAATCATTCTAATAACAATTATAATTCAATTTTATACATTTTTCAATGAGAAACATTTGATTATTAACATTTATAATAAGAATAATAATGATGATGATGACTTTATTTAGATAAGAAACTCACTTAGTAGAACTGATATATCTTGAGGCCCTCTGTTATGTACAATATGTATAGTAAATACAGCACCATGTAAAAAAAACATTGGCTTAAAACGGAATGATTTAATTATTCTGAAAATCAAATAAAGTTTCTTGCTTGTAATACACAAGCATCAGTGAGCACATAAAAATGAATAAAATATATTGTATTGAAAAATTCATCACTAAAAAAGATGTATAAGCATAGAAAATCAGGAGATCTTTACATTTACCTGTTAGAGTGTCATAATATTTAATCTATTTAAGACATTGATTATGAAAAGAAAATATACCAGGAACCTGCCTTATATTGCCAAGAATAATGTTCCACACAGTTGGACCAGTATATGCATGAACAAAGCTCTTTTTAAACAATTACTTCTTTGATTTTTGTATAATTCAATTTTTACTTCTAACAGCTCTTAAAACTGGAGTACCATCAGCATCTCTTTGGTGAAAGATATGGATAGGTAGAGAAGATTATATTGGTAACATTTGTATATAATTCATTGCATCATGAAAACTGTCTAGACATTGATCTAGAATTAAATGACATGCCCTCTTTTGGAGTCTTAACAGTTTTGTTATGCTTGAATTAGAGACAATCCCCTAAATTACATTACAATAGTCCAAATTTGACTGAATGCAACTTTCATAAAAGATCACCATATACTAACAGGAATGAATGTTCTGATTTTCTTCAGTAGCCAGAGATATCAATAACTTTTTTGAAACATATTTAATATGTTTACCTTCAGAAAGCTGATCATTTAGATATATTTTATGAACTCAATCAGTGAAAAAAAAACTAAATGAGTTTGGGGTAGTTTCATTACACTGACAAACTCAAAAAATTTATTTTGAGGTCCCATAATGGGTCAGTGTGCATCACGCCAAAAAACAACATCATCTAAATGAGAAGAAGTTATTTTTTCATATAAGCTTAGAGAAAATTACTGGAAATTAAAATTTGATAAAGAAAAGAAAATCACATGTTTTCTCTGAAGCTATTCTCAGTCAGTTAAATAATCTGTGAAAAGGGGATAGCTTAAGTGCAAACACCATATCTCTTAATTGCCTCTATTTCTATCTATAGTATAAACTGCTCTGAGAATAGTTATACATGAGCTCTAAGCAGAACCGTTCATTCGGACTACATGCTAAAGACATATATACATGTAGTAGTGGCCAAAAAATCTCTCTATTATTTTTATTTTTTCTTAGTTTACTGAAAAATCATAATTTTCAAAACATGACTTTGTCAGGAGGTTTGGGAGTACAAATTTTTGTTTTTCATGTATGTATTAAAAAATTATCCCAATGGGTACCAACAGTACGGTGTTGCAAATTCCAAAGTTGAGCATTGGCTGATTGTATTTGGTAAAAGGCCACAGTAATACACATGTCAGCTACTCATTATCTGATCACTGTATATACTCGTGTATAAGGCCATTAAGATATAACCCAAACCCCCCCCCCAAACTGAATAGGTTAAAACATTAAAAAGATCATGATCCCTGCATATGCCAACCCATAAGCCTGAGATGACATCACAAGGCACATGTGATAAGTTCTTAATGCATTTATTTAGGCAACCCCCTTTCATCCATCCATCCCTTTTGATGTGCAGAAATGATGACACAATCAGGAAATTTCATTCTTTTCAGTATAGTTTTCCATCTAAAAATGATGCCAGGAGGCAGCTTTGAACCATCAGCTAAAGAGGCCAAAACAACAGACAAATTGCAGTTCTTGTGACAATGCAACTGTTCTGTCAACATTTGCTAACAAATCAGAAAATTCTTTCTCCAATTCATGGAATGAAGCATCCCCAGTCTGGCACGACTTCTTTGCTCTTGGCATCTCTTCTTATGCTGGTTTGCTTCTCTGCCATTCCCATATGGCTTCTTGTGTACACAAAATTTTCATGCTGCAGCACTTTTGTTATTTGCATATTCAATAAATTTAACTGTAAATGCTTTATTATAAGCAGAACGCTTTCTTTTATTTCCATCATTATTCATTTTAACTACTGCCTTAAATTAATGAAAGATTAAACTTAAATAAATTTTGATGGTGGCAGTCTCCTATTATACTTTATTGTGTAATTTTTCCATGAGTGATTGGTTATCAAATTGTATTGGATAATTATTTATCAGTGTAAATCATTACACTCAAAACCACTTCAAGAAGGTGTGACAGTTATGACTTTGATTAGAAATATGACCCCTGCTTATCTCATTAAGCAATTCATCAGAGTTAACAAGGATTAGTAAATTCATTTGTAAAACAAAACAAACCCATTATTCCTGATACATTTGATACCACAGATTAAACAAGGATTGTGTCTGTTTAAATTTTTGGTACATCAAGTATGCTTTTAATGAAATCCAGGTGGCTGCATTTTACTTCCAAACACACCTGTCAAAGAAATCTTACAAATCATATTATTAACAATTAATCATGCTGCCTTGTACATTGTAACTTGCCTGTTATTTACCCTTCCTAGCCATGCATAGAATGCAAACCCCTATAGAGTCTCTCCCACTTGATGCTGAAAGACTAACAGTCAGATATTATTTCCATTCTTGATACCAAAATGTTTGTCATAAATACTTTCAGAATCATAATTCCTACATATTTTTATTTAGTTTGTTTTCATATCTTATTAAAACCAAAATAAAGTCTTATGTTACATGTTTAGGCTTGAATAAACAGTAACAAAAGAAAGTGTGAAAACAACAAGCTTTGAAAAATTTAACAAATAATTTATTTCCCCAGGAAAAAACACTGTAAAAATTTAAAAAAATAACTTATGGTTTTAAGAATCAAATCCAAGAATAATCCACGAATGAAATTTTAGAAGTTCTAATAATGAAATGTTCTAATGAATTCAAGTTCGAGTACCGACAAAGAATCCAAGATGGAAGGCGATGACGTATGCTGTATCCTATATAGTGCTATAGTCTACAGTTCCTTGTAGAAACACAAGATTGTGTTATAAATCCGAATAAATTTTTTAAGAAAATATCTTTGTTCAAGAATTCTGTATGAGCACTCAAAATATTTCCTGAGAAACAAATTAATCTTTTAAAATCCAAGTAATCTTGAGAAAAATTAAAATGTAATTCTCAAAACTGGTCATGAACACACACTTTCCAGTGTAAAGGAAAAGCACAAACAGATGAAATATCTCAAAAAACAAAGATTATACAGAAACTAATGAAACGCAGAACAGATTCCCAGATGAGGGTCAACTTTCTAGAATCCTCCAGAAGCATTCACCCCTAAAAGCACGTAGTCCCAGTATAACCTTGACAAAAACCAATCATTTTCTCTAACAATAAGATTTTTTTAAAAGTTGTTTACTTGTCTCATTGATTTCTGAATTAAGGTCGGAAACTACCCAGCTGTACATTTTCCGAGGTTATACTTGGAATTTTGACCTAAAACCTTGGACATCCAAGGTTTTTCCATGCTTTTCCTAGGAAAACCTGGGAAACCTTGGATAATGCTGATATTTTGTCCAAGGTTTTATAAGCAAATCTCAGACATTACCTTGACATTAAAAAGAACCTAGGAAATACCTTGGACAAAGCCTTGGACACGAGAACTTAGTTTATTTTTGGCTTGGACAAACCTCAGATATAAGAACTTAGTCATTTTTTTAGCTTGGACATAGCTTGGAAATGTAGACTTAGAAAAATTTTAGCTAGGAAATGGACTTGGTCTGTTTTAACTGTACACTTAGAGATTTCTCTATATTTATTCAGAGCATATTTTTGCAGTTTATTAAACTGAATAATGTTTTTCATTACCAAAACAACTAACAAGTCTAGGATTTGAATTAAAAAATTGACTTAAAGGAGACCAGAAACCAATGGAAATATAGAATAATAATAAAAGTACTATAGCAGAAAACCTTATTCTGAAGTATCATCTGCGACCGTAAGGCTAATATTAAAATATTGGCCTATCTTCTAGGAGCTGAATTTCCGTGACCTCGTATGCAAAATTTCAGCGCCTATTCAGTTACTTTCAGGATGTGACATCATAGTAGCGACTCCAGCAGCCCAAGTGGGAGTTGCCAGAGTAAAAGACAATACCGTTTTGCGTTGCTTACGGGTGTAATAGAACATTAAGAAAAGCCTGTGGACAACATTTTTTTTGTTTTCCAAAAGATAATGGCATAATGAAAGAATGGATACATTATTACAAACGAGTCGATTTCAAAGCAACACCATACAGCACTATGTGCTCGTTATATTTCTCAAAGGACTGTTATGAGAGGGATTCTGAAAAAATGGCAGCTCAAGGATACGCAAATGCTAGGCCTAGACTAAAAGCTGGCGCTGTTCCAGACATAACATTGAGTATTTTAAATCCTGGGAAAAGTGTTAAACGTGCGAGTTATGAAAATAGGCAGAAGGCCGAGTAAGTGACCACAAAATGCAACAATCAATTCACAGATCTTTTATCTACACCAGCAGTGCTAAAAATAAATCTGATAGCCCGACACCCTGGGCCCCTCTGGTTTTAGTTCCGGCCCATCCTGTATTCAAAGTGAGGTGCCCGTCAGGCTTGTCAAAACAAAAATTGTTTGCCTGAGGAAACTTTGATCACGCTAGTGAAATTAGTAAATGTATTTTCAAGATGTTGACATACATGCCTTAACACGGCACAATCTAAATCAAATCACTACTGCCCAAGGTGAAATTTAGATTTGATTTTAATCAAATGGAGGCTTTGCCAAAAATAATATTTTAAACCTGTCGTGTTTCGAGAAAACACAATTTTCAGTAATCTTATAAAAATTACAAATTTTTAAAAAAAATCATTGTATACATGTAGTATGTATAAACGGCAATCTGTAATGATTGGAACTGATATAAAACTATTCCTTGGGCAGTTTAAATAGCAGCGATTAAAAGAAAAGAGGTCAAAGTTTCACATTAAATGGCTGACAATATAAACGGGGGGGGGGGGGGGGGGGGGGCTATTGACCCAACCCCTTGCCCCAGTGTGCGAGCGCCCATGGGACGTACCTTTTTTCCATGTGATACGCCTTATTATTCCCCCCAGACAAGCCCATTTTGCATATTCTGGTCAGCTCTGGCTAAATTGCAAAATAGTTAAAGTTTTGATTTAAGTATACAAACAATAAAGCCGGTGTGACTAATGAACATACTCCTTATCCTTGCATTGATCTTGTGAAAAGGACTGCCCTTCGGACATTTTTCAAAGAAACCATGTTCGACAGTGTGTGTATGTGTAAGCACCAGCAATTGATTGCCAAAATAAACGATGCCTATTTTGTTGTTACTTACGATGCCATGGACTTCAGGTTTAAGTCTTAATGCATGTAAGACTGTTTGCTGAACAAAATATTTATTCAGAATTTGTTCTTTAGGGCATATACTGCATGGTATATTTTGTTTTATTCCTTGTAATTTAATCATGATAATTAAACTTTACACATACGGTAGAGGAATGTCAGGTGTTAACTGGTCGAGTTTCTTTGGCGGAAATGGAGATGCGATTTTGTTTGCAGAGAAAATTTCACAGTGATCATTCATTTAAGCTAATTGGTGACAATTTTATTCTTTTAATTTTTTTATACTATAGTACTGTTGTAGTTGTTTAAAAACGTCTGAAATTTACTTGAATAATGTTTAATTTTCACGTTCTATTTACTGAAGAAGAAAAAAAGAAAAAAACTGTTGTGTGATATTAATTATTTCGTCCAGTGCCGGATTTAGACGTGGGTGCATGTGATTTGAATTTTTAACGTAGCTTGAACAATTTTTCAGTCATATCACTACGATGTCTGCAGTGTGGCAGTTTAGACTGTGATTGCATACGTTATATCTATTTATAAATAGTTTGGGGTTGGGTTTTTTTTCTTCTAACAAATGAAAATTGACAGACATAATGTAATAATCGGGACTTCGCTGCGAAAAATTGAGAGATATTGAGAGTTCGGGATGTAGATGAGGAAATACCCCCAAAATCGGGAGGTTTTTTTCCCAGCTTGAGAGTTGACAGGTATGAACTGTCCGGGCTTGTGGAATTTCAGTCAGGGCTTGAGTTTTTTTAAGTCAACAGCCTGGGGCCTGTGCCTAAAGAATTTCTTTTAGCACTGACCAGCACAGTACATAAACTATTATATTAGACTGCAGATTCAAGTTATGAATGTGCAACCCAAATGTGGTCTCCTTCCGTCTGCCTTGCTCGCCAATGTTTATGTTTGTATTCGAGGACTGGCTAGTATTGCATCACGGTACCACGTGATCTGTCGTCTCATTAAAACTCAGAAAAACTCGGCAATTTACGTAATCATGGTATCTTCCATGCAATAAAATCACTACCCGCTTACGATATTTAATTTATAAACATGACAGTTGAATTAAAATCTGTAGAGAATTACATACGAAGAAGGAAAATTTTGATTTCTAGTCTCCTTTAATGTTGATTGATTGATATGGGTTTTACAGTGTACCATCTCAGTTCAGGCATCATGGTGCCAAACAGGATTACAGATTTTGGTTTCACATCTTATATACATGGAGTTACAAATATGAACCAAAACCTATATACATGCCAGAATCCCCCAGTTAGAAAAATTCTTAGCATTCATACACTATTAATGACTTCATACATCTTCATCTTAGTGTAACACAGTGGTCCCAGATCTAATGCCCTGTAACCACACAGGACAAATGTAAACATATATTTTCTAACAAGTGATTCTAAAAAAGTTTTCTGCGCTTAAAGGGTCACATGACATCTTTCTTAAAATTTGTGTTTGTGTGTTAGTTACATGAATAATAATTTAAAGTACCAGTTTAGAAGGATAATAAACTATTATGTTTTTAGTGTAAAAATGTTTTCTGAAAAATTGTATGACACTGTTTATGTGTCACATTAGTTTTGAGACTAATAGTTATAAATATACAACTGAGTCTGAAAAAATTGCATGGATGATTGGCATGGCACTATTTTTAATTATCATTTTTAATACGACAGCTGATAATAGCATTGTTACATGAAAGTTTAATCCCTTTCAAAATGATTTGGGAAGAATACACCAAACACTTGTTTCTGTTTTCTGACAACAAAAAGGGGTTGTACTCTGCTTGTACAACACTGATTCCATCTCTGAAACACATAAGCCAATTGGGGATTTTAAAAATATTAAACTTTACAAAGAAAGTTGGCTTTTGATGTTTAAATAACATGAAAAATGACCTCCAAAGTTATTGATTACATAAATTTGAATAATGTTTTCACTTTGAGTTTAAACCTGTGTAAATCTTTTTCATTTGCAATTAGTTCATATACAATTCAAGTATTCATGAAATATAGACAAACAAGGTACTGCAAAAATACATTTTCCAAGTAATCCTCACTTAAGCTTTGTAAAGCCACATCTGTCCTTTCAGTGATCAAGTAAAAATATGTAATTAGTTAAATTGTAACTAAATTGTGAGTGGTAAATGTTCAAGTTAAAAAGCACAAGCTTGTGTTAGTGTACTTATAGTTGACAAAGATTTTAATTTATACACCTAAATTCGAACACCTAAAGATAAACTCTTCCCTCTATACTTCCTTTAGACACAAATAGTCTCCCAACTGCAAACACATGGCAAGTTTATATATGGAGGAGGTATCTCTGAACTTCAACAGCTTCTTCTCCAATTTATATCTTTTCTTCAAAAGCATTTGTAAATGAATTCCGCTTCTTTACTTTGCTTGTCTTAAAATTACTGATAATGTCAGTGCTTTGTTAAAGCCTCTTTTGTATATATGTTTATGAGACTACCCCATGTGTATTTCCTATTGCATTGGTTTTAATATATATATATATATATATATATATATATATATATATATATATATATATATATATATATATATATATATATATAAATGTACTAAGCACTTCAAGTTCTGTCAGGAATTTTTATTTTTATTTTTACTATTTTCATTTTGTTATTTTTAACCTAAGGAAAAAGTGCTTGGGTCAGCAGCTTAAACAGCAACGGTCAGCTGACCAGAAATTTTTCTTTGTTTGGCCTGATATGGCACTTCCAATCTGCGTATGATTGGAATCTGGGAGATAATTTATCTTACAGAACAAAATTTAGATAACTGAAGGACCCTACTTAGTGCTCGTAGCAGGTGCTTATCTACTTAAAGCTTTTAAATTTAAAAAATTCTTAAGTTGTGGAAGGTTTTGGGAAATATTTCTTTTGCATTCTTCCATTGGTTGCAGAGCATGGAATTATCCAATCACAGCAGCTGATTCATCAATCAATCTTGTACACACCATAATAATAAATTAGAAAGTGGTCTGTTGAAAGCAAACTGGTTTGTGAAAACTTGCGTTATAAAGGAGTGGATTCATCAATCGCCATAACTTGTTTACGTTATGTAGATGATAATCATATTACCAGAAATGTTTGTAACCTCCTAAATATTGTTCAGCCGAGAAAGGCACTCGAAGATTACAAAGTTGGAGATTTGGTGTCTGCAAGGTTGCTGAGTTTTGGGATTACTGAAGGAATTATTGGAAGGACTGGAGGTAAGTTCATTTCGTTTTTATTATATTACATTAAATTTGAAAAAGATAAGAACATTTATTTGGCTCTCATTTCATAGGCTGGCTCTACACTGCATCTGTTTTTCAGTCAATTGCATCTGTTTTCAATGGGTACACAGGGGCTCGTATTGTTGCTTACAATTGACCTGTCATACATGTACTATACAATTACTACTAGTTATTATATAGTACATGTATGACAGGTAAATTGTAAGCAACGATACGAGCCCCTGTAGATGGATATGGGGTTGTTTGGGGAACTATAAATATTGTATGATGTCATTTACCCACTAGGCATTGTGCCGTCAGCTGTATTTTCAGACAAACATGTAGGCTTACAGCGTTCAGTAAATCTTATTGTTGTTTTCATCTTTATCTCATTGATAGCTTGTGTGTGTTGCAGAAGAGGGATTTAAAAAACAAATTGTCCTGAAACAATGGTATGGAAGCTGGACTGAGTGTGTCTGCTTCTATGCCTTGTTTAATCCTTACAGATATATGATAATAATCATAATAACATTGTTTAATCCTTACAGATATATGATAATAATCATAATAATAATCATGATTAATAATAATAATCTCTTATTATTGTTGTTGTTTTTCAAATTTTATCTTTGTACAATTCAGTTGTAATTCTTTGGAAGTGAATTACAAGAATATAGTACATTTTAATGATAAATATTATTTGACTATGCCCATTTTGAATAGAGTAAAGCAAACTAACCCATTAACATTAGTTGAATTTAGAAGAAAAGAATTAATGGTTTTAATTATTTATTTATTAGTATTATACATGAAAATGAAGTCAAGTTTAAAACATTGAAAGAACTATAAAATCAGAAAAATACTGAATGACTCAAAAATGGATCATTGAATAACTGTACCTTATTACAGTGCATTCAATCAGAAGAAAAGGCTTATGAATAGTCTTAAAGACATGTAAGAATAGAACAGAACATCCATCGTATTGTTAAGCAGCAAGAAAATCTACAAAGCAATCAATCAGATTCATTACTGCTTCAGTATACTAATGAAAAGCTATATTACTTTATCCATTTTCTTTAAGTACAGTATTTTATAATTTAAATAATTTTACTGGCCTGCCATAGTAAAATGTTTGTCCAAAATTGCTGCTGCATTCCACTTTGAGATACAAGGAAGTGAATCATGTCATGACATCACATGATGGCCAATTTAACAACTTTATACACCTTGCAAACCCAGATAATATATGCCCTTCATTTTGGGTGTAAATTTGTGCACCATATTAAAATGATTAATGCTCATAAATGTCATATGTTGATGACATTAAATAGTACTTAAACTGGATTTCTTTTGTTTGTCTAATTGAACAGGAAATATGGTGTCCATGATATCAATCTCATGCTCTATTTTACCTGTTGCATACGAATTTGCAAAAATGCAGGCATCACTAATCTCTTAGCTTCATAAAGGATGCCAGATTACATAATTATAATGATGATTATTTTTGTTTTTAAAGACCAACATGCCAAACCAAATTCCCATCACTAGTAAATGGCATGGAATATATTGCATATTATTTGAAAAGTTTGCACTTTGTTTTAAATTTAGGGTTGAAACAAGTAAAGATGCGAATCCACAATCACCAAAACTACCAAAAACAGCTAAGACAATAGCAACAAAATAGACCACCAAGATGGCAACACCAAAACAGACTAAGTAATGCCAAAAAAAAGTCCAAGATAAGATAAAGATGCAGCAATTTTAAACTTGCTAAAAACTTTCTAAGCAACAAGCACTGTGTTGTATCTTTAAGGGTTGATTACAGTAGCCTGGAGCACTGTATTATCACGGTAATTAATGTTGTTATTGGTGCATATTAAAACCAATCTGTTATTGCTGTATAGAAACAAATTGTAAAGTTTCTCTGAATCTATTCACATAAAAAAATCTTGGTCAATCCAATCATGTAAACGTAAATTAAGCCACATATGGCAGCTGACCCAGATTACCACAGGGGAACAACTCTATATTATCGTGGTATTACCTAACTTACGTATGGTAGCACGCACATATTATAATAAACATAAATTTCAACTTAGTGATAAGATGGAATGTCCACGCTTGCACTGGCTGAATATTTTCACCAAAATAAAGGATGCAATGACTTAACTGAATACACTTATGTCCATTAAGTTGAAATCCACGATAACAATAGAAACTAAGAATGAAAAAATATATATCACTTAGTCTGCATTTTACATGCAATGTGGGCAGATATATATATATATATATATATATATATATATATATATATATATATATATATATATATATATATATATATGAATCTATTATTAATATTACTAATACTGAAATATTACCAATTTTTAAAATAGTTTAACTATTATTACTTTCCTATTTGTGTAGGATAAATAGGATCATAAGCAATGTTTTGTCAGTTTTGGTTCATATTGGCTACATTGGAATGAAATTTCAAGCGTAACTGTAAGGACATGTGTGTCACTATCAGTATATGACTTATAATTATCAAACATATATTTTGTAATCAAAGCCAATGCAGGTATAGCAAGTTCGATTCGAGTTTTGTACCATCAATGTAATTGCATGCACTTTACAAAAAAGTGGTGTTTATTCTTTTTCATTGTAAACTTATAAAAAAATGTATAGATTTTAGAGGAAATTGCACAAAAAAAATATCTGCATCCTTACTATCTACAACTTTATCTCTATCAACAACTGATAGACTGCGTGTATCCAAAATTAATCTGAAAATCCTGTCTGCTGCGATAATGTAGAGCCCACAATAATACAGTGTTGGAGTAAACAGTGAAATAATGATACATTATTTTGAACTTGTCAGGCATTGAGCCAGGAACAGAATATAATCTTGACTGCATTTGTTATAAAAAGTTCAGAATGATAGTCCCAAATTCAAGAACGGTCAGTTATAGAAATATAGCATTTTTAGGGTCAATACCTTGTTTTAAGAACTAAAGGATTCCACACATAATCTGTAAATTTAAGGCTGCCAATAACAGTTACGTTATATGTGTGCTGTTTGTTTTGTTAATTCATCACATTTTATATTTTCAACCAATTTTTTTTCTTTACAGAACTGATCCAAAAGAAATGGCAGAATATCAAAGAGGCTATGATAAACAAGAAAATCAATGAAGTGCTAAATCCATCATGAAACAAGTATATAGATGGATGGATTTTCAAAACTAAATGGACAATTTGGCACTAAAGGAATCCTTATGGGCATTCTTGATATTTGGACCTTTTAAAATTTTATTTGCACAAATTAAAAATAAAATGCATTCTTATATTCTGTAATATTTGCTTCATTATTGTTGGTCTGATGT